>JAREIK010003484.1:0-237587 GCA_029783825.1 Sapria himalayana
ATAGAGAAATCTATAGATATGAAGATAAAAAGATAGACAGGTAGATAGATAGATAGATAGCTAGATAGAGAGATAACCAAAAACATAAATAAGAAGATATATAGATAATTACATGGACATATAGACAAAAAATTAGATTATTAGATAGATCATTAGATAGATAGACATATATCTATATAGACAAATAGATAGATAGATAGATAGGTAATTAGATAGATAGTTAGTTAGATAGATAAATAGATAGATAAATAAATTTAAAGATAGAAAGACAATTAGATAGTATGAGAGATAGATATATCGACAGATTAATTGATAGGCATATGAATAGATAGATAGTTAGACAATTAGACAAATATATATACTTATAGTTAGATAGATAAATAAAAAGATATATAGATGGGTAGATAAGCTGATAGATTGACAGACATATAGACTAATAGACAGATTGAATAGAGATAGATAAACAAATAGACAGACAAATAGAAAGATAGATAGATACATATATAATTAGATATACAAATAGAATGATCAATAAATAAAATGATATAAATAGATAGCTATACCGATATATAGAAAGTTAAATAAATAGATAGATACATAGATTGATAAATATAAAAAAATGAAAATATATAGATAAGCAGATAGTTAGATTTGATGGATTGATAGATAGTTATATACATACACAGATATACGAATTCACTTGTAGATTTATAGACAAAAACACAATTAGACATTTAAATATGTAGATAGACTGAAAGATAAATAGATTGAAATATAGGTATATAAACAAAAAGTTGGATAGATAGATAAACATATCGAAATATAGATAAATAGATAGATAAAAAAATAACTAGAAAAATAGATAGATAGATAGATAGAGATTGATAGATAGATATAAAAAAGAAAGATAGATAGAGAGATATACAGATTGACAGATAAATAAATATATAGATATATAGATAGAAATACAAAACATATATATACAAATATATAACTATTAAAATAGATAGATAAGTATATAGATAAATAGATAGATAAATAGATAGACATATAGATAGATAGATAAATAGATAGATAGATATATTGATTGATAGATTGATAGATACAGATAGATAGATAGATAGGACAAAAAGTCAACTAGAAAAATAGTCAAATATACAGAATTAGAGATAGATATTAGACACTTAGATAGATAGAAAAATATAAATATAAACAGATATATAGATAGATAGATAGAAAATAGATAGATATACAAATAGACAAATAGATAGATTATTAAATAGATCAAAAGTTAGATAGATAGACTAAGAGATAGAAAGATAGATATAGAGAGTTAGAAATATAGAATAATATATTGACACACACACACACACACACACACACACATATATATATATATATATATATTAAGATAGATAAATAGACAAATAGATAGATAGACAAATAGATATTTAGAAATATAGATATATAGATAGATAGACATAGAAATAGACAGATAGAGAGTTAGATAGATAGGTAGATAAATAAATAGATAGATAAATAGAAAAATAGACATATAGATAGATAAATTAATAGGCAAATAGACTTATAAATTGATAGACTAATAAACATAAAGATAGATATACATATAGATAGTAAGACAAATAGATAAATACATAGATAGTTTGATAAATAAATAAAAATATAGATATATAGATAGATTGATAGATTGATTGGCTGATAAATTAATAGATTGATAGATAGAATGCTAGTTAGAATGTTAGATAGATAGATACATAAATAGATAGATTGACACATAGACATATATAAGAATAGATAGATAGATAGGTAAACATATAACAAACATATAGATAGATAGTGAGTTTTATATGCATATAGACATATAAATAGAAAAAGATAGACAGATAGTTAGATAGATAGATAGTAAAATAGATTAATAGAGGGATAAATAGACAGATATACAAATAGACATATAGATAGATATACAAATACATATATAGATCAATAGATACATAGATATACAAAAAGATAGAAAGACAGACATGCAGACAGATAGACAGATAGATACATACATTAATAGGTAGGCAAATTGATAGCTAGATAGACACATAGAAACATATATAGATAGACAATGACACAAATAGATAGATAGATAGATACATAGATGAATCGAAAAATAGATAGATAAACAAACATAAGATAGAAAGATAGATAAATAAAAAATTAGACAGATAGATTTATAGATAGACACATATACACATAAAGATAAAAATAAATAGACAAAAAGATACATAGAAAATTAGACTAATAGACCTATAGGCATCTAGATAGTTTTATAGATAGATACATAGATAAATAGATAGTTAGACAATTAAATAGATAGACAGAAATTCAATTAAATATACATATAAATAAATAAATATATATATATATCTATATATATATATATATATAGATTTATAGATATATAAATAAACAAATAGACATATACACATATAGATATAAAGAAATAAAGATAAGATTGATATACAGTTTGATAGATAGATAGATAGATACATACATACATAGATTGATAGATCGATAAATAGATATATAGACATATAAATAAAGAGATACATAGTTAGATACTCAAATAAATAGGTAAATAGATATATAGATAGATATAGAGATAGATAGACTAATAGACTGATAGGTAAAAAAGATAATTAAATAGTTAGACATATAGATAAATAGGTAGATAGATAGATAGACATAGATTTTTAGTTTTTTAGTGAAATAGGAAGATATAAAGATAAACATATAAATAAATTTATAGATTGATAGATTTATTGATATACTAATAGATTCATAGACAAATAAAAAATAGTAAAATAGTAAGTTATACATATAGACAAATATATAGATAGAAAGATAAACAAATTTATTGATATATAGATAAAAATATTGACATAATATAGTTAGGCAAATAGATATATAACATATAGAGAGATTGATAGAAAGATAGACACATTGACTTATAGACTGATATACAAAAAGATAAATAAAGTGAAAAATATATATAGATAGATAGACAGATTGATGGATATATAGTAGAGAAATAGATAGATAGACAAATTGATGGATAGATAGATAGATGAAAAAATATATAGATACATAGAATCATAGATTGATAGATTGATAGATAGACACATAGATAGATAGAAAGATAGATAAATAAATAGAAAGATAGATAGTTAGACATATAGATAAATAGATTCCTAGATAGAAGGGCAGATAGACAAATATATAGATAGATAGACAAATTGATACATATAGAGATTGGCAGAAGGATATTTATATATATAGATAGATTGACTGATATACTGTAAGATAGAAAGAGAGTTAGATAGTTAGACATATAGATAGATAGGATGAAAAATAGTTGGATAGTTATATAGATTGATAGATAGACATATAGATATATAGGATAAATAGATAGATAGACTTATAGATAGATAGGCGATAGATAAATATATAGATAAACATATTGACAAATAGATAGATAAACATATAGACAGAATTATAGATAGATAGATAGACATTAGATAGATAGACATATAGATAATTAGTTAGATAGATAAATATATATATAGACACATAGACTTATAGACTGATAAACATAAAGGCAGATAAAGAGAGAGAAATTTACGTATAGACAAATACATAGATATATAGATAGGTAGATAGATATAAGATAATAGATATATAGATTGAAAGAAAGAAAGAAAGATAGATAGATAGATATAAAGATAGATAGATAGATAGATAGACAAATAGATAGATAGAAAATAAGAAAGATATACACATAAACACATATATAGATTGTCATATAGATAGATATATAGACTATTAGACTGATAAAAAAATATATAGTTAGATTGTTAGAGATATAGATAGATAGCCAGATAGATAGATAGATTGTTAGACATATAAATAAATAGATAGATAGAAAAATAGACATATAAAAAAACATAGATAGACATATAAAATGATCGACAAATAGTTAGAAAGTCTGTTGGACAAATAGTCAGATAGACAAATAAATAGATAGATAGATATGTATAAAAATAGATTGATAGATAGATAGACAAACAGATAGATAGATAGATAGATAGATAAATAGACAAGAAGACTTATAAACTAATAGACTGATAAACTAATAGACTGATAGATAATTTGATAGTTAAATAGATAAATAGATAGATATATACAAATAGACAATTAGATAGAATAATATATATATATATATATATATATATATATATATATATATATATATATATATATAGGTAGAATGACTGATAGACTAAAAAACTTATAGACAGAAAGATAGTTTGATGGTTTGATGGTTAGATAGATAGACAGATAGATAGTTGCATAGATAGATAGATTGACATATAGACATATATACAATTATATATATAGACATATAGATAGATATTTAGATAGCCATATAGATAGATAAATAGATAGTCAGATAGACAAATAGATAGATAGATAGTAAATTCATAGATAGATAATTAGTAAAAGTATAGATATATAAACAAATAGATAACTAGACAGGTATATTGATTGATCAATAGATAGATAGATTGTTTAATAGATGAATATAAAGATTGTGAAAAGACAGATTGAAATATAGATAGAAAGACAATTTAATAGATAAACAGATAGACTAATAGATAGATAGATAAATCAACAGATACAAACCTAGATAGAGAGACAAATAGACAGATAGACAGATAAAAAGATAGATATAAAAATAAATAAATAAATAGATATATAAACATGTAGATAGATAGATAATTAGAAATATAAATAGATATATAGATGGACAAATAGATAGATAGGTAGATAGATAGATAGATAGATAAACAGATAGATATATAGATTGAAAATTAGATAGATAGATTGATAGATAAATACATAGATACATAGACACATAGATACAATAACACATTGACACATCGAGACATAGACAAATAGACAAATAGAAACATAGAAACGTAGACATATAGTTAGAGATAGATTGATAGATACAAAGAGCGACATACATACAGATAGACAAATAGATATATAAGTAGATAGAGAGATAGGTAAATAGAGAAATAGATAAATATAAAGATAAACAAATAGATAGATAGAAAGATAGATTTATAGATAGTTAGATAGTTAGATAGATAGCTAGGTATATAGATTATGAGATAGACAAATATATATTGATAGATTGATAGACAAATATATATTGATAGATTGATAGACAAATATATAGATAGATAGATATACATATATTCAAATATATAGATATACAGATAGTTAGATAGATAAATAAATAGACTGATAAACAAAAGAGATAGATAGATAGATAGATAGATGACTAGCTAGATAGATTGATAGATAGATATATAGATAGATAGAAAAATAAATATATAGATAAATATAATAAAAAAAATATAGATAGATAGACTAATAGAAAGAAAGACAGATATAAATACAGATAGATAGACATATAAATAGATAGATAGTTAGATAGTTATAAAAATTGATAGATAGATAGACATATACATAGATTAATAATTGGCAAATAGATAGTTTGACAAATAGTAAGATAGTTACATAAATAGATAGATAAATAGATAGACAGATTGATTGATTGATAGACTAATAGATTAATAGACAAATAGATAGTTAGAGATATAATTAAGATAGATATATAGATAGAGAGATAGATATATAAAAGATAGATAGATAGACAGATAGAATGATAGTACATAGATATATAGAGAGATAGACAAATATATAGATTTACTGATATTCTAATACATAGAAAAGAGATTTAGATAATTAGATAGATAGATTAAAAGATAAACACTTTGAAAGATATCAAGATAGATAGTTTGATAGTTACAAATATAGTTAGATAGACATATAATCAATTAGACAAATAAATAGTTGGATAGATAGATATAGAGAGATATAAATATATAGATAGGTAGTTAAATAGATAAAAAGATATATAGACAAATAGACATAGATTGATATATAGATGGATAGATAAATACATATATAGATATATAGATAGATAGCAAATAGACAGACAGACAGATCAATAGATAGATAGAAAAATATTTGGATAGTTAGATAGCTAAATATAAAGATAGATAGATAAATACATAGGTAGATATATACATAGATAAATAGATTTAATGAATGACTAATAGACAAAAATACAATTAAACAATTAGATAAATAGATATAAATATAGAGAGATCGACAGATAGATAAATAAACAAAAAGATAGATAAACATATAGATAGATAGATAGACAAATATTAAAATATATAGATAGATATACCAAAAGATTGATAGATAAATAAAAAAATACATAGGCAGTTAGACAGATATATGGATAGGCAGATACATTGATAGATAGATATATAGATAGAAAAAAATTATATAGATAGTTAGACAGATAAACAAATAGACAAATAGATAGATAGACAAGTAGATAGATATAAATATAGATGTATAGATAGATACACACACACACACACAAATAGGAAAATAAACAAATATATATATATATACAAATAGAAAAAAAGACAAATAGATATATATATATATATATATTTTTATATATAGAAAGTTAGATAGATAAACAAATAGATACACATATAGATATGTAGATAATTAGATATATAGATAGACTATTAGAAAGACAGATCGATATAAAGATAGATAGATTTACAGATAGACAAAAATATAGTTATATAGATAAATGAATCGACAAAAAAACTATAAATAGACATAAATATAGATAGATAAATAGACACTTAGACAGATAGATAAATAGACACTTAGACAGATAGATAGATATATAGATAAAAGATAGAAATATAAAATTCAAATAAATAGATATACATACAGATAGACAAATAGATAGATTAACAAATAGACATATATATAGATAGACATATAGATAAATCGAAAAATAGATAGATAAATATAAAGATAGTGAGAGACAAAGATAGATATATAGATATATAGATTAACATATAGATAGAGAGATGATAGATAGACAGAAGATATAATGAAAAGTAGACGTATAGAAAGATAGACATATATACAGTTAGAAAAATAGATAGATAGATAGATAGATAGTCACACGTATATATACATAGATTTATAGATCGATAGATATATAGATAAATAGATAGATAAAAAAATAAATAGATAGTTAGATAGATAGATATACAAATAGATAGATATAGAAATAGGCAGATTGATAAATAGACAAATAGATAGATAGATAGATAAATAGATAAATTGATTGATTTACAGAAAGACAGTTCGACAAATATATAGATAGATAGATAGATACATAGATAGATGGACAGATAGATAAATCTATAATTAGTAAGATTGATATATAGATAAATAGATAGATATATAGTTTGACAGATAGACTGACTGATAGATAGAGAGATTGATTGATTCATTGAAAAATAGATATAAAAATATAAAGAAATACATGAAAGATAGATAAAAAGATAGATGGATAGATAGAAAGATAGACAATAAATAGATATACAGATTGATACATCTGATTATAGATAAATAAATAGATAGAACGATAGACAAATAACTACATAGACAAATAAACAAAAAGTTAGATAGACACATAGATAGATAGATAAATAGAGACACAAATCAACAAATACACAGATAAAATGATAGATAGACATATAGAAAGATTCAAAGATTGATAGATATTTATAAATATAGATAGGCTGATTAATTGATTGATTGATAAACATATATATTTAATAAATAGATAGATAGATACACAGATACATAGATTGATAGATAGAAATATAGAAAGACATATAGATAGATATAAAGATAGATAGATAGAAAGAAAGAAAGATTGATAGATAGATAGGTAGACAGATAGAAAAGTAGACTATTAGACAGATAAATACTTAGACAGATATATTGATCGATAGATAGACAGATAAATAGATAGACACATATACTAATATAATTATATACTAAAATATTGTTAGAGAAATATACTTTGAGATTGATAGATAAATAGAAATATAGATAAATGGATAGATAGATAGTTAGAGATATAGACGTTTAGATAGTTAGCCAAATAGATAGATAGACTAATAGTATAATAGATAAATAGAGTGATTAAAAGAAAGATAATTAGATAGATAAATAGATAGATAGATAGGTAGACAGATATACAAGTAGACTTTTAGATAGATAGATAGATTTATCGATAGATAGATAGATAAATAGATAAACACATATACTAATAGAATTATATACTTAAAGAGTAATAGAAAAATATACTTTTAGATAGATAGACAAATAGGAAGATAAATAGATATATAGACAGATAGACATTTAGAGATATAGACATTTAGATCGTTAATCAAATAGATAGATAGATTGATAGTCTAATAGATGAATAAAGTGATAGAAAGAAAGATAGAGAGATAGATAGATAGATAAGCTAATTGATAGATAGATAGGCAGACAAACTGACTGATAGATAAATATAATGATATTTAGATAGACATGTTGAAAATAGATAAAATGAAAAAAAAATAGATATTTAGGTAGGCAAGTTTATAGAAAGATAAATAGAAACATATACAAATATATAGTGCCACAAATAAATAGATAGGTAGATAGATAGATAGATAGATAAATATATATGTAGAAAATTTGATAGACAGATATATATATATATATATATAAATGCAGATATATACATAGATAGATATATACATAGATAGATAGACACCTAGACCCAGAGAGAAATAGACACATATACACATAGACTCATAGACACTTATACATTTAGACACATAGAGACATAGATACATAGACACCTAGACACATTCTCTCAAAGGCATAGACAGATAGATATATACCAAGAGAGATAGATATACAGATAAATAAATAGCCATATATACAGATAGATAGATAGATAAAAAATAGTCAGATAGATAGATAAACAAAAATATAAATAGATAGATAGATATATAGATACACATATTGTCATATAGCCAGATAAATAGATAGATAGATAGATATATAGATTGATTGATAAACCAAAAGGTAGATAGATTGATAAACAAATATACATAAATATAGATATACTAATAGATAGATAAATAGTTAAACATAAAAAGATAGAAAGATAAAAAGATTTATACCTAGAGGGATAGACAAATAGTTATTTAGAGAGATACACACATAGATAAATAGATATATATCTAGATAGATATATAGATAGATAGACAGACAAATGGACATTTTACAAATAGAAAATTGATAGATAGACACATAGATAGACAGATAAATAGGCAGAAAGATAGATAGATAAATAGATTGATACGCATATAGATAGAAAGACAAATTAATAGATACTCATATATATAGTTATACATTTAGACAAATACATAAATAAATAGAAAGACTGAAAAACAAATAAATATATAGAAAAATAAATAGATAGATATATCAAAAGATAGTAAGATATACAAATAGACAAAAAAAAAGATAGTGAGATAGAGAGAGATAGAAAACTAATAGAGAAATAGTCATATATATAGATAAAAAGAAATATAAATTGACAGATAGAAAGATAGACAAATTGAAAGTTAGAGAGATGAATTGATATTCATATAAATATATAGATAGATAGACAGATACATACACAGATACATAGACAAATAGATAAATATACTAATAGATAGATATATAGATAGATACATAGATACATAAATATAAATATATATCGATAGACACATAGATGGATAACCAAATATAGAGATAGATAAATAGATAGATAGATCAATATAGAGATAGATAGATAGATAGATAGATAAAACTTAAATAGATAGATAGATAGACAGATAGATAGACTGTTATATACATAGACAAATAGATAAATAGACATACAGATAGATAGATAGATAGACAAACAGATAGATAGATATATATATATATATATATACACACACACACACACACACACATAGATAGATAGATAGATAAAGAAATAGAAAGATAAATAGATACATAAATAGATAAAAAAATAAACAAATAAACAAATTGATATATAGATAGATAGATAGATATGTTGATAGATAGATAAATAGATACAAAAATAGATTTATAAACAGATAGTAGATTAATAGATAGAAAGATTAACATATAGATAGAATAATAGATAGATAGATGGACAGATAGATTGATAGATAAATAGATAAATAGATTTATCGAAAATTAGATATATAATTAGATAGTTAGACATATTAACATATCGATAGCTAGATAGATAGATAGATATATAGATCGATATATAGATAGATAGACTATTAAACAAATAGATAGATAAATTAATTTATAGATTGATAGTAAAACATATAGATAGATAGTCAAAAAAGCAAATATAAGGATAAGCAGATAAAAATATCAATAGTTTAACATATATATATATATACATATAGTCAGATAGATAGATATATATAAAGATAGGCTGCTAGATAGATAGATAAATAGATAGTTAGATAGATAAATCATCTGATAGATAAATGGGAAGATAGACAGACAGACAAATATATTGATTGATTGATAAACATATAGTTAGATAAATAAATATACAGATAGATTGATAGTAGGATAGATAAATAGATTGATTGATTAATAGGTATATATATAAATTGTCAGATAGATAAATATCCAAATTGACAAATAGAGACATAGGTAGATAGACAGATAAATAGATAGTTAGTTAGATAAATAGACATATATATAGATAAACAAATTAGATATATAAAAAGATAGATAGATAGATAGACAATTATCCTAATAAAAAGAAAGATACAAAGATAGATAGATAGATAGATAGATAAATATAGACAATTATAAACAGATAGATAGATAGACTGATAGTTTGATTGATAGTTATAGAGTTAGATAGATATATAGTTAGACAAATAGATATATTGAAAATAGATAAAATGATAGATTCATAGCCATAGAGATAGAAAAATAGATTGATTGATTGATACACACATAGACAAATATAATGATAGACATATAGATAGATAGATATGTAGATAGATACATTGATAAATAGACTGATCGAAAGATGAATATATAGATAGATTAATAGATCAATATATAAATAGAAAGATAGACTAATCAACAAATATGTAGATAGGTAGATGAGTAGAAATATAGATATATAGATAGACAAATAAATAGATAGATAGATAGATGGATGGATAGATTGATAGGAGATAGATATATGGATAGATATATAGATACATAGATTTACTAATAGACTGATAGTTCTATTGATAGATAAATAGTTAGATAGTTAGGAAAATAAATATATAGACAAATAGACAAATAGACACATAGATAAATACAAAATTAGATGTAGAGATAGGTAGAGAGATAGATGGGTAGATAGATAGACAGACAGATAGATAAATATTTAAATAGATAAATAGATAGACATATAAACATATAAACATATAGACAAATAGAAAAATTTATTGATAGACAGATATATAGACATATATATAGTTAGATAGATAGATAGATATACCGAAGGTGTTCAAGTTCAATATGGGTGTCAGTAAGAGAAATTGATCAGATGACATATAGACAGCTAGATAGATAGATAGATAGACTATTAAAAAAATAGACAGATAGATAGATTTATAGAATGACAAATAAACATATATATAGATAGACAAAAAAGTAGATTGGAGGATAAGCAGATAAAGATATAGGTAGTTTCACATATATATATATATATATTTATATAGACATATAGTCTGATAGATAGATTGAAAGATAGTCAGAATAGATAGATAGATAGATAGATAATCATATAGATAGATATACAGATAGATAAATGGAAAGATAGATAGATAAACAAATATAATTATAGAGAGATAGATTGATAGATGAATAGATAAATAAATAAATAGATAGATAGATAGATAGTAAGATAGACATTTAGATAGATAGATAGATAGAAAGATAGATATATAAATTGACAAATAGATAGAATTGCAAATAAACAAATAGACATATCACTAGATATATACTTAGACAAATAGATAGATAGAGATAATTAAATAGATAGAAAGATATACAGACAGATAGATAGATAGATAGACAAATTCCCTGATAAAAAGACAGATAAAAAGGTAGATAGATAGATACACAAATAGATATATAGAAAGATAGAGAGATAAATTAAAATGCCGATAAGTAGATAGGTAGAAAGATAGATATATAGATTGACAGATAGATGGATAGTATAATAGATAAATTGATAGATAGCTAGATAGAGAGTTAGATAGATAGATAAATAGATTCATAGAAAGTTAAATATAATGACTGATATTCTAATAGTCTGATTAATAGTTTAAGAGTTAGATAGTTATACAAATAGATATATTAGATAGATAGATAGATAGCTATACAGATTGGCAAATAGATAGATAGGTTGATAGATAGATAGACTAATATAATTATAGACATATAGACCGAGAAATAGATAAATTGATAGATAGATAGAAATATAAATAGACTAATAGAAAGAGAATGAGATAGATAGATAGACAAATATAAAAAATAAAGTTAGTTAGATAAAAAAATAGGTAGATAAAGAAATGGATATAAATGCAGATATACATATAGACAAAGAGTAATATTTATAGATAGACAGATTGATCGATCGATAATTAAAAAGATTGATATATAGATAGATAGATGGATAGATAGATAGCTAGAAAGATAGATAGATAGACAGATAGATAGATAAATAGATAGATAGTAAGATAGATGTAATGATAGATAAATAGATAGACTAATAGAGTGATAGTTCAATTGATAGTTAAATTGTTAGATAGTTAGTAAAATAGATATATAGACAAATAGACATATAGACATATAGACAAATATGCAAATAGATAAAGAAATAGGTAGAAAGATAGATAGGTAGATAGATAAACAAATAGATAGATATGTAGATAAAAAGATATATATATATATATATATATATATATATATATTAACTAAAAGACTGATGACCGAAACAAAATTAGATAGTTAGAAAGATATACAGATAGAAAGATATATAGTTAGACAATTGCAAAGATATAAAAAATGGTAATTAGAGATTCAGACAAATAGACAAATAGACAAATATACAATTAGAAAAAAAGATAGATAGATATATAGATAGACATGAAGATAGATAGATAGTTAAATAGATAGAGAATTAGACAAATAGAGAGAAAAATACATAGATAGATAGAAAGATAGACAGATAAATAGACAGATAGATAGATAGATAGACATATAGACAGACAAATTGATAGATAGATAAGAAGATATATAAGTAGATAGAATAATAGAAAAATAGAAAAATATATTTTTATATAGATATGTAGATATGTAGATATATAGGAAGATAGAAAGATAGACAAATAGTTAGATAAATAGATTTACATATATACTATTAGGTAGATAGACAAATAGATATCATTACAAAAAAAAATCACAATAACTTGGAAAAATTCTCTAGCCAAATAGGAATTTTCTGTTGTAAAACAAAATAATCATGGATCAATAACCGAAGTTTTCCAAAACTAATGTGCTCATCGCAAAAAATTAATGTTTGAAATATTCTCTATCAAAAAAAATTTCTAATTACGTAAAATTCCTTACTAAATTTATTTTTTACCTCACTAATTTTGATCATATTTTAGATTTACAGAAAAGTTCCTAGCTAAATTAGCGAGGGAAAATTCCTTAGCTATGTTTATTCTAAAATTATTTTTACTATTTTATTTTTTTACAAAAAAATTGATTACATATTTTTATGTTTTTATATTAAATTAAATAAAAACATAAACTATAACCCATAATTTATAATTAACAAAAAATAAAATCTGTTAATAAATTTTTCAGCTACTATATATTATATTGTTAAAATAAAAACATAACAAAATTTTATTACATCTTATTCATCTATACATCTAACTATATTGCATAAAGTATAATCTGCTCATGAAATTGTCGTTCCTTTCATTCCCCCACATCCTCTAGTCACCAGTAAAGGAATCATAGCAATATTTCTATATCATAGCTTCCTATGATAAAAAAATACAAAAAATAATGACTCACCTCAAGTCTCAACCTTGTTAATTTATTACTGAAGAATGAAAATGATCCAGCTCAACATGAACATTAGCCATCGTATTGAACATGAATGCTTCATAAAATGAAAAGCCCAAATTGAAGTGATCATCAGCTTCTGCCAGTAGAATCCTTCCTTTAATTATTGTTTTTTAAGAAAAAAAATGCAAAACAAGACTATTATTTTCCACTTTAATAAGAAGCACATGCAAAGCATGCCTAAAAAGCAAGAGTACACCCTCATATATTTTAAAATTATTAGATATGATAATTTTAATATGAACTAGACATTTTCTAGATCCTCAAACCTCTGAACACAGCTTTCTACCATCATCTCAACAAATCAAACCTAAGAATGGATGTAGTGAGACCAATGTGAGGTGGAAATCCTACGCAAATAAGATTCTAGATCAGGTTAGGTAGTTAGGAGTAACCCTACATTTTTATTGGTGTCCATTATATATAACTACATCTACAACATGTATAACTACATATTTCAGAAACATAATATCCATTCATATCATTTATCTAATTCAAACATGTTTTTTTTGGATATTATATAAATCTTTATCATTTTTCCATATATTTTACAAACTTAAATGTATTTTTATTATATTTTTATATGTTTGTATTAATCATTATGCTTTAATATGTTTGGGGTTTTATTTTTGTTTCACTTAATATCATTTAACTAAAATTGATTTCTAATAAAATGTTCATTTGTTAAAATTGATGTTGTAAATTTCAAAACAAATAACAATATATCTATGTAATAAATATTATAAAAAGTTTTTAAAATATATATGTGATGTAGTTTCAATTTACAAAGATAAAACTTTAAAAATAAAATTTATTTATAAAATAAAATTTGTACCTCATAATATGCAATATGTTATATTTATTATAAATAAATAAGGTTTGAAATGTATCTATTAATTATAAAAAAAATATTGTCAAGTATTCAATTTGAAAAAAAAATTTTAAAATAATTATTTAAAAAAATAAATTCATATATTAATATGGTCATTTATATATTTTGAATAAAATAAAAAAAATTATTAGATGCAGAAAAATTTACTCATATATTTATATGGTAATATGTTTTGTTTGAACTTAATTAAAGAAATAAATGATTTTTTACAAAATATTAAAAGCATGTATTTATATGCACTATATTATATTTATTTGAATATTTATGTTTCTAAAAATTTATTAATAACAATAAATAATAGGTAAAAATTTATCATAGACATTAATATTTTAATAAAAAAATTATATAGAAAACAAAAAACAATATTATCTATTTATGAACTATATTTTCATTTTTAACATAATTGTAAAAACAAAATAATTTACAAATATGTCAACTTCATTTATTTATATGAGTATAATGACATTTATTTTAATATAAATATTAAAAAACAACTATTTGAATAAAATAGAAGCTCATATATATAATTCATAATTTCATATTACACATTAATATGCTTCACACACACAAACTCATGCATACACACACACACACAAATATTTGTTTTAAATATAAATAATTTACAATATTTTATAAATTGTGTACAATATATAATATTTTATTTTAATTAAATTTTCAAAATTAAAAAATTTTAAATACATTACCCACACACACACACACATAATAGTTTCATGTGTAACTTTATAAATACATAATGTATATAGGTATATGTGTAAGTTTGTGTTGGTGTACAATAGTATATGCATGCATACAAATATATACACACTACTTTGAAAATGTAGATACATGTGTGAATATATACAAAAGTACAAAAATGTGTATGCTGATATATAATGTATAGTAATGTATATGGATGTATAAATGTGTGTGTGTTGGGCAGTATATATGCACATATATATTTATGCATATATATGTAAATATCAACATTAATTTTGCGAAGAAAAATAATTGAGCACATAAATAATAATATGTTCGAGAAATTCGTGAGAGCATGAGCAAAAAGTGACATTATTGCAAGATACTACAAATCTCCCATCTATAACACTTTGCCTCAAATTTTGATCAGAGTACAACTTGCAATGATAAAGTTCATTCAATACTACATACCATGGAGTTACATTTTAATTCAATATTATAATTTGTTCAAATAAAAAAATCTATCTAATATCTTTTTCAACAACTCTTCTATCTTCTTTTTCTAGTCTTGATAAGCTAGTTTTAATTTTGATTTTATGTACATTTCTTATCTAATATCTCTAGTTCAAACTATTGTAATAGTAAAATTCATCATATCAATCTAGGCTTGACATCTTTCTTTTCTATGAGATATTTGATTATAAAATATTTAGTATATACTATGACTTTGGTTCCCACTAAATATGATATTAACTTGCGAAAAGAAAAGATTTTTGATACAAGTTCTTTCTATATAGTGATGTAATTCAATTGGGCATTTGAGAGCGTGTTCTTACCATAATATATGATAACTTTTTATAAATATTTGTATAACTATATAAAACTCTTCATAATTATATTTAACTATATTTGTAACTATGTAAACTATTTTTATAACTATATTAAGAACTATCTATAACTATTTTTTTAACTATATAATATTATATAACTATATGTGTAATTCTATATAATTATATTTTTAACAAAATATATCATATGTTTAATAATTTATAACTATATATAATTGTATTTTACTAAATGTATAACTATAAATATGCTATATATAACTATATCTTTAACTACATACATATTTATAACTATATATGTATTACTATATATAAATATTTGTATAACTATGTAATACTCTATATAATTAAATATTATCTATGTATACATGTATTTATTCATATAATTAAATCTATATATTTATTTATAACTTTGTATATATTTATGTATAACTACTTTTATCTACTTGTATGAATATATCTATATATAATTATATGTTTTACTATATAACTCTATTTTTAATTATATATACTATAGGTATATGAACATATAGAGGTTGACCTCATTCTCTGGACACTATCTCTTGAATATATTGATTTTGTTTCTTTCTCTTATTAGATCTCTTTATTGCCATATGACAAATGGATTGAGATTTAGTGGAAGAAATGGGGTTGATGTTCACAAAGCTATTCAGTAGGCTATTTGCCTACAAGGAGATGCAGATTTTGATGCTAGGTCTTGATGCTGGCTGTAAGACAACCATTCTGTATAAGTTGAAGCTTGGTAAAATTGTCACCACAATTTCTACTATTATCTTCAAATTTAAGACTATTGAATGCAAAAACATCAATTTCACTGTGTGGGATGTTGGGGGTCAAGACAAGATTCACCCTTTTTGGAGGGATTACTTCTAAAATACCCAATGTTTAATATTTGTGGAGGACGGCAATGACAGAAATTGTTTTGTTGAAGCCAGAGATGAGTTGCATAGGTTTCTAAATGAGGAAAATCTTCGAGTTGCAGTTTTACTGGTGTTTGCAAATAAGCAAGATCTTTTCAATGCTATGAATGCAGCTGAAATTAGTGACAAGCTAGGACTTCACTTTCTTTGCTAATGCCATTGATACATTTAGAGGTCTTGTGCTACCTTTTGTGATGGCCTCTATGAGGGTCTTGATTGGCTTTCCAATTACATCGTCACCAAGTCATAAACAATATTAGCAGGATGAGACAAACTTTGTTGACATATCTAGATGTGGATCTAATCTTTGCCTACTTTGTCTGAGTTTAGTTCTGTTATGTGGATGACATCATCTATTTCTAGGGGGATTCAAATTATATTTATATTTATATATTGCATGCGTGAAATACAAGACCTCATTTACTTTGCACTAATCTATTGTAAGCCGAGTTTGTTTGTTTTCCGTTTTGTGTCTTTTTGCCATTGGATCCAAAAGGTATAAGAACATATAACTATAAATAATTGTCTTTGACTAAATGTATAACTATAGAATAATATACATAACTAAAATTTAAAAATATAATTAATAACATATATTTAATATAAATTTTTATATTTTAGTATATAAAAATGTATTTTACTATATATATACCTATAGATAACTATATGTACACATATATAAAATTAAATGTAAAAATATATATACTTCCATGTATAAATATAAGTATAACTATATGTGTAACTATATTTATAACCACATATAACTATATTTATAATTACATGTGTAACTACATACAACATTATTTTAACTATATGTGTATAACTATATATAAATATTTGTATAACTATATAACACTCTATATAATTAAATATAACTATATTAGTAACTATGTATAAATATATGTAAATTTACATATTTGTTTATAATTTTATATATTTATGTATAACTATTTGTATGAATATATCTATATATAACTATATGTTTAACTATAAAAAAATATTTACAGCTATATTTACTATATATATAATAACATATAGCTATAAATAATTATATCCTATTATATGTATAACTTTAAAAGATTTATATATAACTTAATTTAAATATATAATTTACAACTTATATTTAATATACATTTGTATATATTACTATATAAAAATGTATTTTATTATATCTATACTTATACATAACTATATGTATAATTATATACAATAATAAATATATATATATATATACCTATATGTATAAATATATGTATAACTATATGTGTAACTATATTTATAACCACATGTAACTATATTTATATTTACAAGTATAAAAACATACAACATTATGTTTAACTATATGTGTGTGTATATATATATATAAATATTTGTATAACTATATAGCACTCTATATAATTAAATATAACTATATTTGTAACTATGTATGCATATATGTAAATCTATATATTTGTTTATAACTTTGTATACATTTATATATAACTACTTATAATTATTTAGAGCTATGGATCAATGTAAAACAACCTCAGAAATCAGGTATGATTTGGATGATAGCTATCATACACTACTTTCTTTTTCCTTATAAAGCTAATGTATGCTGATAAAATATTATTAAAATTTGAAACTTGTAATCATATCACAATGTTCCTATAATAATGAGAGTAATATAAGCTCCAATTTATTTAACAATTTACATCCTCAGTTCATTGGGTACACTCGGGAAAGCTACATGAGTTGGTAATGAAATCATACAAAACTCACGAGTTTGATGTTGCTTAAAATGAGGAATTGGAGCTATGGATAAATGCAAACCAGCCTCAAAAATTAGGTATGATATTGATGATAGCCATCACAAACTGCTTTCTTTTTCCTATTTAAACTAATGAATGCTGAAAAAATGATCATAAAATTTGAAACTTGTAATCATATTAGGTTTGTTATTATGTTTCTTTCAAGGCTAATTTATAAACTTTTATAGACTATTATGCATTTCTATTTAATACTGCTTATCATCTAGTTTGTGCTTTACTTATTCACTTGATATCTACATGAAAACATCCTTTAAGTAGCCACGTAATTTTACACGTGGAACTTGATTGAGTATATATGTACATGTACACTATAGTTTATATGTACATATACATATATACTAGTATATATGTATAAGTATTTACAAGTATTTATGTACATACTTGTACATATATACTCTACAATGTAAATGTACATACATGTACATATATACTAGAGTGTATATGTATACACGTATATATTTACATATAAACTGTAATGTATATGTACATTTACTGAGTATATATGTACATATAAATATTTGTACATGTATACCAGTATATATGTACATATACATATATACCAGTGTATACATATATACTCCTATATATGTATATGTACATATATCAGTATATATATACATATATACTATAGTATATATGTACAAATATATTATAGTATTATATATTTATGATTATGAGAATTAAAAAATCATGACATAGAGTTTTTAGTGATGTAGAATTTAGCATGGTTTGCATTAAATCAAAATTTTGCAATGTTTGTAGTAATCTAAAACTCTTCATCTGTTATATCTGCTACTAAACTATATGTGTATACCTATATATAAATACTTGTATAACTATATAAACTCTATATAATTAAATATAAGTATATTTGTAAATATATGTATATATATATTTGTAAATCTATATATTTATTTATAACTTTGCATATATTTATGTACAACTACATATAACTTCTTGTATGAATATATATATATATATATATATATATATATATATATATATAAAACTATATGTTTAACTATATATAACTATTTATAACTATATATACTATATGTATAATAACATAGAAATACAAATAATTGTATCTTACTATATGTATAACTATAAAAACATTTTACATTTAGATTAGGGATTAATCAGCTATAAGAATAAAAAAGTAAAATTTATGATTAATTAAAAAATTTATTTAAATATTAAGAAAATAAGTAATTTTTGTTTAAAGAAATTATGATTATGAAGTATCTGAAGATGATAACTTTTTAATTCAAATAAGATAGATGTAAGTTATAGGTTGGTTTGTCGAATATGAGTCTTTATAACCTGTTAAAATACTTAGACATCAATTATTGTTCTACTTTTTTTAAAGGACATGAAGAATCTAGATGCATTGAGTTTGTAAAAATTATATAAAATTTTTTTCATGATATCTAAAATGTCTCGTGATTAGCTAATCTTTACTCTGTTTAGTGTATATTAAAATCTATCGTATTTATGATTGTGAATATTATTTTAGATAGGAAAATCAAATTATAATTAATATTATTGAAAATTTGTTATGATAGAAAGATTAAGATAATAAATAGATGAGTCTTGAAAATCAAATTCATACATTAAAAAAAAATACATATGATGATGTATATGATAAAATTTAAAGTTGTACAGATCAAACAGTTAGATTGAAAATGATGTTATAATTTTTATCATTTTATGACTTAATGAGGTGTAATATTTTTTATGTTTTAGTTTTATTTTGAAAGATTATGTTATCGTATTCTATTTTAATAAGTAATAATTATAATTTTAATTTAAATAATTTTTTTAATGTTTTTTTTAATTCATAATTTAAAATTATCTATATACTAGGTATGTGTGTATATATTTTGTATTTACATTATGTGTACATGTATCTACACACTAATTTTAGTCAATATACAATGTGTATATGTATATATTCAATATGAGTGTATATACACATTTTATGTACATTCTATATACATTATGTATGTATTTTGTATATTATAATACATAATAATTATATTATGTGTATATATAGATACACATAACAATTAACACATCTATGTTATGTATAATATATTGATATAATGTTGCCATCATGCTGAGCACTTGCCGCCTGCACACACTATCCAGGGAACATGGCCCATAGTAGTCCAGGGCCCAAGGCTTGGGCCCTTGTGAGGTGGACCAGGTGCCATGGACAGGCCATGACTAGGGCATGCTTGGCTCTCCTGGTTCAGACCCATGCTATTCTGGTTTGGGCACGTGCTGGGCTAGACAATAACCATTCTCATCACAATTGTTGGAAAAGATTTTCATGAGAACTATCTAGAGTATATTAATATCTTTTTTCTATGAAGCTTGAGGTGATGAATATATATAATATTCATTACATTTATTACACTATTTTAATTTATGTATTTTTATTTCACTTGTATCTAGTCTAGGTAGTGTAGTGCTTATATTGATGGCATGCTCCAAACACTTTTACTTTTGTTCTTTAAAAAAACATCAGGTGTCTTGGGGTAGTCTCCAACATGTTAGCTGAAATGATGGTGGTGGTGGTGGTATTATCACTTTTATTTCTCTCATTTTATATCATGTTCAATAATATAAATACATGCATTTAGGTGCCTGATTCTTAATGCAACCAAACCTATAAAAGAGACAAAGTACAATGCCACATAGAAGAAGAAATAAATGATGAAAATTTATCTTCGAGAGCATGTTAGATTTATAAGATAGGAAGCATGTTAGATTTATAAGATAGAAAGCATGTTGTGATTGAATTAGCATCAAGGTCATTGGAGATTGTATTATTTTGTCTTGGCACGTGTTATTTTTTTGTTATGTTTTGGAAGATAAAAATTTTGTTTGTCTGGACATGTACTGTTCTAATTTTCACTGGGCGACTTTTTTTATTTTCTATTTGTCAATTAGTTTTCGTAAAGTCTGCAGCCTGTGAAATTTGTTAATGATACTAGGTTTCTACTTACCATGCAGAGTTGGATGTTCAGGCAATGCAATACTGGGCCTCATGTGTTAGCTCTTGTGGTGTGTTGATCTTTCTTTTCAGTCATGTGGCGCATGACATGCACTGTATATGTACAAGCATATAAGTATGAATATACTTGGTATATACAAACCTATATAATGAGCATATATGTAGGTATATAACGAGTATGTACATAAGTGGGTGCATATATTTATTTGTAGACATGTATCTATTGTCATACATACACGCCCATTCACACACACACACACACACATGTTTGAATATATAATTGCTCGGGCTAGTCTAGTCATCATCATGCATTGCTTACTGATGCAAGTCATAAAAGTCATGAATATTAGACCTTTCCCAAATTGTGGCATGAAGATATTTCTTATCTAGGCTAGCCTAGCGGACATAGGTTGGTCTTAAATCTTTTAGTAATTGTGTAGATATGCAATTATCACATGGTACAAAGCGTATGTATGAGGAAATAAGTTTTCTTGCTGTAGGCACTACAATGATTGGTTATAATTGTACTATGTCTTAGGATGATGATAATGATGCTCGTGTAGAGTCGTGTAATTTTATTACATCTCACAAAACTATATTCAATTGGAAGGTAAATGTATCATTACAAGATTTTTATAGGGTGCAAGTGCCAAGAGGAATATCAGGTCCTGTTTAGGGAGAAGTGGCTAGCTGCCACGTCAAAAACTCGCTCAATCTCAAATTAAGTGGTTGGTAGGGAAGTTTATCAATCGAGCATCATTGCCAGCCCCACTTTTATTATCATCGGTAGCAGCAGCAGCGATAGCGATAGTAGTAGTAGCAGAGGCGGCAGTGGTAGCGGCAGCGGCAGCGGTAGTAGTGGTGGCGCCGGCAGCAGCAGCAGCGGCGGCGCCGGCAGCAGGGGTAGTAGCAGGTGTAGTAGGGGCAGTGGAACTAGTAATGGTAGCAGTAGTGGCACCAGCAGTAGCAGCGGTGGCAACAGCAGCAGTAGGAGTAGCAGTAGTAGCAGCGGTGGCGGCACCAGTAGTGGCGGCGGCAGCAGCAGGAGCAATAGTTGCAGCGGCAGCAGCGGTAGTAGCCGCAACAAATGTTGTATATACTTACATATATATGCACATATATTACTACAGTATTTGTACTTATTATACTATAGTATCATATGTACATTTATACTATGTATATACATACATCGTATATATGTACATATAATACTACAATAATATATGATCATATACACTATAGTATAAATGAACATATATACTACATATTATATATTTATCAAAACATAACTCTTTTTATTTGTTTTTTTTTTTGAATTTATTCATTGATAAAAATTTTGTACAGATATGGTACCTCATTGTTCTCCATATGATGTTTGTATAAGTGAGGGATTTTTTATTAGACATGATGCACCGTGACTCGGACAGCTTTGTAGGAGTAGAAAGATGGTGATCGAAGGAGCTGAGGAAGTGAAAGCAACATCAATGCACTGATAGATTATACTTTATGCACTATTATTAGATAAATTGATGAATAAGATGTAATAAAATTTTGTTATATCTTTCTTTTAAATATGTAAGACAAGGGTTGCTTAGATTGTAGTTATTAAAAATTATTATTCTAATAATTTATTCTTCATTTTGTGTTGCACATTAGCATGGTGGAGTGCTTTATTTTTCTAGGTTCAAGTTTCTTATTTATTTGTTAATGGTTACTACTACAGATGATCAGTCTCTATTTCATCTGCCAGTTCTTTGTTAGCTTGTCAGCTCAGTCATGGCAGGGCAGAGCAACCCCCTTATAAGCATTGGGACTGAGAGAGAGTTCTGGTTATAGGGAGGTAAGATGTGAACTTTGATGCCCCAAGCCTGGCTCGTGGCTCGTCTTCCAGGTTTTTCTCTAATAGTTTTCAGAGATATTTTCTAAAATTTAAATAATCTTCGTATTTCATATTTATGTTGATAGCAAAGGTTTCTATCATCTTTGTGAAGTATAAATGAGATCATACTCATTTGTTGCAGTTTTGTGTCATCTTTGTCAAGTATTAATGGGATAATACTAATTTATTGTCGTTTTGTGTCATCTGAGGTTATGTGATTATATATATGTACATATATACTGTAGTATATAGTGCATATATACTGAGTATATATGTACGTATATATCGAGTATGTAAGTACGTATATACCGAGTACATATATACTCAATATATACGTACGTAAAAACTCAGTATACACGTACTATAAACTCGATATATACATGCATATATAATCAGTACATACGTACGTATATACTCAGTATATACATACATATATACTTAGTATATGCACACATATATGTTGTAGTATATAAGTACGTATATACTAAGTATATAAATACGTAAATACTATAGTATATATGTATGTATATACTCTAGTATATGTGCATATAATAATGTAGTATTATATGTATATATATACTTAGTATATATGTATATTTATACTCAGTATATACGTGCATATAAACTTTGTATATACATGCATATATACTCAATATATACGTGTGTATATACTCGGTATTTACATACTATATACTAGGTATATACGTACATATATACTGAGTACATACATTAAAGATAAAATATTATATACATGTATATTTATATACATACATAAATACGTACATATATATGTATATTTAAAGATAAAATATTATATACATATATACTGAGTACATACATTAAAGATAAAATATTATATACGTACATATATACTAGGTACGTACATATATATGTATATTTATATACATGCATATAAATACGTGCATATAAACTTTGTATATACGTTCTATAACCCACCTTGGCTAGCAAATTACAAAGAGACTATAAGACGCGGAAACGCATCAACATGAAGAAGGTAATTCCTCACATAGCAAGTCACTACCAGAAAGATAAAATATGGCTGAGACGAAGTCGGGCCAATAAACGAGATTACCAAGTTGTGATAGCGGTGGATGATTCACGGAGCATGTCGGAGAGCTGCTGTGGTGATTTTGCCATTGAAGCTTTGGTGACGGTGTGTCGGGCCATGTCGCACATGGAAATTGGTAGCTTGGCAGTAACAAGCTTTGGAAAGAAGGGAAATGTAAAGCTACTTCATGATTTCGCCCAGAGCTTCACCAGCGAAGCAGGAATTAAGATTCTATCAAGCCTCACTTTCAGCCAGGAGAACTCCATCACGGATGAACCAGTGGCTGATCTGCTGAAATATCTCAACAATATTTTGGACGCTGCAGTTGCAAGGGCGCGGCTCCCCTCTGGCCACAATCCACTTCAACAGCTTGTTTTAATTATTGCCGATGGCCGTTTCCACGAGAAGGAAAGATTGAAGAGCTGCGTTAGAGATTTCTTAAGCCGCAAGCGGATGGTAGCGTTTCTTCTTCTTGATAGCATGCAGGAATCCATCATGGATCAGATGGAAGCATCATTTGTGGAGCAAGGTGGGGAGCGAGTTATTAAATTTTCCAAGTTCTTACATTCCTTCCCATTCCCTTACTATATTGTGCTGAGGAACATTGAAGAACTTCCTAGTACGCTTGCCAATCTGTTGAGACAGTGGTTTGAGCTTATGCGGTATTCAAGGGAATAATAACTTGTTTTTTGCAATGGTGCGAAACGTCATTGAGGCTGGTTTATAATCACTTCTCCATTATTTTTTATAAAAAAAATGTAATTTATCAGTGCTGTAATTCGCGATCATGCTAATTTATTGTAGTGTAGGACTATTTCTTGTGTTGATGGTTGTGTATAATGTATGTATACGTTCACTTCCATGTCATTTTGCTTCTGCAAAAAAAAAAAAAAAAAAAAAAAAAAAAAAAAAAAAAAAAAAAAAAAATACTGAGTACATACATACATATATACTCGGTATATATGTACTATATATTTGGTATATACGTACTATATACTCAGTATATACGTACTATATACTAGGTATATACGTACTATATACTAGGTATATACGTACTATATACTCTGTATAAACGTACTATATACTATGTATATATGTACTATATACTCTGTATATACGTACTATATACTCTGTATATATATAAATATATACTCAGTATATACGTACATATATACTTGGTATATACATAAATATATACTCGGTATATACATACATATATACTAGGTATATACATACATATATACTCAATATATACACATATATATATACTACAGTATATGTACAATAATACTATAGTATTATATGTACATATAATATTGTAGTATTAAATGTACGTATATATCTAGTATATATGTACTCAGTATATATGTACATATAATACTACATTATATATGTAGATATACTGTAGTAATATATGTAACGAGTGAAATGTTTGTATATATGTACATATATACTGTAGTATTATATATTTATCAAAACATAATTTTTTTTATTTATATATTTTGATTTTATTGGCTTGTTTAAATTTTGTATAGATATGGTACCGCATTGTTCCCCATATGAAGCTTATATAAGTGAAGAGATTTTCACTAGACATGACAAACCGTGACTCGGATAGCTTTGTCGTAGCAGAAAGATGGTGATTAGAGGAGGAGTAAGAATGAAAACAATGTCAATGCACGAATAGATTATATTTTATTCATTGGTGGTATATACATTGATGAATAAAATGAAATACAATTTTGTTATGCTTTTGTTTGATTTATGTAAATTATTGAATCAGAATAATTAATTAAATGATTTTATTTTTTATTAATTATAAATTATTGTTTATAGTTTCAGTTTTAATTCAATTTAATATAAATATATTAAATTATTTAATTAAATATTTTGAAAAATAAAAAAAACTTCTAAAAATAGTTTCGGAATGAAAATAGCTAGGGAATTTTCTATTGCTAATTTAGCTAGGGAA
This sequence comes from Sapria himalayana, assembly GCA_029783825.1. NCBI lineage: Eukaryota > Viridiplantae > Streptophyta > Magnoliopsida > Malpighiales > Rafflesiaceae > Sapria > Sapria himalayana. Next base: position 27,459 of record JAREIK010003484.1, read on the forward strand.
TTTTCCCTTGCTAATTTAGCCAGATATTTTTCCTTTGCTAATTTAGCTAGAGAAATTATTATTCTAGCTAGAGATATTACCGTCACTAAAACTATAGCTAGGGACTATTTCCCTCTCTAATATAGATATTAATTTAACACTTGAGTATTTGTTGAAGAACATATACTGAATTGACCCGCTTTGATAATTTTCTTGGATTGTTATATAAGTGTCATATACATTCTCATAGTGAATATTAGAATAAATTGTCCATTGACCTGAAGTCACTATAGTTCTCTACATAAGGAGTTGTATACTTTAGTTTCAGAAAATGCCACTTATAACAAGGATGGTTATAGGGTTGTTTACTAATTATACAATTAATTATTCCTAGGGATGTGATTTATATAGATGGAAATTGTCCATTCTATATAACAGTAATGATATAAGTTGGCCCCTTGATAGAGTAGGACTACTAAAATACATGACCATGCTGAAATAAGTTAATATGAGATTATAACTTATTTGTTTAAGTCAATTTACTTAATGATCAAGAAACATATAAATTGATGTGTGGATGTTACATTTTAGAAATGTGTGTCATTATTGACACATCCTTTTAGTAAATTGCACATCCTTTTAGAAAATTGAGTGAAAAAAAAACCAAATGGTTTTATAAAATGGGAGAGTTAAAACAAGAGAAATAACAAAGAAATATTTATGTGGAGACCGCTAGAGGCACGAAACTTTTGACTGTGCTAGGTTTCAACTAAACCATTCAGAATCAAAAGTATTTTTTCTACACTACAATAAGTAACATCTTTGTACTTTGTTTAATTATATTCACTTGGATCATTGGTTAGTTCCTAGTCCCAAACAAGATTTAGATATGAAATTTACTAGAACTATAACAAGATAGACATAAAGAAAGAAAGATAGTTAGATAGATAGATATATAGATAGATAGATGGATATATAGATAGATATATAGACATATAAATAGGTAGATAGGTAGATATGTAGATAGATAGATAGACAAATAAATAAATAGATTGATATATAGATAAATAAATAAATAGGCAGACAGGTCAATATTCAGATATATAAAAAGATCGATAGACAAGTAGAAAGATCAATATTCAGATAGAAAGATAGATAGAAAGATAGAGAAATTGACAGATAAACAAATAGACAGATAGACAAATAGATAGATAAATAAACATGTAGACATATAGATGGATAGATAGATAAACAGATAGATAGTCATAAAAATATATAGAGCTATAGACAGATAGACAGACAGACAGACAGATAGATATATAGATAGTTAGATAAATAATTAGACAAATAGAAATATTGATAGATAGACAAATAGATAGATAGACATATAGAAAGATATATACATAGGTAAATAAACAGATTGATATATAGACTGATAAAGTGATAGACATATCGACAAATAGATAGATAGATAGGTAGACAGATAGATAGATTGATTGATTGATTGACCTATTGACAAGTATGTAGATAGATATATAAAAAGATAGATAGAAAGATATAAAGATAGCCAGATAGATAAATAGATAGATAGATATAAAGATAGATAGATATACAAAAAGAAAGAAAGATAGATATATAGAAAGATAGATAGACAGAAAGATATATAAATAGATAGATAGGCAGATAGACAAATAGAGAGATAGAAAGAGACAAATAGACAAATCAATAGAGCAGTAGATAGGTAGATATAAAAATAGATAAATATACAAATAGTAAGATTAGTAGATAGGTAGATAAAAAAAATAGATAGATAGATGATTGATAGTTTGATAGACAAATAGATAGATTGGCAGATAGATATATAGATAGATAGATATATAGATAGGAAAATAGATAGATAGTTAGACATATAGATACATAGATAGATAACTTATAGACTGATAGAATAATAGACTAATAGATAGAAGGATAGTTAGAAAGATAGATAGATTGATTCATAAATAAATAGATAGATAAACACATAGTTATATAATTAGATAGATAGATGGGTAGATAGATAAACAAATAAATAGATAAAAAGATAGATAGATAGATAGACAAATCAACAAATATACATATAGGCTGATAGGCAGATAGAGAAATGAATAGATAGAAGGATCAGATAGATAGACAGATAGTCATATAGACATATAAACAAATAGATAGATATGCAAATAGATAGATAAATATATAGATATAAAAATAGATAGTCAGATAGATAGATAGATATATATATATAGATAGATAGGCTAATAGACTGATAGATAGAAAGATTTATTGATAGATAGATAGAAAGATTTATTGATAGAAAGATAGTTATATAGATATCGAGTTAGTTAGATAATTAGTTAGATAGATAGATGGTTAGATAGTTAGATAGATTGATAGATTGATAGATAAATACATAGATAGACAGACAAACAGATAGATAGATAGACATATAGAAATTTACATATATAGATAGATATATATATAAATAGATAAATAGATAGACATATAAATAGATAAATAGATAGACAGAGAGATATATAAACACATAGAATATAGATTGATAAATAGACAGATAGATAGATTGACAAATAGATATATAGATAGATAGATAGACATATAGACATATATATATATATATATATATATATTGATAAACATATAAACAAATAGATATATATACATATAAATAGAAAGACAGATAGATAGATAAACATATAAACAAATAAATAGATATAAAGAAAGATAGAAAGACATAATTAATAGAAACATAGATAGATAGATTAATAGTCTGATAAATTGATTGATAGATAGAAAGATAGATAAATTGATAGATAAATAGATAGAGAGAAAGAGAGATTGGTATATTGTATATGTATAGATAGATAGATAGACCAAGAGAATGAAAGTTGATATATTGATAGAAAGATAGACATATACACAAAAAGACAAATAGACAGATATATCAAAAGACAAATTGACAAGTATATATATATAAATATATAAATAAACATATTAATAGTCAGAAAGATAAATATTTAGATGGATAGATAGATAGAAAAGTAGGCAAATATATAAAAATAATGATATACAAATACATAGATATATAGGCAAATAGATAGATAGATAGATAGATAGATAGACAAATAGGTAGATAAGTAGATAGAAGGATAGACAGATATATAGAACTATATATATATATAGTTAGATAGATAATTAGATTGGCAAATAAAGAGATTGGCAAATAAATAGATACACATATAAACATATAGAGAGAAAGATAGATAGGCTGATAGATAGAAACATAGTTAGATAATTAGATAGATATGCAGATAGACAGATAGATAGATAAATATTTAGATAGATAGTTAGATAGACAAATAGGCAAATATATAGAAAGAAAGATAGAAAAATCGATAGATTGATAGGAAAATAGATAGATAGTTAGGAAAATAGATAGATAGAATGATAGGCAAATAGATAGATAGATTGCTAGACAAATAGGTTGATAGGTAGATAGATAGACAGATGGACAGATAGAGAGATATATAGTTAGATATATAATTAGATAGATAAATAAATAGATTGGTAGATAGACAGAAACACATATAAACATATAGATATATAGATTGATAGATAGATAGAAACATAGTTAGATATTTAGATAGATAGACAGATAGACAGAAAGATAGATAAATATATAGATATATATATATATATATATATAGACAAATAAAAATATTGACAAATAGATAGATAGATAGAAAGAGAGAGAGAGAGAGATTGATTGATTGATAGATAGATACAAAGAAATATAGATAGATTGATAGATTGATTTCTACATAAATAGATAGACAGATAGATGGATAAAGAGATAGATAGATATATAGGTAGATAGTTTGATAGATACATAGATATATTAATAGATTGACAAATATATTGATATATAGCTAGATATATATATATATATATATATAGATTGATAAAAAGATAGGTTGATATAGTGATAAACAATTAGACAAATAGATAGATAGATAGAAATATATATAGTTTGATTGATAAATAAATAGATAGACAGATAGATAGATAAATAGTTATACAAACAGATAAATTGATAGATAGATAGACATATAAAAAGGTAGATATATAGACAAATAGCCATATTGACATATATAAATATGAATAGACAAAAATTAAAACTATTACATAGATAGATATATAAATAGATAAAGATATATAGGTTTACAATTAGATAGATATATAGATAAATAGATAGCTTGATATACAAATAGATAGATGGACCGATAGATAGATAGATAGACCAATAGATAGATAGATAGACCAATAGATAGATAATTAGATGGATAAATAGATAGATAGATAGATAGATAAAGAAATGGATAAATAGAAAGATAGACATATAGATAGATAGATTGATAGATAGATAGATTGACAGATAGACAAATAGAAAGATAGTTAGATAGAAAAAAAGAAAGATACACTAATAAAAAAATATTGATTTAGTTATGGAATTTTAGCTAGGGAATTTTAGCTAGGGATCAATCCCTAGCTAAATTGTGAGGAATTAGTTAGGGAATAGCAAGAGATTTATGTTTTTTCATTAAAATAAAAATTTGCAATGAATTACAATAGATTAGAGTTGGATTAGCGATGAAATAATTTCGTAAATTGCGCATCAGAAAAAAGTGGTAAATTTAGTAACGAATTAGCGACGGAATATTTTCGTATATTTTGGTCAAAAAAGTGGGAAATATAGCGATGGAATTAGTGATGGAATTTCCCTAGCTAATAAAATTTGGAATTTAGCGATGGATTTTGTGATATAATTTCCATAGCTAATTAAATCTTGAATTTAGCGATGGATTTAGCGACAAAATTTTTCTACCTAATAAAACCCGGATTTTAGCGACGGATTTAGTGATGGAATTTCCCTAGCTAATATAATCTGGAATTTAGCGATGGATTTAGCGATGTATTTTTCCTACCTAATAAAATCCTTAATTTAGTGACAGATTTAATGATAGAAACATATCTAATAAAATCTAGAAATTACTGACGAATTTAGCGATGAAATTTTTCTAGCTAATAAAATCTGGAAATTATCGATAGATTTAATGACAGAATTTCCCTAATTAATAAAATCTAGAAATTAGTGATAGATTTAGCAACGGAATTTCTCTAGCTATTAAAATCCAGAATTTAGCTATGGATTTAGCGATAGAATTTTCCTAGCTAATTACATCCGTAACATGGCTAAGATTTCATCTACGGAGTTCCCTAGTTAATTACACACTGAACATAGTGACGCCTTTTAGTGACATACTTTCCCTTGCTAATTACATATCAAAAATATAGCTACGTATTTAGCGATGAAATTTCCCTTTCTAATTCCATACTTAATATAGCGATGGATTGTATCGACGAAACTTCTCTAGCCAATTACTTCCTGAATATAGTGACTGATTTTAGTGACTTAATTTCACTAACTAATAAAAACCGAAATATATCGACGGATTTTGCAAGGGAACTTCTCTAGCTAATTAAATCCGGAATATACTGACGGATTTAGTAACTGAACTTCCCTAGCTAATTAAATTCAAAACATAGCGATGAAATTTTCCTAGCCAATATTTAATTATTTAATTTTTTATAATTTATTATTAGTCTTAATATTTTATTTAATTTTGTTTATTAAATTATGTTAATGGTCTATAGATGAGTGATCCTTGAGAGTTACATTCTCCTCATAAAATCATAAAAAAATGATATTATAAATAAATAATTTTAAAAATATAAAAATACAAAAAAATTATATTAATAAGGACTAACATATCTATTTTTATGATGTATTAATTTTTTATAAAATTATACATAAAATTTTTCTAAAATTTTTAATTAAGAACCATAAAAATTTGTATGAAAGTAATATTAAATAATTAATTCAATAAGTATAATAATTTATTTCGATATTTTAAAATTAAATTAATATATATTAAAATTTTTGCTAATATAAATGTAAACTAATTCATTGTATAATAAGATATAAAATATTTTCAGAAATATTTGAATTGATGAATAAACTAGTAAATATTATTATGATTATTAGTATAACAAAATTTTATGATTATAGAAAACATTTAAAAAATATAATTAATACAAAATTTAAAATTTTTGAAATATAATTAAAATATAAATTTTTTCATTAAAGTTAAAAGAAAATAAATTAATATTTAAAAATAAATACATATATGTTTGCCCCTACTAAAATTTATAAGAATTAAATAATTAATTAATATTTTTTCTATTAGCTTTTAACATTCAGTCTTTATTAAAATAATTATTATAACTTTTTTTTAATTATCTTATCACTTTAAGTAATTTTTGAATTTTAAAAATTATAAATGATATCAAATAATATGAAATTTTATGTCTTTAAAATTATTACATATTATCTTCATAAAAATTAATATGATTAATTCTTAAAATTTTATAACCATAAAATATAAATTTTTATATATTTTTTAACATAGGGTATTTTATAACACTTATGAGAGTGACTAGAGGTCAAATCATCTTTTCGTGTATGCCTTATTATATGAGATTTGTTAATTTTGTAACTATTTTATATTTTTTTATAAGGTTAAACATATATTTTATTAAATTGTTTATATATTTATTATTTAATTAATATTATAATAAAAAATTGTAAGATGTATATTTTTAATTTATACCTTTCTACACTAACATTAATTTATTTGAAAAAATTATGATGGTAAATAAAATAAATGAGTCTTTTTGTATTATATATATATATATATATATATTTTATTTATTTATTTAATGTTTTTATAATTAAAAATAGAAATATTTTGGAAATATATATAATTTGTTTATTTTTGAAATATATTTAATGTTTATTCTGTCGAGACTAAGTCCCCCATCTTTCTCTTGACATTTTCAAATAATAAGCGGCGCAACTCCTCCTCTGTCCTCCATCCTTCTCTTGACACCGACGCAATATAAACATATTCGAATTAAGCGATAATTTGTTATTGATATTATGTACTTTTTCTACCCTAATTCTTCATCGATTATCTTAATGCATATTGATTCTATTAATTTTTTTTCCGAAATTCTTCTTTAATCGTATACATTAATTTAATTATACTTATTGCGATACATACCTAATGTATATGTGTTGTGTTGGGCAGTTGGTATGCTAATATAAACTTAATTTAATTATACTTTTTTTAATACATATTATGTTAATTTAATTATACTTTTTTTAATTACATATTCTGTTAATTTAATTATAATTGGATTGGTTATATAAACTTAATCGTATATAACACAATATAGGTGTTTTATGTTGGGCAGTGTGTATATAACACATAAATATATAAGTGTATTTTATTATATTTATAACTATAAAAATTGTTTACATAAACATAAATAATTATAAATATAACAACATTCATACTGGATTAAAATATATAAGATATCCACCTGACCACCTCATCTGACATTCATTATTTCATACATGAATTGATGCCGATGACTTTTTGATGGGTTTGAGTAGTTCCACCAATATGGATGAGCAGATCTCACATATTTTATCACCACTATAGCCATTAACTCATAAATTGTATACCCATGGACTTGTTACTGTTTACTTATTGTAAGCAAACCATAGAATTGTTTACTTGAGTAAACACTATAAACTATTTAATTATTGTAAGCTTAGATAATGAAGAACCTTTGATAATTAATCCAAATAATCAATATCTATGAAATGATAATCCAGATTCATAGAGTTAACTTTATTACTTGTTAAACTCATATACTTGTGATATATTTTATCGTGCTATAAAATAACTAACACTTACATTGATTTTTGTAGTGTCTTATCTCTCTATAATTTCAATACTTAATGGTCTTTGAGTTATTATAATTACAATGATTCTTCGATTTAGACCTCTTATTTTTTGATCTGCTTTGACGTTTTCTCTTGGTTGAATTTCTTACAATTAACTTTGTATATAATTCTAAAGAAGTTGATATTTCACTTGTCTATCTCTGTTGAATCTCCTTGCTTAGAATTAGATCATGAACATCATCAAATTTCAATTTATTAGTTCTTGATGAACTATGCACAACTATAATTGTAATACAATAATTTTTGATAGAGAACACAGAAGTATCAATACATATACTTCATCATTGACTTCAATACCAAACAAACTTAATTGGGTTGTGATTGTGTTGACTTCATTGAGTTGTTGGGTCATTGATGTGCTTTCTGTCAAATTTAGATTGAGAAAACACCTCATCATGTGCACTTTTGTAGCATCAATTAGTTTTCGTATATACTAGCAAGAGCCATCGTAATCCTTACTATGCTCTTCTCATTTTTTTATATTGGAAGTAAGTTAGTAAGATATCATATTTCAGATGAATTCAAGTGCTAGTATGTGCTCTTCTTTATTCATAGACTCTATCATCTTCCTCAGAAGGGGTTGATATAGATTTTTTAGTATATATAATCTTCCATCTATATTATCTAGAATCCAAATTTTTTTTCCATAAATTTTTTTTATTAACTTTTCCCTCATATCTAATCATTACTATCTACAAAATATGAATTCTTCTAGGCAATTCTTGCAAAACACTGTGTATAAGAATTGAGAACACCTCTTTTGACATGCTGATATTGTCTGCAAAATTTATATTATTCATTAAATTCATTATTATCATCAATAGTAACTTTGCCCAATGGTGCATCATAATGCACAACCTAAACCTCCACTACCAATTGTTGAGAATAACTTGATTTCCTATTTGTTAGATAGACATTTAGATAAACTGACAAATATAAAGGTAACAGATAGAATGATTGATAGATAGATGATAGATATATAAATATATATAAATATATATAAAAAGATTGACAAATAGGCTGATAAATAGAAAGACAGTTAGATAGTTAGAGAGATAGAAAAATAGAAAGAAGATATATAGATTAATTGATAGATATAATAGTTAGATAGTTACATAGATATATAGATTGGCATATAAACATTTTGACATAAAATCATTTAGAAAGAAGGATAAACAGATAGACAAACATATAGATAAACATATAGATGAATACATAGATATACAAATAGATAGAAAGATATATTGATAGTCAGATTGATAGATAGTCTAATAGACTAATAAACTGATAGACTGTAAGATTGATAGAGAGGTAGATATATAGATAGACAGATAAAGAGATAGATAAATTAAAAATTAGAAAGACAAATAGTTAGATAGATAGGTAGGTAGGTAGAGAGCTATATAGATAGATAGATAGATAGATAGATAGATAGATATATAAATATAGATAGATAGATAGACAAATAAGTAGATGTATATTAAGATAGATAGATAAACAGATAGATATATATTGGATAGACAAATAGATAGGTTAATTGATAGAAATATAGATTGATTAATAAATAGAGAGATATAAAGATAGATTGACATTTAGAAAGATATATAGATAGAGAGATAAATAGTCATATATATAGACAGATATATAAATAGATTATTAGACAGGTAGATAAAAAATAGATATAAACATAGATAGATAGATATAAAGATAGATTAATATACATATTTAAAGAATGATAGATAGACATATTGATAGATAGATAGACAGACAGACAGATAGATAAATAGATTTATATATAGATTGATAAACAAATTTATTGACAGAATGATCGACAAATTGATAGAGAGATTGATAGACTATTTGATAGAAAGATTTATAAACATAGTGATAGATAGATAAATAAATAGACAAACTGATGTCGAGTTCGATACTTACATACAAAGATAAGATAGATAGATAGATAGACAGACTGATTGATTGAGTGATATATAGATAGATAGATATACAGATAGATAGACAGACATATAGATAGAAAATAGACAAATAGATAAATAGATAGATAGACATATTGATAGATAGTTAGATAAAAAAATATATAGATAAATAGATAGATAGATATATAGATAGACAAATAGATAGACATATAGTAAGACAGATAGATAGACACATAGATAAATATATATATGTATATATATATATATATATATATATATATATACACACACACAAATAGATAGATAGATTGATAGATAGATAGATAGATAAATATATAGATTGATTGATTAATTGACAGATAGATATATAGATAGATAATTAGATATATAGATATATAGATAGATAGTTAGATAAACAAATATATTGAAAAATATATAGATAGACAAATAGATAGACATATAGTTAAATATATTGATAGACACATAGATAGATAGATAGATAGATATATATATATATACAAATAGATAGATTGATAGATAGATAGATAGAAAAATAGATAGCTAGATAGATTGATTGACTGATAGATATATAGATAGATAAATAGATAGATAGATAGAGACATAGATAAAAAATTGATAGATATATAGATAGATAGAGACATAGATAAAAAAATTGATAGATATATAGATAGATAGAAAGATAAATAGATAGTTAGATAGATAGATAGATAGATAAATAGATATATTGATAGATATATTGATAGACAAATAGATAGATAGACAGACAAACAGATAGATATATAGATAGATAGATAGATATATATATATATATATATATATATATTGATAGATAGTTAGATAGATATATATATATTGATAGATAGTTAGATAAACATATATATAGACAAATAGATAGATAGATATATAGATAGACAAATAGATAGATATATAGTAAGACAGATAGACACATAGATATATATATATATATATATATACACAAATAGATAGATTGATTGATAGATAGATAAATATATAGATTTATTGATTGATTTACAGACAGATATATAGATAGATAATTAGATAGATAAGTAGATAGATAGATATATAGATAGATAGTTAGATAAACAAATATATAGAAAAATAGATAGATATATATATAGAAAGACAAATAAATAGACATATAGTTAGATAGATTGATAGACACATAGATAGATAGATATATATATATATATATATACACAAATAGATAGATTGATAGATAGATAGATAAATAGATTGATTGATTGATTAACAGATAGATATATAGATAGATAAATAGATAGATAGATAAATAGATAGATAGAAAAATAAATAAATAGATAGATAGTGAGATAAAAAGATAGTTAGATAGAAACATAGATAGATAAATAGATATATTGATAGATATATAGACAAATAGATAGATAGATTGATTGATTGACATATAGATAGATATATAGACATATAGATAGAGAGATAGATTGACAGATAGATAGATAGATTAACAGACAGATAGATTATTATATAGATTGATAGACAGATAGATAGATATATAGATAAGTAGATATTTTTTTTAAAGGCTTTTATCTTTTATTAAAGAAAACATAACCCTCACTTGTAGGCGGAGGAAAACCTTTACAACCTCAGAAGTCTATTTGTAAGACATTAAATTTACAGGGCAATTCCCTAGCCCAAAATACAGAGCATTATCCTTATTTAAGTTAACTGTGGTGGAAGCCGCTCTCTTTGTGATTCTTCATAATTATGTAACAGTGAACAGCAGGTAGACTTTCCATCACTAGCAGGTATACTCATCTCAGCAGTGGGAGGACTCATGGCAGCAACAGAGTGCTCTCTACATAGGTATATGCACTGTGTAAAATTTTTGTTCTCCCATGGCAGCAACAGACTGTGCTTATGGCAGCAACAGACAGCAACAAACGTTCCACAGCTTCTTCTTTATTCTCCCATCATCCTGATTTTTTGTTCAGGCAGGTTTTCAATAAAATATGCTCCTTTATTTGATATTGTCTCTACATTTGTGTGGAGGTAGTTGTAGCAGCAGCAAACAGCATCTGGAGGCAGCATATGGGGATAGTGTTGCCCATGTGGTCGGCCCTCTATCTCTCCTCTTCCCCGTGCATCTGGCTCTTCTCTTCACATACTTTCTAAAAGGTTTCCAGCCGTCTTCCTTCCTCGTTTATACACTGTCGATCCTGTAACAAAACCAAAGAGAAAAAAAAACGAACGTGCCTACAAGATCTTGACACCCTATTACCCTTATCCTTGATTAAACTTATACAACATAAGACTAAAGCTCCACAGAATTGTCGATTTCTCCTCCTTAACATTCTGCAAGGAAAGTCAGAATACATATTGTCCTGCAAGGAAAGTCAAAGTACATACTTTCTAAAGAGAATATCGAATTCTGCCGAAATGTAGAATTAGCACATATTTTTAGATATGCAGAATTAGCACATACTTTCTAAATTACATACATATTATCTTGACACCCTTGCATTTTTAGCGATGCACTATTCCGCCGAAATGCAGAATTAACACATCTTGCAATGGGATCTCCTTCATTTATACCCTATTATTCTTCTTAACATCCTGCAAGGGAAGTCAAGATACATCTTTTAAGCTACTCACTATTGTGCTGAAAAGCAGAGTTAAGACATTTATAATTCTAATCTGTATGCTTCTTTTTTTAAATTCAAAATTCAAAATTAATATTTAAGTTTTATTTTATTTTTAAATATGGCTTAATCTCCACCCTTCCATTCCATTTAATTGTGAAATAGAAATTCTCTGCAATGATGAATTCCCGCTCAATCCATCAGAAAGTTGAGACTTTGTCATACCTTCGTGGTCTGTTTATTTGTTCTAATATAAGGAAATCCCATTTTATCTAAACATGCTATTCCCTTTAGTTTATTTCGCATGAATTTCTCGTTATATTCAATATCTCCTCTGGTGGTGCCTATTTTAGATAGACTGTCCGCTAGATTATTAGCTTCTCTATATATATGTATTATTGAGGCCTTCAGTTCGTCCAAAAGACTAAGAATTACTTCTAGGTCCTCTTCATACCTCCATAATATTTTCTTATTGATTACTGTTTCAACTAGTAATTTTGAGTCTACCTGAACTTCAATGTTTTTAAAGTTTAGCTGCTTACATATCTCTAACCCTGATTTTAATGCTCTAATTTCTGATTCTAAAGCCGAAGAGGCTCTACTAGATCTGGTGAAAGCTCTCTGTACTGTCCCTGTATGATCTCTTATTACCCCTCCTCCTCCTGCTATTCCAGTGTCCCTGCTAAAACTCCCATCCGTATTAAGTGAGAGTTTGCCAACCGGCGGAGCATTCCAGTGTATACAATAGCCCATTGCTGTTTTAAGACTTTGTATGTGAGATCCCATTCCTTCTCAAGCTTCTTTTATTGTTTCATTTCCTGTATTACTATCGGTTTTATTATTGATATATTACATATCTCCTTTCTAATATCTTTTATAATTTCTGTTAAATTCATCCTTATATTTTCAAAATTACTTTTGTTTCGAGATTTCCATATGCACCAAATAATTAGATACGGCAGTTTCTGATTAAGCCATTTCCTGGTGGGGCTTTTCGTGTTTTCTTTTTCCCATTTTTTAACTTTGTCTATTAATCCATCATCTATTTTACATATTCTTTTTTCCCCTTCCATCTCTCTCCATATTTCTGCTGCGATGGGACCATTATAAAGCAAATGATCAGTTGTTTCAACCGCTTGTGAATAGCATTCGCATCTTGATGCCATGTTTATCCCTTTCTTTTGTATATTTCTATCTACTGGTATAGCATTCATTAAAGCCTTCCATGTGAAGGAGTGCATTTTTTGCGGGATGTTTTCTTGCCATACCCATTTAAATAGAGTTTGAGCCAGTTTTTTCTTTCTGACCAAATCTTTTGCTGACTTGAGGGAAGAATTTCCTTGTGGTGTTAACGTCCATTTCCAGCCACTCTTCTTTAGTATAAAGTGTGAGTCTACTATCTCTTTTTGTTTTTCCATTGACTTCCAACTGTTCGAAACTTTCTTAGAGGACTTATTCTTATTATCTAAATATTTTACCCGCATATATTTAGCCCAAAGATTATCGCTTTCTTTAAGTCTCCACCAACTTTTACAGTCCCAGGCAGCTGCCGAGTCCTGGAGGCTCATTAGACCTAATCCTGCTTCCTCTTTCGGATAACAGATACTTTTCCAGTCCTTCCAGTGTAGTTTATTTCTGCCTTGTTTTTAACCCCATAAGAAGTTAGCCATTTCTGATTCGAGTTTTTAAATAAATTTTTTAGGGGGATGTATCACTGATAAAATGTGTGTTAGTCTGCTTTGTAATACGTGTGAAAGCAGCATAATCCTCCCCCCAAATCCCAGGTGCTCTACTTTCCATCCTGCTATTTTCTTTCTTAGCTTGTCTTGAAGGTAAGTTAGATATTCTTCCTTCAACCTCCCCTCATATATCGGACAACCTAGATACATTAATGCCCCTTTAATTTCTGCAAAACCTGTAATATTTTTTATTTTATCTACTAACTTTAATTTTGCATTTTTAGCAAGCATGAACTGACATTTACTTTTATTAACCATTTGGCCTGTCTCTTTTTTAAATATTTGAAGAAGATCCATAAGATTCATTAAAGACTTTTATTTCAAATATATCGATAAGTAGATAGATAGATAGATAGTCATAAAAATAGATAAATAGATATATTGATATGTAGATAGACTGGTTGATTGATAGATTGATGGATATATTGATAAAAAGATAGATAGAATGATAGACATATAGATAGACAGATTAATAGACAAAATAATAGATAGATTAATAGATTGATTGATATATAGATTTAAAGAAGATTGATAGACAAATTGATAGAGAGAATGATAGACAGATTGAAAGACAAATTGAATGACAGATAGATAGATAGACAAATTGATAAAAATATAGATAGACAGATAGAAAGATAGATATATAGAAAGATTAACAGAAAATAGATTGACAAATAGATTGACAGATAGATAGACATATAGATAGATAAAAATATATTCGGATATATAGACATATAAATAGATAGGAAGATATACTAATAAATAAACAGATATAGATAGAAAGATAGATGGAAAGATAAATAGACATTTAGATATAAATATAGAAAGATAGATAGATTGATTGATTGATACATAGATAGATAGATAGATAAATAAATAAATAGATAGAAAAATAGATACATAGATAGATAGACAGACAGACAGATAGATAGACAGATTGATATACAAATATATAGATAAATATAAAGAAAGATTAATAGATAAATAGACATATAGATAGTCAGATTGATAATTTGTTTGAAAATTAGATTGATAGACATATTGATATATAGTTTGATAGCCAAATTGATACACATATTAATAGACAATTTGGTAAATATATTTAAAGATAGATATATTGATAGAATTATAAATATATAGATAGACATATAAATAGACATTTAGATAAATAGATAGATAGACAGATAGATGGAAAATAAATAAATATATATATAGATAAATAGATTGATAGAAAAATAGATAGGCAAAAAGATAGAAAAAAAGAAAGAAAGTTTGATAGATAAACATATAGATATACAGCGAGATTCAAAGATAGATTGACAGATAGATAGTCAGCTAAATAGACACATAGATATATAGATAGATAGATAGATCGATCGATAGATAAATAGTTAGATAGATAGTAATATAGAAATATAGACAAATAGACAAATAGATAGTTATATAGATTGATTGATTGATTGATAGGCAGATAGACAATCAAATAGACAAATAGACAAATAGTAATATGGGAATATATACACATAGATAAATAGATAGGTATATAGATAGATTGATTGATTGATAGATTGATAGATAGTCAGATAGATAAATAGACATATAGATAAATAGACAGATAGACAGACAGATAGGCAGGTAGATAATTAGAGAGATAGATATATAGATAGATAGCAAGAAACATAGATATATAGATAGACAGATTAATAGACATAATAATAGACGGATTTCTAGATAGATTGATAGAGAGATTGATAGACAGCTTGATAGACATATTGATAGATAGATTGATAGGTAGAATGTAAGACTTATTGAAAGAATAATAGATAGATAGATAGTCAAATTGATTAAAAGGTAGATAGACAAATAATATAGAGAGATAAATAGATAGATTATTAGTCAAATAGATTGATAGATAGATTGAGAGATAGATTGAAAAATAGATAGATAGATAGATAGATAGACAAATATATAGTCAAATAGATAGACATATAGATATATTGAAATATATATAGAATGATAGACAGATAAATATACTAATAGATAGACTGAAAGATAGACAGACACACAGATATATAGATAAATAGATAGATAGATAGATAGATAAAAAGATAGTTTGAATGATAGATAGATAAATAGATAGATAATATATATATATTTATATAAATTGATAGATAGATAGATAGAAACATACATAGCCAAATCGATAGGAAAATATATAAATAGATTAAAAATTAGATAGGCAAATAGATAGTCAGATTGATAATTAGATTGAAAGATAGATTGAGAGACATATTTATAGCCAAATTGATAGCTAAATTGATAGACAGATTGATAGGCAAATTGGTAGTCAAATTGGTAGAGAGATTGTTAGATATATTTATATACAAAAATATATACATATGGATATTCATTTATATAGATAGATAGACAAATAGGTAAAAAATAGTTTGATAGATAGATAGATAGACAGAAATGTAGATAGAAAAATAGACCAATAGATAGATAGATAGAGATAAAGATAGACAAAAAAATAGACCGATAGATAGACAGATAAATAGATATATAGAAAGATAGATAGATAGATTGATTGATAAATAGATAGATAGATAGACAATAAAAAGATAGATAGATAGATAGATAGATAGACATACAGATAGACATATAGATAGATAGACAAAGTGGTAGACATATTGAAAGAAAGATAAATAGACGAATAAACTAATAGATAGACAAACATATAGATAGACATATAGATAGATAGATATACAAATAGAAAGAAAAATAAATAGATAGACAAAATGATAGATAGAGGGATATATTTATAATTAAAAAACATATAGACATATAGATAGACAGATCTAAAGAAAGACAAATGGATAGTAAGATAGACATATAGATTTATAGGTAGATAGACAAAAGATAGATATACAAATATTTATATAGACAGATAGTTAGATAGACAGATAAATAAATAGATAGAAAACTAGTTTTATAGATATATTGACAGACAGATAGATAGATAGATAGATAGACAGACAGACAGATAGATAGATAGATAAATTGATAGGAAGATTGATTGATTGATAAACAGATAAATAGATAGATAGATAAACATATAGATAGAATGATACACAAACAGATATATAGACAGATAGATAGACTAATAGATAGATAGATATACATAGATATAAAAAAATAGATATACAGATAGATAGACAAACAATTAGATAAATAGATAGACAAAAATTATATAGATAGATAGACATATAGATAGATTGACAGATAGACAGATACATAGATATATATACATACAAATAGATAGTCAGATAGACAAAGCAATAGATAGAGAGATAGATAGATAGACAGATAGTAAGATAGATAGACTGACAGATAGTTAGACAAATAGACTGACAGATACATATATAGATAGATTGACAGATAGATAGACACACAGAAAGATAGACAGATATACTTATACACATTCAAATAGATAGATAGACAAGTAGATAGACAGATAGATAGTTAGCTTTATAGATAGAGATAAAAATATATTAATAAATAGATAGATAGACTGATATATAGATAGATAGATATATAGATAGTTTGAAAGATAAATTGATAGATAGAAGATAGATAGATAGACATAATGATACATAAATAGATAAATAGATAGATAGGCAGATACATAAATAGGTATATATACAAATAGATAGAATGATAGATAGATAGATAGATAGGTAGATAGATAGACAGATCAGATAGATATATAGATAGATAGATAGCTAGTCAGATTAATAGGCATAAAGATAGACATATATATGATAGATAGATAGTAAGATGGATAAACAGATAGATTGATAGATAAATAGATAGATTGATTGATTTATTGATATATAGACAAATAGACAAATTGATATATAGACAATTAGATAGATAGATAGATAGATAGATTAACAATTAATGAAATAGATAGACAGAAAGATAGATAGATAATTAGATAAATAGATACGTAGATAGACAAGTAGATAACATACATATTGATTAACAAATATACAGACAAATAAATAAACTGTTAAATAAATAGATAGACAGATAAATACATATATAGTTAGATATATAGATATATAGAAAAATAGGTAGATTATTAGATAGATATATAGAGAGAAATATTGATTGATTTATAGTTCAGAGATATATAGATAGATTGATAAATTGATTGATAGAAAGATAAATAGACAAATAAATCAGCACATAGATAGATACAAAGATAGGAATATATATAGATATATAGACAGATAGATAGACCGACCAATCGACATACAAATAGCAAGATAGATAGACTAATAGATAGGCAGATAAATAGATAGATATATAAACATATAGATAGATAGATAGAAATATAGATAGATTTATAGATAGATAGATAGATAGATAGACAAATAGATACAAAGATTGATAATTTGATTGATATATCGATTGATATACACAATGATATGCATATTGATAAACAAATTGATTGGCAGATTGATATATAGATTGATAGACAAATAGTTAGATAGATTGATAGACAAATATATAGATAAATAGATACAGAGATTATAATATAGACAAATAAATAAACAGATAGAGAGATATGGATATTGAGATTTAGATAGATAGATAGATAGAAATATAGAAAGATATATAGACAGACATATAGATAGATAGATAGATTGATTGAAAGATATAGAAATTCATAAACAAATTGATATTTATATAGTTAGATCGAGAGATAAATAGAAAGATAAATAGATAGATATATTGACAGATAGATAGAGAGGTAGATATACTGACAGATAAACAAATAGGTAGAAGAAATATATATATATATATAGACAGATAGATTGATAGATATAGATAAATATATAAATTGACACACAAATAGACATATAGTTAGATAGACAGATAGACAGACAGATAGATAGATAGATAGATAGATAGATAGATAAATAGATAGATAATTAGTCAGGTTATTATACAGATAGATAGACATATTGATTGAATTATTGATAGATAGATAGAAAGACATATTGATAATTTGATTAAGAACTAGATATAAAAAAAGATGAATAGATAGATAAATAAATAGATAGACAAATAGACAAAAAGATAGACAGACATCTGATAGATATACAAATAGATAGATAGATAGATAGACAGATAGATAGATAGCCAGATAGACATACAGATAGATAGATATACATATACATAGATAGATAAATATAAAGATAGATAAATAGAAAAATACATAGATAGATAGATAGAAAGTTAGATAATTTGATTGATAGAAAGATTGATAAACAGATTAATATATAGATTGATAGATTGATTGATATACAAATTGAAAGACAAATAGATAGACATATTAATAGACATATATATAGATAAATAGATATATAGATAGAGAAATAGACTTATAGATAGATAGTTAGAAAGACAGATAGATAGATAAATTATTAGACATTAAATAGATAAATTGATATATAGATAAACAGACATATAAATATATAGATAGATAAAATGATATACAGATAGATATATAGATAGATATATTGATTGATGGAATAATTACTTATTATATATCTATACACGAAATAATTTACCATGCATGATCAATGTGCTTTGATAATGCCTGGTATTTAATTAAACACATTGAGACAGTTTTGCACAATGTTGTTTCCCTACTTACAATAATGTATAGTCTACTTGGGTTCTTAGCCTTCTACACTCCCATTTCTTTATTAAGTGTGCTTTGATTCTACATGCCAATATTAGATAGATATAATAAAGTCTTAGTGTAGTTATTTATTTTCAATAGTACTATTAAACAAAAAATTAATATTAGGCTAATTGAATTAAATAAAGCATATACAATCTTAACAGAATAGAATTATTATAGAATTTATTGGATACCTAATTATAGTCTAAAAAATATGATTATTAAAGAAAAAAAACTAAATAAAATTTATCATCATTCACCAACAAAAATTACAGCATCAACAAACTACCAACATGAGCAATATCAACAAAATTAAAGGTTATGGTTAAGATGTACCTTATTCTTTGAGAAAAATTTAAGATTTTCCCACTATAACCATAGAAACCTAATTAGTAGATAAATTTCCACAAGTTCTTTATATTCATCTTCTCTACATGACAAAAATTCTAAAATATAAAAAACCATTAATTAAAATATAAGATATAACTTGAATTTAAAAAATTACAGTACATTTCTCTTCTTCTCCTCTTGTTGTTTTTTTCTTCGTTCTCTTTTACAATTCTTCTTCAAATTTCAAAGATAGCAAAATTTCTATTGATTTGAAATCCATTAAACCTTTTAAAAAAATTATTAAGTTCACACTACCAATTTATCATTAACATAGGACTCAACAAAAAAGCACCATTTAACTTACTACCAATTTTAAATTTCCAAAACTCACTACAAATTACTCATTTAATTATACTGAAAATAAACAAAAAACATGTATAGAGTGAGAGAGAGATGTTCTTTGTTTGACATGGATCTTCAAAATGATGTTGCGACGGTAATGTGTTCTGAGAGATGTTCTTTGTTTGATATAGTTCTTTGAAAGGATGCTGCGATGCCTGTGTGTTCTGAGAGTCAAAGGTTTTTTAGAAGTGAACAGACCTAATTACGTAGAGATGGCTAGAAGGGGGAGAGATGGGTTAAAGACAAAAAATATTAGAAAAAAAAATTATTTGTTATTCAACCATTAATTATATTATATAATAAATAAATAAATTTATGGTTAATAGATTATGAAATTTTTATGGTTATTTTTTATATTAGTATTTAAAATTTAATCAAATCAATTTCAGAAATAAAAAAAATTAATTTATGGTTATTTATTAAAAAAACATATTATTTTATATAACTATTGATAAATTGTATAAATGTATATCCATACAAAATTTATAACATCACAATTAAATAAAAAATAAATAACCAAGTAAATAATGAATAAGTAACTTATCAATAATATTCAAACAACTAATAAAATATCTGACCATTAAAAATAAAAATCTATAATCTTAATATTATCCAAAAAAATAAAATTAAAAATTAATTACTTACAAATATAACTTACAAAAATAAAACAAAAAATAAATCTAAAAAAAAAAGACAAAAGCAACCAAATTTCAACTTGTATATTACTATAACAAATGATTTTAGATAATTTTTTAATAGCTATTTCAATATTTTAAAAAAACAAGAAGAATATCTTAAGCAAATAATAATTTTCTATACTATGATTATTAACTTTTGAGTTAATAAACATACATATAAGTAAAAAGATGAGTTACAAAACTATAGTAAATAACAAATGATAAGTATCAACAACAATTTTTTTTAAAAAAAATTGTTTACTTCTTTAAAGTAAGCATCATGATAGAGGAGCTCTATGAAGACACCTAAATGACATTGATAATTGACTTGTCTACCTCAATACTCAATAATACTCTCGGCCTCATTCATAGATAAAACTACTAAAATTTCTCTATGATATATCATTTCTTCATATGATATATACATTATAGAGATAATCTCTTGTGTATGCATACAAGCATCATATTGCACATCACTATTCTCAATTGTTGCACGTTTATATTAAAGTTTAAACTTTTATATATAATGACATATGATTATATAAATGTATAAGTGTTTAGATATAATGTTGTGTTTAAAATATTTTTTTAAATGCTACATATATATATATATATATATATATGTAGCACTTTTATAAATATTATATAGTATAATATCACGAATTATATAAACATTATAAATATTATATATTTATATAAAAATTTATATGTTATATAAATATTTATTAAAATGTATAAATATTTTATATGTTATATAAATGTTATATAATCTATTATATAAATAGATAGTATTATGTAAATGTTGTATAAATATTTATAAACATTTATACATATGTATAAATATTTATATATAACATTATTTGTTTATATAAACATATCAATGTTTATATATAATGTTACACATTTATATATATTTAAGTATAAACATTTATATATAATGTCATATGTTTATATAAATGTTTAAATGTTTATATATAATGTTATGTGTTTATAATATTTATATAAATATTATATTACTACAAATTAGGCACACTGCTATCCAAAACAGTATACCTCTCATGCTATAGTGTTTTTGAAAATAGATTTTTTTGTTTTAATTTTTTCATTTTTTTTTCAAAACATGAAATATACAGGAGGAATAAAATTATTTTTTGAGTTTACTAGAATGTATAAATCTTTTATTTTCATGTATATTTTAATATGAATATTTACTTATTTAGGTACTTTTAAAAAAAATATTATTCTAATTCACCATTACATAATTTTTCCTATGTCTAATAACATCCAGCAATAATAAAAAATATTTTCAAACAATATTAAACTAGCAAAAAAAATTTACTAATCAGCATCACCATTAGTAGCTCATATTTTATATTTAATTTAGGATGGTATTTTGTTTACATGAAAAAAATTAATTTTTTCCTTAATTATATCAAAATTAAGGAGGTTGTGAAAAAAAACATGACCAATATCAAATTTAATGAATTTGATTTTATCATGATTATACAATATCAACAATTCTTTCACTAATTATGAAATATTCTTGATTATATGAGTATTCTAATTTGGGTTGGATATACGTTTTAAGCAAAAGATTAACAATTCTTTAAATATTATCTCTTGATAAAATAAAAATTTATTATATTTTAACATTACACAAAGTCAACTTGAAAATTTATGTTTCACACCCTGAGTAGGTATTCACTTGCAAACTAAGCGACAAAGATCTAGGTTGAGTAATTTCAGCCTACTAAATCAATGTGAGCAACCAAACTTTATGAGATATTAGTTTTGCCTATCTTAATTGCCAATTAAACTCACTGAGTTAAAGCTTCCATCACTTGTAAACCCTTTTGAATCATACACCAGAAAATATATGATTTTCTTTTAATAAAATTATTCATGAATAAATAAAACATATTGTGTTAGACTATAATTTACATAATAAGATTTAAAAGAATACTAACATTTCATCCTATGCATTATTTGTGATAAGCTATCATTCCTATTATGCTGTATGTATGCCAACTTGAAAGGAAGTTGAGATTGCCGATAAATTGTTTTTCATGGTTTATGGTGTTGTACATAATTGTTCACCTATCTATTTCCAATTTCTAAATTTCTATAACCTAATTAATGCATATTTTATTTAAAATATTAACATTCAAACATGTTGTACAACTAATAATGCTTGTACCATTTACCATGGAAAAATACATTGCTGCTGTTAGCCCAGCACCAACACCCTTAACTTCTTGTATTACAAAAGTAATATCATCAAATCAAACTTTAGTTTAAAAATGAAACGCAAAAAAAATGTAGACACTTAATAACTCTAACCTTGGTCAAATGAAAAGTTGCCTATGAAGCAAATGCAAAAAATATTAGGTGCAGTGAATAAACTAACAGTTTCAAAGGATATAAAAAAATTGAACAAATTTGGTATCCTTGTATAATAAGTAATCAACATGTAATTTAAACATAAAAAGAATAAAATTAATAAAGGATATTTTAGAGTCTCCTAGTAGATATCTGATTGATATACATTAAGAAAATTGTTGAGTAGTAGATTCCAAGGACTTGCTTCAATTTTGTCCTGGATATTTAAGTCAATCCTGGGTATATAGTTCCTCCTATCACCTGCCCAAGTGGGTACCTAATTTTAATAAATGGTAAGAATAGGAAGCTTAAACTTTTCATAAAAATCTAAGAAAAAAAAATTATCTTGTATGAGATTGATTTAAATTACCAAGTTCGATCATCAAACCAATTCCAAAAATTATATATTCCATTCTTTGTGAAAAATTAAAAGCATGGACCAAATAACCCAACAAATGAGAACACAAAATGAGGTCTTCTAATTGAAAAAATACTAATTAGGTTATGTATCATGATAATACATGTTTCAAAAAATATAGAAAAAAGATGAATCGAAAAGGCAAGAACACCAATCAGAATTAGAATGATGAAGCATAACACATTGCCAAAAATGTTCTATTTGCAGATTGCTTACTTGATGCTATTTTCCTCAGCCACCGATTAGGTTATAGTTTATGTTTAACTTCTTTTAATTTTAAAATATTAATATGTATGTATTTATTTATTTATTTATTTATAATTTTAAGATTGCTTATTTTATTTAAATTTAATATTATTTTATATTTTATTTAAATTCAATATTATTTTATATCTTATTTTAAATTTACTATAATAATTTACTATGCTTTAATTCTTAAAAATTTTAGTAGAGGCAAAAATAAAACTTGAATTAAAATCAATTTAGGGTAAGTTTGGTAGTGATTTTCAAAAATGTTAATAGGGTTAAAAATAATTTTAAGTGTGGTTAGGAAAAAAAATATCATTAGTAATATTTAAAAAAACGTTTTTAAACCCTAAAAAAACACCTAAAGTAATCTTTTAATAAGCACATTGAAATATTTTTTTTTTAACTCATCAAATGTTTTTGAATGTAATTAAAAGATCATATATTTATACTTAAATATCAATTTATTTTATTTTAAATTTAATGAAAAATATGATTTTTTTATTATTCAAATATTTCAAATCATTTAATAATAATTTTTTTAAGTTTTATTAATATAAATATTTACTTGTTTATTTGTTAATTCCAATTTTTTGTAAATATTTTTTTTTATTATCAGACAAATAATAATTTTAGGTTTATATTAATACAAATGTTTAAGTATGTTAATTTATTAATTCAAATATTTTAAAAAATGTTTATGATTATTGAATTAATTATTTAATGTATTAATTAATACAAATATTTATATATCTTTATTAATTAATTCAAATAATATTTTTTATTATTTTAAAAATTTTATAATCATTAAAATAGTTATTTGTCTATATTAATATAAATTTTTATTAATATTTGTATATATTAGAAATTATTTATTTATAATATCCTATTTTTATAATTATATGAGGAGAATACGTCTTTCAAGGATTAATCATTCATAGTCCATGATAAATATTTAATATACAAAATTACATCAAATATTAAAACAAATAATATATAAAACGAAAAAAATTATTCAGTATAGATTAACGACGAAAATAGACCCGAGCTAAATAGCTAGGAAAAATCCCTATCTTATTGCATATATTTTGTGAAAATTATAATTTAAGGAATAATCGCTTGCAATTAATATATAATTGTAAAAATTTGTTTCCAGATAAAGCTTTAACGAGGTATTTTTTTCTAGAGCTAATTAGCTAGGGAAAATCCATTTCTAAAGTCGTCGTTAAATTTGCTACCAATCTTTGCGACAAATCAATGACAATATTAGAGAGAGAAATTTGTAAATAAAAAATTTCCATCTTTAATCCATCATAATCCATCACAAAATTGTGATTCATAGTAAAATCAAACATATCTTGCATTTCACTAGTTATTCCTTCGTAAATTAGCTAGGGATTATTTCCCTAGCTTAATTTCCATATGTAAATAGATAATTTCTTGTAGTGTAGATAGATTGATAGATTGAGAGTTAGATATATAGACAGATAGATATATAAACAGATAGATAGACAAATAAATAGACTAATAGATAGACAAATAGAAAGATCGATAGATATACATATAGAAAGATAGATAGACAAATAGTTATACATTGAGATAGATAGAGAAATATATAGACAAGTAGATAGACAAACAGATAGGCATACATATAGATAGAAAGAAAGATAGACATATAGATAGATAGATAGACAAATAGATGGAGACATTGAGATATAGGCAAATAGACATATAGATAGATAGATAGACAAATAGTTAGATAAATCAATAGATAAATAGAAAGACATACAGATAGATAGATATATAAATAGATATATAGACATCAAGATAGACATATAGATAGACAGACAAATAGATATACAGATAAATAGATAAATAGATAGACAGATAGATCGATCGATTGATCGATAGACAAATAGACATACAGATAGATAGGCATATTGAATGAAAAATATACATATATATTAAAAGACTGATAGATAAACTAATAGATAGATAGATAGATAGATAATTAGATAGATAAAAAGATAGAAATAATGAAAGATAGATATACAAATAAAAAGACATATAGAAATACAAATAGAAAGAGAGATAGATAGATGGATAGATAGATTGATATATAGATATTTAGATAGATAGATACATTGATTGATATATAGAGAGTTAGATTAATGGAAGGATAGATGGATAAAAAGCTTGATAGGAAAAAGGATAGATAGTTAGACATAATGAATGATAGATAGATAGATAGACATATAGATACATAGATTGATCGATAGGCAGATTGGTAGACAAATTAAGTGACAAAATGAAAGATAGATAAAAAGATAGATAGATAGATAGACAGATTGATAGACAGATCGATAGATAAATAGATAGATAAATAGATAGAAAGATATATAGAATTATAGATGGTAAAATAGATATATATATATATATATAGAAAGATATCGACATTATATATATATATATATATATATATATATAGAAAGATATCGACATATAGATAGATAATTAGATAGATAGATAGAAAGATATACTTATACATAGATAGATATTTAAAAAGATAGATAGATTATTAGACAGATAGATTGACAAATAGATAGAAAGAAAAGTAGATAAACATATAGATATACAAAAAGTTAGGAAGATATATAGACTTATAGATTGTCAAATATATATATATATACCAATTGATAGACAGATATCGACATATAGATAGACAAATAAATAGATAGATAGATAAATATACTTATTCATAGATAGATATTTAAAAAGATAGATAGATTATTAGACAGATAGTTTGACAAATAGACAGAAAGAGAAATAGATAAACATATAGATATACAAAAAGTTAGAAAATATATAGACTTATAGATGGTCAAATAGATATATATAGACAAATAGATAAACAGATATCGACATATAGATAGACAAATAGATAAATATATAGATGGATATACTTATACATAGATAGATAAAAAGATCTATTTATAGATTGACAAATAGATAGAAAGATGGATAGATATACTTATTATCTATTTATCTATTTAAATAGATAGACAAATAGATAGAAAGATATATAGACTTATAGATAGTAAATAGATATATATATATATATATATACACAACACACACATATATATACATATATAAACACACACACACACACACACACACACACACACACACACACACACACACACATATATATATATATATATATATATATATATATATATATATGTACATATATATAGACACACACACACACACACACACACATATATATATATACATATATATACACACACACACATAAACACACATACACACACACACATATATACAAATAGATAAACTGATATCGACATATAGATAGGCATATAGATAGAAAGATATATAGTCAGATAGATCGATAGAAAGATAGATAGACAAATATATAAATTGATAGATATACGAATAGATAGATAGATAAATAGATAGATAGATAAATAGATAGATAGATAAATAGATAGATAGATAAACAAATAGATAGATATAAAAATAGATAGACAATAATAATAACCATGTCGGGCTAGGCACGACATGGTTACTATACCATGTCGTATCTTGCCCACCATAGTAAACATGCCAAGTCATATAGACAAATAGATAGAAAAATAGATTCAAAGATAGATAGATAGAAATATAAATAAATAGATAGATAAATAGTTAAGTAGATAGATAAATAGATAGATAGAAAAATTGATAGACAGATAAATGGATAGATAGATATATATATAGTTCGATAGATAGATAGATAGAAAGTTAAATAGATATAAAATAGTTAGTTAGACAGATATATAAAAAAATAGACAGATAGATAGACAGACAGAAATATAGATAGATAGATAGATAGAGAGATAGACAGATAGATAGACAAATAGATAGACAGTTAAATAGAGCAATAGATAGATAGATAGATAAACATATAGATAGGCAGATAAAAAGATAGAATGAAAGATAAATAGACAAATAGATAATCATATAGATTGATAGTTAGATAGATATACAGATATATAAACAAATAGTTACACTACAAGAAAATGTCTATTTAGCTAAAAAATTTTGCTAGGGATTATACCTAGCTAAATAGTGAGAGATTAGCTAGGGAATAGCAAGATATTTTTGATTTTACATTGAAATAAAAATTTGTGATGGAATAGCGACGGATTAGTTATGGAAATGGTCGATTGAAATATTTCGTTGCCATTTTTTTCGTAAAATTTCCATGCAATAAAAAGCGAGATATTTAGCGACAGATTTAACGGAAGGTTTTTCCTAGCTAATTCTATCTAGACATAAGCCATCACTAATTTTTTCATAGATTCCACGATTTGAAAAGAAGGAAATTTAGTGACTGATTTAGCAATGGATTTTTCCCCAGCTATTTGGCCTAGTGATAATTTTCATCGCTAATTTTTAATAATTTAATTTTTTTAGCATTATTTATTTTTAATATTTTATGTAATTTTCTATATTAAAAGTATGTCATGGTCTATAGATGAGTGATCATTATGACACAATCTCATTATATAATTATAAAAATATGATATATAAATAAAAAATTTCATAATTATACAAAAAATATGAATATAAATTTATATTAAATAAAAGTAAAATAACTATTATTTTGGTTATAAATTAATTAAAAAAGTATACAAAATATTTTTTGAAATTTTTTAATTATGATATTTAAATATTTGAATTAAAAACATAATATAATTTATTATATAATTATAATAATTTTGAAAATATTATAATTAATAAATAAACATAAATAAAAATTATTACTAATTAAAAGCTATAATTAATAATTATTTGATTAAAAAATAAAAATTTATTAAAATTTATGAATTAACAAATAAACAAGTAAATATTAATATTATTCCTATAATCATAAAATATTTTTATGATTATAGGAATCTTTAAAAAAATAATGATGAAAAGATTTGAAAATTTTGATTTATAAAAAAATTTCAGATTTTTAATAAAATTTAAAAGAAAATAAATTGATATTTAAAGATTATTACATATATGTTTTAATTAAATCAAAAAAAATTTGATGATTTAAAATATAAATATCTTAGTGTTGTTATTAAATTAACACTTCAAAGATTCAAATATATAATGACTAAAAGATACAAATTTTATGTCTTTATAATTATTTAATATTATATTAATAAAAAATAATCTAAATTCTTAAAAATTTATAACCATAATATATATATATATATTAAATGCTTTATTATTATATAATATTTTTTTATCTACTTAAGAAATAATATCATTTATTTTTAAATAAAATTCTATTCTTTTTTTTATTTAAATTATTTATTTTTTATAATTTTAGTTTACTTTTATATTTTTGTCTCTTTATTTCCTATATATTTACATCTAATTTTTTATTTATAGTTTCCATGAAAAAAAAAATGCTAAGGCATTAAGCACTTAAACTTTGTTCTATCTTTCAAGTTTCAACGATGAAGAGAGGAGAAACAAAACGGACTGCGAGAGTAACCTACAAAATCTACCTCTTCTCTTTTTTTTATGGCTAAATATTGGATTTGGATATTCTCACGCTACCAATCTTGTTGGAGTGATAGATGGGGCACAAGGTAGACTTAGAAAACAAGACCAACACAAACACAAATGTTTACAAGGCAGAATCAACGTATAACAAGTTTCTTTATTGCAATTTCTGCATTATTCTTGATTCTGATCATGAGTGCCATGGCAAGATGGTTTCTCTTCAGTACCAGCAATGTTTTGTATTGTTGCTGCAGTAGATTGTTCGAGGTAGCTCCTCATAGTCTTGGCCATGGCTTCATTTTTCAGTGTGATGTCCTTCCATACTTGTGTTTATGCAAACAAAGTTTTCACCTTTTACTCCAGCTAACTATTCATACTTAGTTGAAATTATCATCCTCTTTATATGATTTATATGATTTATCTGTTCATACTTAGTTAAAATTTTCACCTTCGAGGTACCTCATAGTCTTGTGCTGCCCCAATCTCTTCATACTTAGTTGAAATTTTCATCCTCTTTATATGATTTATCTGTTGAAGGACTCTTTCCACCTACCTTTTCCACTTGTTCCTTGTTTCAACCTGTAGTTTCTCAATTTGAGTTGAAGAAGAAGATCAAATTGAACATGGTACTCATCAATTAGCATCATTATATCATCATCTGGGAATGCCATGACATCTCTAGGTCATCCCGATCCTCGACTTGGTAATGAAGGACCTTAGCCAGATAATCTCAATGATGTTTACAACCGAGAATGTCCAACATTTTGCCTCAATCCACTCTTCAATTTTTATTTGATATTGATCAAGATTTTCTTTTGCATATGTGTCCGCCTTCCTTTGTTCCATCTTCTTTTCATGATTTTGATTTGTCATTTCTTTGGGAATTACTAGCGACCCATGTTGATCTTCTCTTCTTCCCGGACACCAGAATCTATATGTTCTTCAATCTGATTTTTTAAATCTACTTCTTATTGTTACCAGATAATATTGTCATTGCTCTTCTCCTTCGAAATGCTATTTACATATCTTTATCTATCTCAATTTGATTACTACTAGAGAAGTTTAGTTTTTATATAATATTTAGGTTTGATTTTTTTTTATTTTCAACAAATTTTTCTTCTTTTTTTCTTCTATTTTCATATCATTTATATTATCTTGACTCTACACCATTAATGAAACAATAAATGGTTAGTGTAAACTTTGTTGTTTTACTGTTTTATTTTTTTGGGTTTTACAAATTTCAAATACTAAATATTTGCATTTTTTTATGCTTTTGTAACTTAAGAAAAAAGAATATGCTTAGTGTTTTCTACTTCTGTAACTTAAGAAAAAACAAACTTAATGCTTATGGGTTTTATTTTTGTTGTCTCCAAAAATATTATAAATAGATAACATTATATATAAACTTTTATACATTTATATAATCGTATGACATTATATATAAATGTCTATACTTTAATATATATATAAACGTATTACATTATATATACACATATAATGTATTATATAAATATTTATACATATGTATTAATGTTTTTTAATATCTATACAGCATTTACATAAAACTATCCATTCATATAATTTTTTATATAACAATTATATAACATATAAAATGTTTATACATTTCTGTAAACATTTATATAAAATATTAATGTTTATATAAATATATAATATTTATACTGTTAATATATATGTGATATATAAACTATATAATATTTATAAAAGTTTAAATATATATAATTATATTTATGTAACATTTATACAAATATTTTAAACACAAATATTATATCTAAACACTTGTATAATTATATAATCATATTCCATTATATATATAAGTATTTATAACTATATTTATAATTATGTAACCTATTTTTATAACTATATTTATAAATATACATAACTATTTTTTTAACTATATAATTATTTATAACTATATGTATAATTCTATATAATTATATTTATAACAAAATATACTATATGTATATAAATATATAACTATATATAATTGTATTTTATTATATGTATAACTATAAAAATGTTATATATAACTATATTTTTAATTACATACACATTTATAACTATATGGGTAGAACTATATATAAATATTTGTATAACTATGTAATACTATATGTAATTAAATATAACTATATTTGTAACTATGTATACATATATGTATTCATATAATAAAATCTATATATTTGTTTATAA
Source organism: Sapria himalayana (assembly GCA_029783825.1). Lineage (NCBI taxonomy): Eukaryota > Viridiplantae > Streptophyta > Magnoliopsida > Malpighiales > Rafflesiaceae > Sapria > Sapria himalayana. Next base: position 59,744 of record JAREIK010003484.1, read on the forward strand.
CACTATATACATTTATGTATAACTACTTATAGCTACTTGTATGAAAATATCTATATATAACTATATGTTTAACTATATATAACTCTATTTTGAAATATATATACTATAGTTATAAGAACATATAGAGGTTGACCTCCCTCTCTGGTGACTATCTCTTGAGGTCTATCGATTCTATTTATTTCTCTCATCAGATCCCTTTACCACCATATGACAAAGGAATTGAGATTTAGTGGAAAAATGAGATTGATGTTTACAAAGCTATTAACAGGTTATTTGCCAACAAGGAGATGAGGATTTTGATGGAAGGACCTGATGCTGCCAGTAAGACAACCATTCATTATATTATAAGTTGAAGCTTTGTGAAATTGTCACCACAATTCCTACTATTGTCTTCAATGTAAAGACTGTTGAATACAAAAACATCAATTTCACTATGTGGGATGTTGGGGTCAAGAAAAGATTCACCCTTTTTGGAGGAATTAGTTCCAAATACCCAAGGTCTCATATTTGTGGTGGACAGCAATGAAAAAGATCAAGTTGTTGAAGCCAGAGATGAGTTGCATAGGATGCTAAATGAGGAAAAGCTTCAAGATATAATTCTGCTGGTGTTTGCCAATAAACAAGATCTTACCAATGCGATGAATGCAACTGAAATTACTGACAAGCTAGGACTTCACTCTATTCACCAACACCATTGGCACATTCAGAGCACCTGTGCTACCTCTGGTGAGGGCCTTTACGAGGGTCTTGATTATCTTTCCAATTACATTACCAGCAAGCCATAAACAATTTTAGCAGGATGCGACAAACATTGTTGACATATCTGGATTTGGATCTAATTTTTGCCTATTTTGCTTGAGTTTTGTTCTGTTATGTGGATGACATAATCTATTTCTTTGGGGATTCGAATTATATTAATTTTTATATACTACATGCCTAAAATACAAGACCACATTTACTTTGCTTTGATTTGTTGTATGTCGAACTTGTTTGTTTTTTGTTTTGTCTTTTTGCCATTGGATCCCAAAGGTATAAGAACATAAAACTATAAATAAAGAACATATAACTATAAATAATTGTCTTTGACTATATGTATAACTATAAATATATTATACATAACTATATTTAAATATATAATCAACAACATATATTTAATATACATTTTTATATATTAGTATATATAAATGTATTTTACTATATCTATACCTATACATAACTATATGTATAAATATATAAAATTACATGAAAAAATATGTATACCTACTTGTATAAATATAAGTATAATTATATGTGTAACTATATGTATAACCATATATAACTATATTTATAATTACATGTATAACAACATACAACATTAAGTTTAATTATATGTGTATAACTATATATAAATATTTTTATAACTATGTAACACTCTATATAATTAAATATAACTATATTTGTAACTATGTATACATATACTTATACATATATGTAAATCTATATATTTGTTTATAACTTTGTATCCATTTATGTATAACTACTTATAACAACTTGTATGAAAATATCTTTATATATCTATATGTTTAACTATATATAACTCTATTTTTAACTGTATATATTATAGGTATAAGAGCATATAACTATAAATAATTGTAATTGACTACATGTATAATTATAAAAACATTATACATAACTATATTTAAAAATATAATTTACAACATATATTTAATATACATTTTTATATATTAGTATATAAAAATGTATTTTGCCATATCTATACCTATAGTTAACTATATGTATACATATATAAAATTATATGAAAAAATATATATACTTACATGAATAAATATAAGTATAACTATATGTGTACCTATATGTATAATCACATGCAATTATATTTATATTTACATGTATAACAACATACAACAATATGTCTAACTACTTGTGTATAACAATATATAAATAATTTTATTACTATGTAACACTCTATATAATTAAATATAACTTTATTTGTAATTATGTACACACACACACACACGCACAAATACACACGCATATGTAAATCTATATATTTGTTTGACTTTGTATACATTTATATATAACTACTTATAACTACTTGTATTAATATATCTATATATAGCTATATGTTTAACTAGATATAACTCTATTTTTAAATATATATACTATAGGTATAAGAACATACAACTATAAATAATTGTCTTTGACTACATTTATAACTATAAAAACATTATACATAACTATATTTAAAAATATAATTAACAACATATATTTAATATACAATTTTTATATTAATATATATTAATGTATTTTACCATATCTATACCTATAGATAACTATATGTATACATATATAAAATTATATAAATAAATACATAACACCTACATTTATAAATTTAAGTATAACTATATAAGTAATTATTTGCATAGCAACATACTATATTATGTTTAACTACATATGTATAACTATATATAAATATTTGTATTACTATGTAAGAGTCTATATAATTAAATATAACTATATTTGTAACTATGTATACATATATTTATATATATACATAGATATAAATTTATATATTTGTTTATAACTTTGTATATATTTATGTATAACTACTTATAATTACTTGTATGATTATATCTATAAATAACTATATTTTTAACTATACATAACTCTATTTATAATTATAGATACTATATGTATAAGAACATATTATTATAAATAATTGTCCTTGACTATATGTATTACTATAAAAATATTATACATAACTATATTTAAATATATAATTAACAACATATATTTAATATATATTTTTATATATTAGTATATAAAAATGTATTTCACTATATCTATACCTATACATAACTATATGTATAAATATATAAAATTATATGAAAAAATATATATACCTACATGTATAAATACAAGTATAACTATATGTGTAACTATATGTATAACCACAAGTAACTATATTTATAATTACATGTATAACAACATACAACATTATGTTTAACTATATGTGTATAACTATTTATATATATTTGTATAACTATATAAAACTCTATATAATTTAATATAACTAAATGAGGCATGATTTCTTATCATGACAATTTTTTAGTAGCTTGTAGAGGTTGAACTTGCAACATCCAAGGAGGCTCACATTTATCTCAAGAATGAGTATATCGAGCTTTTGGTTTTTAATGTACATATATACATACATTTAATTGATGTTAATAATATATATATATATATATAGTTTATATATATATATATAAAATTTATATATATTGTTTTTTGTGTGTAGTAATAAATAAAATTAAATATAAATCATCAATATATATGGAATACAATTGTATATCTTCAGAATACATCAAAACACTTTGTTTTTTTTATTCTAATTGAATTTTGAGTATTATCAAACTTTATTACTAATAAATGAAAGTTGTTAGAATATTAACAAATGCTTATTTAAATATTATTGTAAATCATTGGAATACAATACCAATATTATTATATCATATGCTTTACAACAATATTATTGTAAAGAATTGGATCTCCATTCCATTAATTTATTCTTTATTTTTTATTTTAATATTCAAAGATTAAGTTGAATCATAGTAAAAATTATTCTATTAGAAGCTAAGCGATCAAAATCATTGGTGCAAACACATGGAGAGGAGAATAAACTTTCTAGGAAAGCTGCACGAAAGCATGGTGCTACTGGGAGTGGCGAGGCAGAGCAACCGCCTTATAGGCCTTGGGACCAGGAAAGAGTTTTGGTTGTAGGGAGACATGGTTAAAACTTTGATGCACCAAGCATGGCTTGTGGCTTGTATTCCAGGTCTTCCTCTTAGAGTTTTTAGATATATTTTCAAAAATTTAAATAATTTTCTCATTTCTTATTAATGTTGATGGTGATCTTTTGTGCCTTCATTTTGATGTATAAATGGGATAATACTTTACCTATTATTCTATATCTATATCTATACCTGGTGTTCTATATCTATAAGACATCCATATATACTACAGTGTATAAGTTTATATACTATAGTATATATGTATGTATATACTCAGTATATGTACATATACACTACAGAATTATATGTGTATATATACAATATATAACTATCTTTTTGATGAGCACGATGTTTGTAATATTGCTTATGTTTTGCTGGGTGCCATGTCTTCTACTTTATCAATTGATATGTTGTTCTATTGATAGATTTTGGAGGAAGAATTATCATGACTTACACATTGAGGCATGCCTGGCACACACAGGTACACTTTGAAAGTGCTATAAAGGTTATACATCCTGTGAGTTGCCCTAATAAAGATAACATGTTATATAAGAGCACTATTTGTATGAGGCTATTCATCAAGTCTATTATATTTATTTTATGTTGTGTGATTTTATGTTTTACATGGTATCAAAAGTGACCCTAGGGAAAGATAAACTATACAGGGGGTGTGTCGGAAATAGATGTAAACCCCTAGAAGGAGTGTATATACTCTGTACTTGCTAAAATGTTTACCCACACATTGTGTGCTATGCAAATCTTTGCATTCTCACTGTATGTTATCAAAACAATCACATTCCCACTGTGAGTTATTGAAATCATTGCTCACATGGCTTAGGCCTCGATTCCAACTACATCAATGCCATATGTGATCCATAGGGGTGGATGTTGCTGAATCTAAATTTTATGAGCCAGATAAGATGCTCTATGGCCTCATAAACAAGCAAAAGGCGAGATTTTGATTTCTTTATGAGCTCGTAATAGGCTTGGCATAACATTAAGCTATGAAAGTTTTTGTTTTTTTGTTTTTTTTTTGTTTTTAATTTGATTTGGTTGCTTGCATAGGGCATAGACCCTTTTTATCAAGGCGAATCATATTACATTAGTGACAAATTGTATGCATTGAAACTAGGAAGTTGTGTAGAGAAGCTGGATGGGTTATAATAATGGCAATGAAGTGCAGATAAGACATCTACTCGAACATCATGATTGGTGATTTGAAAAGCATCCCGATAATGTATATTTGGTATTCTTGTTGATTGAACTCATGTTCTTATGGTTAGAGTAACATTTTTTCACAATAGTGTTGAGATAAGATATTAATGATGATGATGATGAGTGGTAAAAAGAAAATTTGTATGAAGTAGTAATCAAGTTTTATTGTTTGATATAATTTTGTGTACACGCGATATTCATAGATTTTATGCTTTCGTGAATGATATTAATACTAGCTTTTATTTTCTTGTGCATCAAAGCAAGATTAACTATTCATGCTCACACCCATCAAATATTTTTTCAAATTATCATTTATTTTTCCAAAAAAAGTTTACTTATAGTTTTCTCAAGCAAAAAACTTAATAATACATTTTACATCATGAGGGATATATGTAGATTAGTTAAAAAAATATTTTGATTTTTGGTAATGACCATTTCCATGTATCAATGGTTCAGTTGATTTAGAAAGGTGTAATATATGGACAAGATAAAAAAAATATGAGAAGATAGGAAAATAGTGTGTGCATGTGTGTGTTTGGACACATATAGTTATACTATAATCATGTTGCAAGCATGTATATTGCATATATACATGCCTATGAATTTTTACCTAAATGCAGAGAAATATATGATGCATACGATAATGATAGCACCATTCATTAGTTTTTTTATTGCTGAATATTGCAGACCATCCCCGTTAATCCTAAGCCTTTTCTTAACAACTTGATGAGAAGATGGTCATTGTAAAACTCAAAGTGGGGAATGGAATACAAAGGAGATCTACCTGGTATTCTTTTCTTGTGCATTGCATTTTTATTCTCATTTTTTTCTTTGGTTTCTTTCATGTTTCCTTGCTTCGGTGGATTTTTATATAAACCTACATGTGTGCAAAGATTCAATACCATGCAGCCTGTTGTCATTTCAACTTCCATTTCCACTACAAGAAAATATCGATTTAGCTAATGAATTTTAGCTAGGGATCAATCCCTAGCTAAATTGCAAGGGATTAGCTAGGGAATAGTAAGGGATTTATGATTTTTCTTTAAAAAAAATAACAATGGATTAGTGACGGATTAGCGAGGAAAAAGTTTTCATAAATTCCGCTGAAGAAAAGTAGGGGATTTAGTGACAGATTAGTGACAGAAAATTTTCATAAATTCCGCTCAAGAAAAGTGGGGAATTTAGCGACGAAATGTCCCTCGCTAATAAAAGCATGAAATTAGTAATGGATTTAGCGAAAGATTTTCCCTAGCTAATAAAATCCTTGATTTAGCGACGGAATTAGTGATGGATTTTTCATAGCTAATAAAATCTTTGATTTAGCAATGGATTTAACGACGGATTTTTTCTAGCTAATAAAATCCTTGATTTAGCGATAAAGTTTCTCTAGCTAATAAAATACCTGATTTAGTGATAGATTTTCCTTGCTAATAAAATCCATGATTTAGATACGATTTAGTGACAGATTTTCCCTAGCTAATAAAATCTATATTTTAGTTATGGATTTAGCTACGGATTTTTCCTGGCTAATAAAATCCATATTTTAGTTACGGATTTAGTGACGGATTTTTCCTAGCTAATAAAATGAGTAATTTAGCTACAGATTTAGCGATGGATTTTTGCTAGCTAATAAATTCCATATTTTAGCTATGGATTTAGCGACTAAATTTCACTAGCTAATAAAATCCATATATTAGTGATGGATTTAATGACGAAATTTCTCTAGAAAATAAAATCCCTAATTTTGTGATGTATTTAGCGACGAAATTTCTCTATAAATTAATATTCTTAATTTTGTGATGTATTTAGTGACGGAATTTTTCAAGCTAATTCAATTTGTAATTTAGTGATAGATTTAGCGACGGATTTTCTCTATCTAATAAAATTCATAATATAGCGACAAATTTTTTTAGCTTATAAAATCCATAATTTAACTATGGATTTAGCGATGGTATTTTCCTAGCCAATATTTAATTATTTAATTTTTTTATTTATTATTTGTTTTAATATTTTATTTAATCTTGTTTATAAAATATATGTTAATGGTCTATAGATGAGCAATCCTTGAAAGATACATTCTCCTCATAAAATCATAAAAAAATTATATTATAAAAAAATAATTTAAAAAATATAAAAATACAAAAAACAATTTAAAAAATATAAAAATACAAAAAACAATTATATATATTAATAAGGACTAAATTAACTATTTTTATGATGTATTCATTTTTTATAAAATTATACAAAAAATTTATCTAAAATTTTAAAATAAGAAACTTAAAAATTTGTATTAAAGTAACAATTAAAATAATAAATTCAATAAGAATAATATTTTTTTTCTATATTAAAAAAAAATTAAATTAACATATATTAAAATTTCTATTAATATAAATGTAAATTAATTCATTCTATAATAAAATAAAAAAATATTTTCAAAATTATCTGAATTGACGAATAAACTAGTAAAAATTAATATTATTATAAGTAAAACAATTTATTATTATAGAAAACTTTTAAATAAATAAATAATACAAATTTTGAAAATATTGAAATATAATAAAAATATAATTTTTTTAATAAAGTTAAAAGAAAATAAATTAATATTTATAAACAAATACATAGATGTTTGCTATTACAAAAATTTATATGAATAAACAATTTAGTAATATTTTTACTATTAGTTTTTAACATTAAGTTTTTATTAAAATAATAAATATAACTTATTTTAATTATCTTCTCACTTTAAGTAATTTTTTGAATTTTAAAAATTATTAATGATATCAAATAATATGAGATTGTATGCCTTTAAAATTATTTCATATTATCTTCGTAAAAATTAATATGAATAATTAAAAAATTATAACCATAAAATATAAATTTTTATATATTTTTTAACATTAATAGTATTTCATAACTCTTAGGCAAGTGATTAGAAGACAAATCATTTTTTCATTTATGTCTTATTATATAGAGTTTGTTAATTTTGTACCGATTTGATATTTTTTTTATAAGGCTAAACATTTTTTTAAATTGTTTATATATTTATTGTTTAATTAATAATATAATAAAAAAATTGTAAGGTGTTTGTTTTTTATTTGTACCTTGCTACACGCACATTAATTTTGTTGAAAAAATTTTGATAGTAAATAAAATTAATGAGTCTTTTTGATTATATATATATATATTGTTTATTTAATATTTTAATAATTAAAAATATAAAAAATTTGCTAATATTTACATTCACGTTAGCGACCCGATATTCTTCAACATTAAGTGAAGTGAACCTCCGCATTCGGCCATCAATCCCTCGACACCAACGCATCAACATATAATCGAGGTTTAAGTTTAAATTTTTGTTTGATTTGAGGTATGTTTTATATATTTATTCTTCATCAATTATCTTTATTAAGCTTATTCGTATTGATTCTGTTATTTATTGTTTCCAAAATTCTTCTCCTTTATTCACCGTGGTGTTCTTGGATTACGTATATATAATTAATCGTATACATATTCATGCATTTGTGATATAAAGCATTGTCATTGTGTTGATTTTGATGGTGCATAATAGATATGCTGAATTAATAACTTCTTCAATATACATAACTACATATTGTATACAAAAATAGTATACATAAATATAAGTGTGCATTATATAAGTGTGTTTAAACATAACTATATTTATATAACTATAAAAATAGTTTACGTAAACTATTTAAACATAACTATATCTATACAACTATAGAAACATTAAACATAAACTTTTACTATACTTTGTAAGTAATTTATAAAAATTGTAAAAACTTATGATTAAAAATGCAAAAACATCTAATATTTGAATTTAAGGTATTTTAAATCTTATGGAATTTAACTAATCAAACTAAGTACATCATAGCCCTTGAATGAGAGTGCCATAGGATCTTGATAATAAACCCTCATGCAATGTCATCCTTAAATTATTCTGAGTCATTATAAGCTCATTATGTACTAATATCAAACAATTACTTCTCAATGTTGTCTGAGCCACGTGTATTTATTGTATGATCAATAATTGAAAAGTAAATTTGTCAATCCCTTTATATTGCACCAAAAAAGAAAGATTTATTATGATTCCTATGGCTAGAATGATTTATATTATTTCATGCTAGCTTAATAGCCACCGGAGAGATGACATTTCATAAGTCATATGAGGGTTGATTATATTCATTCTAACACCATAATTTGATTATGTTTCTAATTTGAACCAAAGAAAAGAGATTATAGATTTAATTTGAAAAATAGATTTGGTCACTTACAAGATATGTATGCCATATTATCATTTTTTTTATTTATTATATCTTAAAATTTTTAATATTTCTAAATTGTTTGTAGGAATGCAAGTCGACATGTTAAGAGCCAACCTAAACCCAAGCTAAATCCTACACATCAACCTGCATCATGTTCAAATCCCTGTAAGGGACTAAGTATAAAACTATTCATCATGTATAATGAAAATGATAAATCAAGGTTTTATTATAGTTTTGGATGTCACAAAAAATAAGCTTGAACAAAGAGACTCTGCTTATGATGCTTCATAAAGGAATTTTGTAAGTTTTTGAGTTGATCACATAGCAATTAAAGAAATATCAAATATAATTATTGAGAGATAAAAGAAAATGAAAATAGAGTAGCCTTATAGCTCTTAAGTAGCAATTACATGCAGAACAAGAAATCCAAATCAATCTAATCTTCAAATAGAACAAAAGATTAGGCTTGCATCTCTTAAATTACAAAACAAAATAACAAAAACAATTTAATATATGCATTGATACCACTAAATGGTAGAAATATTGCTCTGAGAAGTATTTTCTTAAATTAGTTCAATTTCATAATTTTATTAAATAGATTTTCTTGACAATGAAAGTACTATTCTTTATATTTTGTTGCTTCCAAAAATTGCACTAATTTTTATCTGACTTTAAAAAAAATGACATTCATCCACAATAATAATACTTAATTTCTTCATCCTTAATCTATATATATACATATACACAAATATATAATGGATAATTATGTTATTGAATCCAAAGAAAAAATATCTATGATTTGGATTATATTTTAGTACCTAAATTCGTATATTCATTATTATCCCAATATAATTAAAAAAACATTATCATAAACTTGTTTCAGCTTACTTAGTATGCAAAAACGAGTTTATGCATATGTTTATGCATACTGATTATTTATGAACTCCATATGCATATGTTTTTGTTTATGAAAAAATGAGTTTCTGCATAAACTCATATGCATACTTGAGTATATGCATACCGTATGAATAAAGGAAGGTAATTATGAGTATAGAAATTTGGGAGACCCAAATCATAAATATTTTAGATTTGGGTCCCCAAATGTTATATTAAAATTAAAAATTGTAATAAAACATAATTATTTTTATCTTGGGACCCCTTAACATTTTTTCCTATAATATTATAACTTTTATCCACTTTTGATGCACCGAAATGCATCAACTTTGTTTATCTCACAAAAGTTTTTAAAAAATTTAAATTTAAAATAATAGTTTCATAATTCAAAAATCAATTTTTGATTCTCATAGGGTTTACCAAAATATACTTCTTCAAAGAACAATGATAGGTTCAAACCCAAGGCTTACACCCATTTAATGATGTCACCATCCATCCAACTAATAACTTTTTAGAAATCTTGTTTTCAAAAATCTTTATCATGATAACGCAAGTAGGATTAGATTATTTTAAGTATAAATATAACTATAACTATATGTGTAACAAATCTATAACCACATGTAACTTTATTTATAATTACATGTATTAAAACATAAAACATTATGTTTAATTATATGTGTATAACTATATGAAAATATTTATAATACTAAATAAAATTTTATATAATTAAATATAACTATACTTTTAACTATTTTTACATATATGAATACATATATGTAAATCTATATATTTGTTTATAACATTGTATTAATTTATGTATAACTAAATATAACTACTCATATGAATATATATATATATATATAACTAAGTGTTTAATGATATATAAATTTTTATAACTATATATATTATATGTATAATAACATGTAACTATAAATAATTATATCTTACGATCTGTATAACTATAACAACTTTATAAATAACTATATATATATAATTAACAACATATATATAATATAGATTTTTATATATTAGTATAAAAATTGTATTTTAGTATATCCATACCTATACATAACTTTATTTATAAATATATGAAATTATATGAAAAAATATATATACATACATGTATAAATAAAAGTTTAACTAGACGTGTAACTATATGTATAACCAAATGTAACTATATTTATAATTATATGTATAAAAACATACACCATAATGTTTAACTAAATGTGTATAACTATATAAATATTTGTATAACTATAAAAAACTCTATATAAATAAATATAACTTTATTTTTAATTATGCATACATATATGTATTTATATATGTAAATCTATATAATTGTTTATAACTTTGTATACATTTATTTATATATACTTATAACTACTTGTATGCATATATCTATATATAATTATATGTTAAACTAAATGTAACTATTTATAACTACATTTACTATATGTATCCTAGCATATAAAATATTAGATAATACTATTTTGTTGCACTAACTTGAAATAAAATGGCTAAAGATATAATATCAATAATATGTAAGCACATAGCATGAGAGTGTTCATTGATCAGGCTCATATATGGTATAATACAAATAAGGATTGTACTCTTACCTAATCCCAGCCCTTGGTTCTCAAGCTCAAATATGAAATTATGTATAACAAAAAATGTAATATTTGATAGGTTTGTACTGAAGAACTTATATTTTCTTTTATATAATTCTTTAATCTAACACTGCACTCTCTATGTGTCTCTCTTTCCCTCTATAATTTTTTCTCTCATTCTCTTCCTCTTTTTCTTTATATGTCACACTCTCTCTATTGTTAATTTTTTTTCTTGCTCTTCTTTCTTGCTTGTTCTCTCTCTTTCCACCCCTCTCTCTCTCTCTCTCTCTCTCTCCCTCCCTCTCTCTCTCCCTTTCTCCCCCCCCCTCTCCACCTCTCTCCCCCCCCTCTCTTCACCTCTTTTCCTTTCATCATTTATCTCCCACTCTCTCTCCCTTCTTCTCTCTCTCTCCCTCTCTCTCTCCCCATCTCCCCATTTCTCTGCCCCTCTCTCTCCCCACCTTATCTTTCTCTCTCTCTCTCTCTCCCTCTTCTCCTTCAAACATTAAATGTCTTTCTTTTTTGATTTCCTTTCTTGTGCAATATCACATTTTCACCCTTTATTTAGTATAATTATGATATTTATTAATCTTTATCGTGCTAAAAATTGTTGTATCTATTAATGTAGATTCTGCAAATGCATTGCCTTGATATTCATAATATTTAATTTTTAAAAATTCATCTGTAAGTAATTTTATTTAATTATTTGTATATTTTGAAGTAATAGAATCTTTTATTCAAAATAATGATTAGGCATTATTTTTTGTAAATAAAACAGGGCTAAATGAGATCAAATCAATAGTGGATGTATATAAGGGTTATTAATGGATTTTTGAATAAATATTTTTTGACTAGGCTTGAAACTTTCATCAATTTTTCATGTACTCAATCGAGATTGATGAATAGAGAAAAAATTTAGTGTCCATGTAATCATCGCAAGTATCATAATATCCCTTTTCATGATGCAAACACTATAAGATATCATTTGGCTAAATATGACTTTGTGCCAAATTATTTTGTTTGGATTTTTCATGGGGAAAATACAATGGCTTAGAATATTGACCAAAATGAGGGTATTGAATCATTTGCTTGTGGTGAAGAATCTTCAAACACATACCATAGAATGATCATGGAAGCTGCTAGTGCCGACTTCAATATGGATTACATGGATGAACCACCTAATCATAAAGCTAAGAAATTTTTGAAATGCTTAAATCTACAGATAAAGAGGTGTGGCCTAGTTGTAAAACACATTTGTAATTATCACTTGTGGCTTGACTAATGAGCATTAAGTTAGAAAATAATATGTCTGAAAAATTATTGATCAGGTAATAGAACTGATGAAGGAGATTGTTCCTGATAATAATTGGTCACTAACAACTTTTACAACAATAAGAAGTTACTAGGAGGAATGGGTCTATCTGTGGAAAACATTGATTGTTGTTTAAAAGGATGCATGTTATTTTGGGGTGGTGATAGTGATTTAATTATGTGTATGTTTTGTGATCATCCTCGATTTAGGAAGGTACCTCGTGTTATAGATACGCAACAAAATTTGAAGGTTGTCTTTAAAAAGATGTATTATTTTCCATTAATTCCTTAATTACATAGATTATATGCATCAAATGATATAGCAAATGATATGAGGTGGCATTCTGAGCATGAGGTTAAAGAAGGGGTAATCTGTCATCCATAAGATTCACCTGATTTGAAGTATTTTAATTATATACATCAAGATTTTGTTGCAGAATGTCGAAATGTGAGATTGGGTCTCTACACTGATGGATTTTAGCCATTTGGGCAATCTGGACAATACTGTACAACATTGCTAGTGATAATGACACCTTATAACTTGTCTCCGTGGTTGTGTATGAAGAAGCAATATATATTTTTGCCAATATTAGTTCCAGGGCCAAAAAATATGAAATACATGTTAGATGTTTTCTTACAGCCTCTTATTACAGAGCTAAATTATTTATGAGATGTTGGCATGAATAGTTATGATATCTCAAAGAAGCAAAATTTCATTATAAGGGCAGCACTTATGTGGATGATAGTGACTTTCTTATATATTCAATATTGTCTGGATGGAGTACTGTAGGATGATTCGCATACCTATATTATTGCATGAAAAATCTTGATGGATTTACCCTCAAATTTTGTGGTAAACAGTCATGCTTTGATAACCATCGTAAGTTTCTACCTACGAATCATCCATTTCGAAGAAATAGTACTATATTTCGAAAAGATAAAACTATGATGACAGTTGCACCAGTAGTTCATTCAGAAGGTGATGTTATGATAGAGATTTAGAGTTTGGGTTTGAAGAAGGTAACTCAATTGGAAGCTAATAGAAGTAATGGACCAATATGCAAATTATTTGGCTGGAGGAAACGTAGTATTTTTTGGGACTTGCCCTATTGGAAGTCCAATTTAATTCGTCATAACTTAGATGTAATGCATATTAAAAAAATGTTTTCGACAATATTTTCAACACTATCCTTAATGTAGATAGAAAAACAAAAGATACTTTAAAATCAAGACAAGAATTTGAATGATTACTGTTGGCATCCTAAAATGAAACTAAATGAGGAAACATGAATTTCCCTAAAGCTTGCTACACACTTGATAAGAAGGCAAGACAAATATTGTGTGAATGGTTTAAAAATTTGAAATTCTCTGATGGATATGTGTCAAATATAGGTAGATGCATGGATATGAAGAATCTTAAATTATTTGGAATGAAATGTCATGACTATCATGTATTTATGCAAAGATTAATACCAATTGTATTCTGTTAATTACCTCCCCTAAGTGTTTGGAAGGTCCTTACAGAACTTTGTTTTTTTTTAAATAGCTAACTACAACCACAATCAAAATAGATGACATGGTGAGGCTAGAGAATGACATTCCACTTATTATTTGTAAGCTTGAATGGATATTCCCACTAAGTTTTTTTGACTCAATGGAGCATTTTCCGGTTCATTTGGCATTTGAAGCAAGGATAGCAGGGCCACTGCAATACAGGTGGATGTATCCTTTTTAGAGGCAAATACATATAATTTTTTATGTTTTATTATTTTTACATAATGTAATATTGTAATTTAATATAATTAAAACCAAACATTGTGGTTGTAGGTATCTTCGTAAGTTGAAATTGAATGTTAGAAACAAGGTAAAAGTTGAAGGTTCAAATTGCAATGCATATTTAGTAGAAGAAGCATCATCATTTTGTTCTTATTATTTTGAGGTTCATGTCAATACAAAGAATAAAAATGTGCCTCGGAATGATGAAGGTAATGTGATAGTAAAAGCTGATTCTATGAACAAACTATTTATCTTCATGTACTCTTGAAGAGCATTTGGAAGAGCAATAAAAAGATGTATGACAGATGAAGAGTACAAAGCAACCTCAAGCTATGTTTTACTTAATTGTGAGAAGGTTGTACCATACATTGAGTATGTATACACAAAATGGTTGCAAGTTTAATCATAGTTTAATTTTATTTTTAATCGGAATTGTTATAAATTGATATACATTTTTCTCTCTCATTTTATATTTGTACAGTATTTATGCTGAATAGTTAAAATATAGGCAAACATCAATTTCCAGCAATGATGTTGATTTTATGCTAGAAACTAAATTTATGATTTGGTTCGAAAATTATGTGAGAATTATTAAGTCTTAAAAATTTGGATTCTTTAATTTATTATTATCTTTTATTTATTAATATCAATTTTTTAATTAGTCACAGGCAATTGATCCTTCTAATAGAGATTCAAATATTTTTATTTAGAATCTAATTATAGGCCCATTTAGATATGTGACAACTTATCCTGGGTATTTTGTTAATAGATATAAATTGTACACAATGGGGCATGGTGTTTCTAAAATTTATTGAATCGTGGTGTATGCATTAAATGCATAGGATATAGTGCAAATGAGATTGATTATTATGATCAACTCAAAGAAGTTATTGAGTTGGAGCATCCTGGATTCGAAAATAATAGGATTGTATTATTTAAGTGCAAGTGGTTTGATCCTACACGAAATGTGGACACAAAGATTCATTCAGATTATAAGCTAGTAGATGTTAATCATTAATGTATAAATAATCATTTGAGCCTTTTATTATGGCAGTTCAAGCAACTCAAATATATTAGTGTACATATCCGAGTTTATCACATGATAAGAGTGATTGGTGGGCGATTTGTAAAATCAAAGCACAATCAAAATTTGAAGTACCAACATCGCAACAAAGAAGTGTAGACTTAGATATTGTACCAGCATTCTAAGAAGATGACATAAATAATATTGAGCCTGTGAATGTAGACGAAGATCCAGAAAATTTATGTGACTCAAATGGCGACATAATAGAAATTGAAGATGATCAATTTCTATCTGAAGATGAGTTCGAACTTCTATTGGAATCAGATGAAATATCAGAAGATCCATTGGAGGAGGACAGTGATGCTGATAATTAAATTATTATAATTTTATTATAATATTAAACTATACAAAACTTTTTATAATTTGTTGAAATCTATTGGTGTGTTTTATTCTCAAATGCGTGTTTGTTCATCATATCTCTATTGTTTGTTCTATGTATTATTTTGTATAGTAGATGATGCCTAAAGGACAAGGCCAGAGTTGAGGTGAACGTGGACACAGAAATGAACCAAATTCATCTAGTATCCTACATTATGTTGCAAAATCAGTACCATCTCATAGCCACCATATCCAGAATTTAACATCACAATCACCATCTTCATTTTTATCACCATCACCATCATTGAGACCTCTACTATCACCTTTAGCAGATGTAAGCCCACCACTCATTGTGCTTCCTACACACATTTTAGCTACATCTCTAACTTCTACACCACATTTTACACAGATAGTTTCCCCATTTACAAAATTAATAACATCATCAAATGTTATGCCTTCCTCTACAGTCAGTGCAAAGTTAGAAATTAAAATCATGGATGGGAGGTAAAAGAAATATGTAAAAATGACTTGAAAATTTTTTTTTGATGTTTCTATTAGTGGTTTTTTTATTTTGTTATGGTTGTCTTGTTTTCAATGTTATTTATTAATTTGTACAGTTTTATTCCATCTCATAAGTGTTTGACTATAATTACAAAGTCTTTCAAGAAAATGGCTGATTCTAAAGTATTCTCCCGTAAGAAAGTTTCTTAATCGACAAAGGAGTCCTATTTTAATGACTTTCAGGTAAAAATAACAATGCAAAAGCATTGAAAAATAATTATAAAATTACTTAACTATTATGTTGGTTATTATTCAAGCTGTAAATAATTACGTTCTTGTAGTTAATAAATTTTTTTTTGTGATTTTTCTATATATAGAATCAATGCACATGGACACCCAAATTTGATGGAAAGATAAAGTGATTATGGGAGATCAAAGCTGCTCAATGGTATTCTAATTTTGTTTATAAATTGAAGAATATGATAGAAATGTCTGATTTTATATCCGAGGATGACTGGCCCGAGTGGCTTAAGTATTGGCAGGACCTAGATGTGAAAAAAAATCAGATATTGCCATCAAAAATTGGCGAAGTGAGGTAGCTGGACAAGATACAAAAATCTATCGACACACAGGAGGGTCAAAGTCAAGCATTGAGCATGATTGAGATTTGATACAATTTTAAAATTCTAAACATTTATATATTTAGTGGTTGTCCTAATAGTTCAATAAATCAAACCTCTGCATAGTTTTATTGATTTTGTTACATTTTTTGATCATATTTTTAATGACTTAATAAAAACATATTCTAGGCTAGAGAATTGGGTCGAGATCCAAAATTTTATGATATTTTTAGGGAGATGCACGTGAAGAAAGTGGATGGCAAGTTTGTTGACAACAAGTTTCAGATGATTGTTGTAAGAACTTGTTATATTAATAAAATTTTATAATACTACAGTACATTTTGAAAATTGTTTGGAATGCAAAATATTTATTTTATTTTTGTATATCTAGAATAGTTTTTTTTTCTATTTTATCTCAGGCCCTAATGGAGGAACGTGTGATAGCTGCTCATCAACAAGTTTTATGTTCTATGGATCTTTAACTAAGTGACTATGATCCTATTTATTTGGAGACCATAGGAGTTCGTGAGAAGTAAGCAAGTGTATGTAATCAACTCAAATGGAGTGGGCGTTTCTTGTAGTAGTCATGCTTCGAATTCATCTGTCTCAGCAATGATGAATGAGTCAGTCGAACAACAAGCAATGGAAACAAATGAACATATTATAGTTATGGAGACCAAAATAAAAAAGAAGGATGAGCAGATATCTCATTTAAAGAAAGAAATATATGAAATTGAAGAATAGAAGGATGAGTAGATATCTCATATGAAGGAAGAAATATATGAAATTAAAAGTACAGAAGGATGAGCTATATACTAATTTGATGGAAGAAATATAAGAAATTAAAGAAATGAATAATGAGATAAATAGAATTAATAATGTAATGCAATGACATATGTCCTATATGGAGTCATAGTTAGTAGCATTGGCACAACAGATAGCATTCCGAGATCTAGGTGCGAAACCTCACAGGAGAGGCTAGCATTCCCTACAAATTATGAGGATAATTTCATATGAGAATTATTTCTGAACTGTCATTTATTTTAGTCTCTCTGTAGCAGAGAATTATAATATTTTTTGCAGGGTTTAATTTTTTTTATTCTGGTTTAGTTCTTTGCTTTTCCCATTAACCTAATTATGAATCTTTGTAGGACACATTATCTGGGACACGTGAAACAATTCTGATTTAGAGCATTCAGACATTGTCACGGTCATTCCAATGTGTGGGTCCCATATTTACCAATTTCAGTTTTATCAAAAGGAGGGCTAGCTTATTCTTATCTTTATTATTCCTACAACATTTTATATTTTCACTCTCTTTCTCTCTAAACATAATTGCTGGACATCTTTTGGATTTTTGTTAACGCTGTATGAAAATCAACTTTAATTTGTGCTTATTTATGTCTATAATATTTGTTTTTATATATCTATGAATATGTTTTTGTTTATCTTAATTTTTTGGGTAGAGTTTTAGCCTATTATATGTATGTAAAATCCTATTTTTAGCAGTGGAAGTGGCGACAACGGTGGTAAGGTGACATCAGTGGAAGTAGCTATAGTAGTGGTAGTAGTGGCATTAGTGGCCGCAGTGGCAGTTGCGGCCATGATGGCAGCAATGGTGGCGGTGGGGGTGGTAGGGCAGCAGCGGCAGCGGTGGCGGTGGCAGTAACAACGGTGGTGGCGGGGGCGGTAGCAACAGCACCGGCAACTGCTATAGCAGTAGCGGCATCACCAGCAGTGAGAGCATCAGCAGCGGCAACGACATTGGCTATGGCAGCTGTAGTGGCAATGGTCGTGACAGTGGCAGTGGAAACGACAGCAACGGCAGGAGTGGTAGTGGCAGCAAGAGTAGCAGCAACATCAACAAAATGTGGTATATACATACATATATATTCAGTATATACATACATGTAATACTACAACATTTTATGTACATACATACTGAGTATATATATGTACTCAGTATATATGTACGCATAATATTGCAGTTTATATGTACATATATTATAGTAATATATGTACGAGTGAAATACTAGTATATATGTACATATTTACGGTAGTAATATATATTTATCAAAATAATGTTTTTTTTATTTATTTTGATTTGATTTGGTGGTTTAAATTTTATACAGATATTGTACCGCATTGTTTCACTTACGAAGCTTATATAAGTGAAGACATATTTCAACAAACAAGATGCACCATGACTCAGACAACATTTTCACAGTGGAAAATTGGTGATCGAAGGAGCATAAGGAGAGAAAGCAATGTCAATACATTTATAGATTATACTTTATGCATAGTCGGTAGATACATTGATTATTAAGGTGTAATATAATTTTTGTTATTTTTATTGTTTTAGTTATTTAAAATATTGTGTTAGAATAAGTTATTAAATGAATTTGTTTTGTTTAATTTAAAAATTTCATTTATAGTTTCTATTTTTATTAAATTTAATTTAAAAATATGGAATTATTTAATTAAATTTTTGTTGAAACTGTATGATAATCAATTTTAATTTGTGTTTGTTCATGTATATTATAACTATTTTTATATATCTATGAATATTTTGTGTTTCTTCAAATTTTTTAGGTTGAGTTTTAGCCTATTATAGGTATGTAAAAGCCTATTATCAGTAGCGGTAGCAGTGGCAGCAACAGTAGTGATGACAGTGGCGATAGTGGGGTCAGAAGCGGTTGTGGTGGCACAGTCAATAGAAGTTGTGGCAGTGGCAGCTGCATTGTAGGTAGTGGCGGCAGCGGAGGTGGCAATAGTAGATGTGACGGAGGTAGGGGAGGTAGCAGCAGTGGCTGCATCAGTGGCAACAGCAGTAGCAATGGCAGCAGCGGCAACAACGACATCAGCGGTAGCAGCGGCAGCAAAGTCAGAGGCGGCTGCACTTGTAGTGGTGGTAGCTCGGGCAGCAGCCGCAACAACAATTGCAGCAGTAGTAGGGGTGGTAGTGACAGTGGGAGCAATAGGAATGCCAAAAAATGCGATATATACGTACGTATATAGTCAGTATATACGTACATATAATCTTGCAGTATTTAAGTACATATATACCGAGTATATATGTACTCAATATATATGTACACATATTGTAATTTATATGTACAAATACTATGGTAATATATGTACGAGTGAAATGCTAGTATATATGTATATTTTTGCTGTAGTAATATATATTTATCAAAACATAGTTTTTTTTAATTATTTGATTTGATTTAGTGGTTTAAATTTCATACAAATGTCGTACTCTATTATTTCCCATATGAAGCTTGTATAAGTGAAAAGATTTTTCAACAGACATGATGCACCGTGACTCGGACAGCTTTTTCAGAGCAGAAAGTTGGTGATCAGAGGTGCAGAGGGAAAGAATGCAACGTCAATGCATTGATAGATTATCCTTTTATGCACATTTGGTAAAAACATTGATTAATAAGATGTAATATAATTTTTATTATTTTTTTTAGTTTTTTAAAATATTGTATTAGAATAAGTTATTAAATGAATTTTTTTTTGTTTGATTTAAAATTTTCATTTATAGTTTCTGTTTTTATTAAAAATAATGTAAAAATATTACATTATTTAATTTACTTTTATTTTAAGCTATATAACAAACAACTTTAATTTGTGTTTGTTCATCTCTATAATAACTATTTTTATATATTTGTGAAAAAGTTTGTGTGTCTTCGAAATTTTTGGGTAGAGTTTTAGCCTATTATAGGCATTTAAAAACCTATTATCAGTAGCAGCAGTAGTAGTGATAGCGGCGCTAGCGACGACAATGGAAGTGGCGGCGGCGGCGGCGGTGGCGGCAACAATAGCGGGGGCTGCAACGGTGGCAGTAGTGGCGGCAACAGTGGCGGCAGCATTGGTGGGAGTAGCAGTAGTGGGAGCAGTAGCAGAGGCAGCAGCGGTAGTAGTGGTAGTGGATGTAGCAGCGACAATAGCAGCAACAGCGACAACTGTGACATCCAGTGGTAGCACAGGCAACGGTGGCAGTGGTGTCAGCCAATGCAGCGGTGATAGGGGCGGCAGCCAATGCAGCTGCCAGCAATGGCAGCAGCGGCATTGGCGACATCGGTAGTAGCCAATGCAGTGGCGACAGCAATAGTGGTATTGGCAGCAATAGCGATAATGGTAGCATTGGTAGGACCAACATCACGAGCAATAGAAACAACACCAAATGAGATATATACATATGAATAAACTCAATATATGCATACATATAATACTATAGTATTTTATGTACATATATACTGACTATTTTTGTACTCAGTTTATATGTACACATAATACTGCTATTTTTATATACATATAATGTAGTAATATATGTACGGGTGAAATGCTAGTATATGTTTACATATATACTATAGGATTATATATATATATCAAAACATAACTTTTTTTTAATTTGACTGAGTGGTTTATATTTCTTACAAATATTATACCGCATTGTTCCTCAAACAAAGGTTTTATAAGTGATAGGATTTTCACTAGACATTACGTGTCGTGACTCGGACAGCTTTGCCGTAGTAAAAAAATGATGATCGGATTAGTGGAGGGAGAGAAAGCAACATCAATGAATGGATATATTAAACTTTATGCTCTGTCTGTAAATACATTGATGAATAAGATTTAATAAAATTCTGTAATTTTTTTATTTCAATTATGCAAAATATTGAATTAGAATATGATATTTAATGAATTTATTTTTTGTTTTTCATAAATTATTTATAGTTTCAATTTTTATTCAATTTTATAAAAAAATATTAAAATATTTAATTAAAAAATTTTAAAATAAATTATATTATGAAATTATTTTTGAAATTAAAATAGCTAGGGAAAAATCCATTGCTAATTTAGCTAAGGAACTTTTAAAAATAGCGACGGATTTTATGTCACTAAATTTTTTTAGCTAGTGGCTATTTCCATCACTAAAATTTATCAACCAACACTTTAGCTTGGGAATCTTCCATCGTTATTTTCATTTAGCAATGGAAAATCTCATTTAGCTAGCTAATTTAGTAAGGGAATTTGTCTTTTTTAGCAAGAAATTTTTCCGTTGCTAACTTTTTAGCTAGAGACACTTTCTATCGCAAATTTTTACAAGAAACACTTTAGATATGGCACCTATACTTCGGTAATCCATTGTTATATCCCGTTTAGTGAAAAAAAAATGCCCATTTGGCAAGGGAATTGTGCCTAGCTTAATGTGATTTTTCTTGTAGTGTTCCAATTTGTTTGGCACTTTCTAACTTTCCTATAATTAACCATGGACTGTTGCGTGAAGCTGGGCAACATAGAAGAATATGTTGATGGGCAGTTCACTGGAAATCTTGGAGAATTCTTGATTTGGTAATTTAAAATAAGCTCATGATAATCTCGTTGTGTAAAATTTCTAGCAAATGGTAGTTGGTGTTGCATGCGCTAGTCAATTAGTTTATTAGTGGCATAGTGTTGTGTTCTTTATTAGTTTGCAAAAGTGTTGTGTTCTTTATTAGTTTGAAAATGTAGTATGTTATGCTCCATGTGCATGTGTAATAATTTTCTCTATCTCTGTGGAGTACCAAAGGACAAAGAACTAGAAGATGCTGACCATGCTTGAGAGACCTATATGTGTGTATTTTAAGCCCTAGATTAATTCCTTCTATTGTCTTTGATCATATGTGTATTTGCATGAAAGGACATGTGTGTGTGTCATCCATGGCTATGTGATTATATATATGTACATATAATACTATAGTATTTACGTACGTATATATGGCCATATATACGTACGTATATACCTAGTATATATGTTCGTATATACCGATTATATACGTACGTATATACTGGGTATATACGTACGTATATTCTATAGTATATACGTATGTATATACTCGGTATATACGTATGTATATACTATAGTATATACGTTCATATATACCGAGTATATACGCACATATATACAGAGTATACACATTAGTGGGTGCATATATTTATCTGTAGACATGGTACAAACCATATGTATGAGGAAATATGTTTTCTTACATTAGGTTCTACAAAGATTGATTCTATATGTACTATGTCTTAGGATGATGATGATGATTATGATGCTCATGTAGTATCGTGTACTTTATAAGATTTCACAAAACTGTATTCAATAGGATGGAAAAATGTAATATTACATGATTTTTACAGGCCGCAAGTGCCATGTGGAATATTGGGCCCTATTTTTTGAGAATTAGCTCGATGCCTTGTCAAAAACTCGCTCAATCTTAAAATGAGTGGTTGGCAAAGAAGTTCATCAGTCAAGCATCATCGCCCACCCCACTTTTATTATCAGTGGTAGTAGCATCAGTAGTAGCAAATGTGGTATATACATACGTACATACTCAGTATATACGTACATATATATTCAATATATGTACGTATAATACTGTAGTTTATTTATATGTACATATAATGTAGTAATATATGTAACTAGTGAAATGCTAGTATATGTTTATATACACTATAGTATATATGTATATATATATTGTAGTTTTACATATTTATCTAAACATAACTTTATTTATTTTTTTATTTTGATTTTATTGACAGGTTTAAATTTCATACTGTTATGGTACAGCATTGTTCTCCATATGAAGCTTATATAAGTGAAAGAATTTTTTACGAGACATGACGCACTATGACTCGCACAGCTATGTCGAAGTTGAAAGATGGTAATTGGAGGAGATGAGAAAGAGAGCAACGTCAATGCACAGATAGATTATACTTTATGCACTGTCGGTAGATACATTGATGAATAAGATGTAATAAAATTTTGTTATGTTTTTATTTTAATTATGTAAAATATTGTATCAGAATAATTTATTAAATAATTATATTTTGTTTAATTATAAATTATCATTCATAGTTTCTATTTCTATTCAATTTAATATAAAAAATTTAAATTATTTATTTAAATTTTTGGAAAAAAAAAAAATTCTGAAAATAGTTTTGGAATGAAAATAGGTAGGGATTTTCCCTTGCTAATTTAGCTGGGGAATTTTCCCTTGGTAATTTAGCTAGGGAATTTTCCCTTGCTAATTTCGCTATGGAAATCATTATTTTAGCTAAGAAATTTTTTGTAGCTAAAATTTTTTAGCCAGGGAATATTTTCTTGGTTAATTTTTAAAGACAAATTCTTTAGATTGGGAAAGATTTTAACGTTAATTCTTTGTTTTATTTTGTTTATTGAAAGAAAACCCCCATTTAGTTAGGGAATTTTACCAGTTGTTTGGGATTTTTCTTGTAGTGTTAGAGAGAAAGATAGACATATATATAGACAGATATATTAACAAATTGATAGAAATACAGATAGATAGATCGATAGATAGATAAATAGACTAATAGATAGACCGAAAAATAAATAGATAGAAACATAAATAGATAAAAAGATATATAGACATATTTATAGACAAATACATAAATAGATAAAATGATAGGAAAATAGATAGACATATATATAGGCATCTAGATAGACAAATAGATAGATAGATATTCTTATAGATAGATAGATATATAAAAAGGAAGATATATTATCTGTCAAATAGATAATTAGATAGATAAACAAATAGATAAAAAGATAATTAGTAAGATATATATCAATAGCTAGATAGACAAATAGATAGATAGATATGTAGAAAGAAAAATATATAGATAGATAGAAAGATAGATATATACATAGATAGATTGATAAAAAGATATATAGACAAATAGATATATAAATAGATAAATAGATAAATAGATAGACAAATCGACAGTCAGATAGGTATATTGATAAAATGACATATAGATAGATAGATTGATAGATAGATAGATAGACAGATAGTTAAATAGATTGATATATAGATTTATAGACAGAAAGATAGCCATATCTATATATAAATATATAGACAAATAGATAGATAAATAGACATATAGTTAAACAAATAGTTAGAAAAATAGATAAACAGGTTGATAGACAGATCAATGGATAGATAGATAGAAAGATAGATAAATAGTTGGATATAGAGATTGATAGTTCGATATATAGAAATATAGATAGATAGATAAATAGATTGATAAATAAATAGAAAGATAGAAAATTATACATATAGATAGATAGATAGATAAATGGATAGATAGATACATTATAGATAGTTAAATAGACAAATTGATAGACAAATTGTTACACAAATAAATAGACAAAAAGATAGAAAGATATGTACATAGACAGACAAATAGATAGATAGATAGACTAATAGATAGATAGATAGATAGACAAATTGTTAGATATATAGATAGATAAATAATTAAATAGATAGATAGATATATAGAAAAATATTTAGGTAGTTATATAGATAGATAGATACATAAATAGATAGAAAGATATATAAACAAATAGATTGACAGATAGATAAACACATTTGTGGACATATAGATAGATAGTTAGTTTGATAGATAGATAAAAAAATAGATAGATAGATAGACAAATTGATATATAGATACACATATAGATAGTCAAATTAGTAGACAAATAGATAGAAAAATAGATAGATATATATATATATAGATAGAAAGATTTACACATAGATACACAGACAGATAGATAAATAATAGATATATAGAATGAAGAATGAAAGATAAATAGACATATAGTTAGACATATATAGATATATAGATAGACAGATAGAGAAATAGATAGATATATAGACAGATATATAGACAAATAGATATATAGATAGAAAGAAAGATGGATTGGTAACATATTAATAGATAGGTATATAAATTGACATATAGATATAATATATATAAACATATAGATAGAAAAATAGATAGATAGATGGATAGATAAAAAATAGATAGATAGATAACTACACAGATAAATAGATAAATAGAGAGATAGATATATAGACAGATGGATAGACAAATAAATAGACAAATAAATAGAAAGCTAGATAGACAGATAGCTATACATATAGATAGAATATATATAGACATATAGATAGACAAATAGATAAATAGATAGATTGATAGACAGATAGCTAAATAAATAGATAAATAGATATATATAAATATATATAGATAGATAGATTGATATATAAATATATAGGTAGATAGATATATAGATATACAAATAAATAAATAAATAAATATATATATACATAGATAGATAGATAAATAAATAAATTGATATACAAATAAATAAATATATAGACAGATAGATATATAGATTGATAGAGAGATAGATAAATTGATAGATAGATAAATAGATAGAAAGATAGATAAACAGATATAAAGATAGAAAGATAGATAAACTAAAAAAGACAAATAGATATAAAGATAGATTGACATTTACATATATAGATAGATAAATAGTTAGATAGATAGAGTTATAAATAGATAGAAAGATATATAGATGGGCATATAGATAAATATTATTGATTGAAAAATTGATGGACTGATATTTATATATTGATAAATAGATAAATAGATAAAAAAAGAAACAGTCAGATAGATAGATAAATATATAGATATATAGATAGAAAGATAGATAAATAGATAGTCAAATAGTGAGATAGATAGATAAACAGATAGATTGAAAGAAATAAAGAAAGATTGATAGATAATTAGACAGATTGATAGACACACACATATAGATCTATAGAAAAACATATAAAATAATAGATAGATATATGGATAGATAGATAGATGGATAGAAAGATAGATAGAAGGACATAAAAATCGATAGATAGATAGAATAATAGATAGATAGACAAATCTATATTGCAAAAGATAGATATTTAAATTGATAAATAGATTGATAGACATATAGATAATTAGATTGATAGATTGATATATAGATTGATAGACAATTTGATAGTAAAATTGAAAGACAAATTGATAGATAGATTGATAGACAGAAAGATTGATTGATGGATTGACAAATAGATAGACAAATAGATATACATATAGATAAAAAGATATATAGACAGATAAATAGATAGATAGATTGACTTATATATCGATAGATAGACAAATATATAAATAGTTTGATAGAAAAATTGATAGAAGATAGATAGATAAATAGATAGAAATGAATGAAAGATAGATAGATAGTTAGACAAATAGATGGATAGAAAGATAGATAAATAGATGGATAGAAAGATAGATAAATAGATGGATATAGAGATTGATAGTTCGATATATAGAAATATATATAGATAGATAAATAGATTGATAAATAAATAGAAAGATAGATAATTATACATATAGATAGATAGATAGATAAATGGATAGATAGATACATTATAGATAGATAAATAGACAAATTGATAGACAAATTGTTACACAAATAAATAGACAAAAAGATAGAAAGATATGTACATAGACAGACAAATAGATAGATAGATAGACTAATAGATAGATAGATAGATATACAAATTGTTAGATAGATATATAGATCGAATGACAGATAGATAGAGAGGTATACAAATAGATAGATAGATTGATAGATAGATTGATAAACAGATAAATAGACGAATAGATAGATAGATAAATATATAGTTAGAAAGATAAATGGATAGATAGATAGATAGATTGATAGATATATAGATATACAAATATATATATAGACCAATAGATAGACAAATAGATAGACATACGGATATACATATAGATAGACAAATAGATATATAGACAGATCGATAAACAAATAGATAGACTTATAGATAGATATATAGATATATAAACAAACAGTTATATAGATAATTAGATACATAATAGATAGATAGATAGATAGACAAAAAGTTAGACTATCATATAGATAGATAGATAGATAAATAGATAGATAGACAGATTGATTGATTGATTGATAGATATAAAGATAGACAAATAGATAGACAAATAGACAGATAGATAGACAAATAGATATACAAATAGAAAAAAAGTTATATACATAAATAGAAAGATAGAAAGACATATAGAAAGGCAGATAGATAAACAAATAGGCATATAGATAGAAAAAGGATAGATAGACAAATAAATAGACAAAAAGATATACATATAGATATACAGATAGATAAACGTATAGATAGATGTATATTTAGATAGATAGATACATTGAAAGAAAGACAAATAAAAAGACAAATAAATAGATGTATAGATTGACTATAGATAAATATATATATATATATATATATATATAGATAAATAGACAGATAGATATATAGATAGATAGATAGGTAAATAAATTGATAGTTAGATAGATAGATAGTTTGCTAAATAATTAAATAGATTGATAGAAAGATTAATAGACAAACTGATAGATTGATTTATAGATAGATTAATAGACAGATTGATTGATTGATTGATAGACAAATTGATAGATAGATTTATAGATAAATTGATATACATAGACATAGATAGATAAATAGATAGATAAATATATAGATAGATATATAGATAGATAGGTCGACAAATTTATTTATAAAGAGATAGACACATAGATAAATAGATAGTTAGATAAATACATAGATAGATAGATAGACAGATAGATAGATAGATATATAAATAGATAGACAAAGAAATTAATAGATAAAAAGATAAATAGAAAGATATATAGATAGAGATATAGATAGATAGATAGATAAATAGTTAGATAGATAGATTTACAAATAGATATATAGATTGATAGGTAGATTAATAGGCAGTTAGATAGATAGATATATAAACACATAAATACACATTTAGATAGATAGATAGATAGATGACTAATAGTTAGACAGATAGATAAGTTTATTATTTGACAGATAGATAGACTAATAGATAGATAGATATAAAGATAGATAAATAAATAGTTAGATAGATCAATAGTCACATATATAGATAGATCTATAGACAGATAGACATATAGATAGATATATAGATACATAAATAGACAGATAGATAGACACATTGATATATGGAAAGTTAGATGGATCAGATAGACATATAGATAGACTGAAAGATTGATAGATTGATAGATAGATATATAAATAGATTGATAAAAAGATAGATAAACATATAGAAAGACATATAGAAAGACAAATAAATAGATAGATAAATAGATAGATAGACAAATTGATAAATAGGCTTATAGATAGTTGGATAGAAAGAATGATATATTGATATATTAAAAAATCCAAGGATAGATAGATAAATAGATAGACATATAGATAGATAGTAGACTAATTTATACACTGAAAGATAGACAAATAGATAGAAAAATAGAAACATAGATTAAAAGATAGATAGAAAGACCTATAGATATATAGATAGATAGAAAAATAGTTAGATAGATAGATAGATAGATAGATTAATAGATAGAAAGATAGACATATAGATAGTGAGAAAGTTAGAAATTTACATAGATAGACATATAGAAAGATATATAGAAAGATAGCAAGATAGATATATTGATAGATAAATAGTCATCTAGATTGATATATATTTAGATTGATAGATATGTAGATAAATAGACAGAAAGATAGATAAATACATAGACAGATTAATAGATTGATTGATAAATTGATAATAGACAAAATAGATAAATAGATAGATACACAGACAGATAGATAGTTAGTTAGATAGATTATTAGATAAATAGATTGATAGATAGTTAGATAGATAGATAGATAGAAAAAATAGATAGATATATAGATATATAGAAAGATAGATAGATAGACAGATATACAGATAGATAGATATAAAGACATACTGATAGACAAATAGATTGATCGATAGCTAGATAGACATATAGATAGACAGACAAATATATAGATAGACAGATAGATAGACAAATTGATAGACATACAGATATATAGATAGAGAGATAGATATGTAGATAGATTTAAAGACAAATAGATAAACTATAGATAAATAGATAAACAGATAGATATTGACAGTATACATATATATAGACTGTAGACATATAAATAGATAGAAAGATAGACTATCCTATAGACATGCAAATAGAAAGACAAATTGATAAAAAGATAGCTAGATAGATAGATAGATAGACAGACAAATAGATATATAGAAAGATAGATAAATAGACAAATATATAGATAGATAAATAGATATATACATATATATAATGATAGACACAAAGACATATAGAAAGATAGATAGATGTATAATTCGATAGAAAGATAAAAAGAATGACAGAAAGATAGAGAGATAGATAGACAGAATGATATACTATCATATTGATAGAAAAATAGATAGACAGATAGACATAAAGATAGTCATACATATATATTTTGAGATAGAAAGATAGATAAATAGATAGATAGACTGACAGATAGACAGATAGATAAATAAATATATACACAGATAGAAAGAAAGATAGAAAGATATATAAAAAGATAGAAAGATAAACATATAGACACACAGATAGAAAGAAAGATAGAAAGAAAAATATATACACAGATAGAAAGAAAGATAGAAAGATATATAAAAAGATTGAAAGATAAACATATAGACACACAGCCACCAAATGGAACTTTTGCTCTTAACACAGATGGTAGTTTTAATAGAGATATGAGAATAGCGGATGGAGCGGGAGTGATTAGGGATGCACAAGGTAAGATTATTAAAGCATTTACTATGAAAAATAAGTCTAATTCAGCCTTACACTTTGAAATACAGGCCTTGCTCAGGGGGCTTCAGATTTGTAAAAGTTTAAATCTTAAGAAGATACAAATTCAGGTGGATTCTAAGCTACTAGAGGGGCTAGCTTCAAATAGATTACAAATGTGGAAACATGAGGTAGATATGGAAAATATAAGAGAATTAATGGAAGAGCTGGAGGCCACAATCTCACATATCTATAGGGAGGTTAATGCATTAGCAGACAAGTTGGCAAAAGAGGGTATACATAGGGGAACACAAGAATTTAATGGGAATGATATTCCCAATAAATTCGTTGAAATAGCTAAGCTGGATAAAATGGCTTATCCATATGTTAGGATTTGTAGGAATTTGGAGAGGCAATTGGGCACAAGTCTAAGGGGATAACAAAATATATATATTGTTTGGTTTTTTGTCTCTATCTTATAGGAATACATCTTATATATCAGAAAAAGACAGCAAATGCAAGAGATAGACTGCCCAGGAAACGAAATGATTGTGATGTGCTGTGTAGTTTGCTGGTTTGTTATGATTTGCAGGTATTCATGGACAGTTTTACAGATGAGGGAGGAAGTTGGAAAAGTTGTGAATTTGAATTTATGTTAGTATATGTTTATAAAAATGTTAGTTTATGCTTATAAAAAGTCTGAAGCTTGCTTTAAAATTGAGTACGAAGAAGGCTAGGGAAAGGCAGCAGTATGGTAAGGTATAAGGTAAGAGGTAGCTGGTTTTTTGGTGTTTGTTTATATTTGGTGCAGGCTGTATGCTAGCAAGGAAAAGGTTAAAGAGTTACTGAAATGTGAGAAGGAAAAGGATTAAAGAGCATGCAGAACAAGCAATCAGAATAGGGGGGGAGAAGAAGTGCAGAAATTATATCTTATGCTTTCCATAAAGTGTATATATTGTTTGGTTTTTTGTCTCTATCCTACGGGAATACAGCTTATATATCAGAAAAAAGACAGCAAAGGCAAGAGATAGACTGCCCGGGAAAGGAAATGTTTGTGATGTGCTGTGTAGTTTGCTGGTTTGTTAAGATTTGTAGTCTGAAGCTTGCTTTAAAATGGAGTACGAAGAAGGCTAGGGAAAGGCAGCAGTATGGTAAGGTATAAGGTAAGAGGTAGCTGGTTTTTTGGTGTTTTGTTTGTATTTGGTGCAGGCTGTATGCTAGCGAGGAGAAGGTTAAAGAGTTGCTGATATGTGAGAAGGAAAATAATTAAAGAGCATGCAGAACAAGCAATCAGAATAGGGGGGGGAGAAGAAGAACATAAATTGTATCTTACTCTTCAGAAAAACAGAACAATTAGCACCTAAATGACTTGGGAAAAGAAGAAAATGCCATAACAAAAGAGCATTTAAAAGATTAAGAGATCATCTCTTATGTTTTCCATAAAGTGTACCTAGAATGGTAGAATCTAGAGATTTCTTTTTTCTAATTTAAAAGGGTGTATGGGGACAAAGGGTAGTTTCATAGCTTGTAAAAATGGTATTCCTCCGCCAAAAGAGAGGGTATAAGTTTTAATAAAATAATCCTTTAAAAAAACATATAAACACAGATAAAAAGAAAGATTAATAGATAGATAGATATAGACAAAGATATATGTATAGATATATAGATAGATAAATGCAAAGATAGACGTATAGATAGACCGATAGATAAATAGAAAGATAGATGAATAGAAAGATACATATATATATTCATAGATAGACTGAAAGATAAATAGAAATATAGATAGATAGATAGATAGATAGTCAGATAGTTACATATTTATACAGATAGATAGATAGGTAATTGGATAGATATATAGACAAATAGATAGTTATATAGATAGATAAATAGATTGATAAAAAGATTAATATATAGATAGATAGATAGATAGACAAATTGATAGATAGATTAATAGACAAATTGCTAGATAGATTCATATACAAATTGATAAATAGATTTATATACAGATACATAAATAGATTGATAGATATATAGATAAATATATAGATAGATAGACATATATGTAGACAAATTGATTGATAGAGAGAAAAAACAGATAAATAAATAGATAGTTAGACATATAGATAGACAAATAGATAGATCGATAGATAGATAGATAGATAGACAAATAGATTAATAGATAAGAAGGACAGATGAATATATAGATATACAATTTCATAGATATATATATATATATTACCAAATAGATAAATAGATAGATAGATAAACAAATTGGAAATTTATAGTCATATATATATATATATAGACAAATACATTTCCAAATAGACAGACATATAAATAGATAGATAGATAGATAAACAGATAGATAGATAGAAATATAAATAGATAGATAGATATATAGTTAGTTAGTTAGACAGATAGATAGTAAGATCGATAGGTAGAACGATAGAAAGATAGATATATAGATAGATAGATAGATAAAAAATATATAGAGAGTTAGATAGATAGATAGATAGAGAGATAAATAGAAAGATAGATAGACATATAGATATACAGACAATGAGACATAAAGATAGACACATATATAGATAGACTGATAGATAGAGAGATATACACATATATAGCCATTCTGATAGATAGATACATAGATACATAGATAGATAGATAGGCAGATAAATATATAGATAGATATACATATATATATATAGATAATTAGATAATTAAATTAATAGACATATAGATAGACATACATACATACAGATAGATAGATAGATAGATTGATAGACAAATAGACAGATAGATAAATAGATAGATAGATAGATAAATAGTCAGACATATAAACAAATAGACAGAGATATATATATATATGGATAGATAGATATATATATATATATATATATATATATAGATGGATAGATAGACAAATAGACTGATAGATAGACTGACAGATATATAAATATAAATCTAGATAAAAAAATAGATAGATAGACACAAATATAGATGATAGAAAGATGAATTGATAGTTAGATATATAGATGGATAGATAGACAAATAGATAGGTGGTTTAGATTGCTAGAAAGATGGATTGATAGTCCGTAAGAAAGATGGATAGATAGATGGATAGATATACAGTCAGATAGATCAATATATACACATATAATTAGAAAGATAGATTGAAAGATATATAAACATATAGATAGTTAGATTGATATATAGATTGATAGAAAGATTGATAATTACATTTGTAGATAGATTAATAGATAGATTAATAGGCAATTTGATAGATATAATGATAGACAGATTGATTGTTAAATAGATGTACACATTTTTATATAGACATATAGACAGAAATATAGATAGTTAGAAAGACATATAGATATACTGATAGATAGACAGATAGTATATATACATATAGATAGACAAAAATATAGATTAATAGATAGATAGATAGACAGATAGATATACATATATATAGTCAAATAGACATATATATAGATAGATAAATAAATATATAGAAAGATCGATAGAAAGATAGATAGTCAAACAAATAGATAGATTAACAGACAGATAAATAGATTGATTGATAGATATATTGATAGATAGATAGATAGATAGATATATATATATATATATATATTGATATATAGACAAATAGATAAATAGATAGATATATAGCTAGGTACATATATTGAAAGAAAGAAAGATAGATAGATAGATAGACATATACATAGAGAGATATATATATGATTGCATGGACACTTAATTTTTTTACCATCTATCAATCTCAATTGACTACATGCAAAATTGATGAATATTTCAAGCTCGGTGAAAAATTCTTTATTCAAAAATCCATTAATAACCCTTCTGTACATTCTCAAATGATCTAAGCTCATTTTGCCCTATTTTATTTACAAAAAACAATGCCCAATCATTATTATAAATAAAATATTCTATTAATTCAAAATATACAAATAATTAAATAAAATTAGTTACAGTTGAATATTTAAAAATTAAATTTCGTGAATATCAAGATAATGCATCTACAAAATCTACATTAATAGATAAAGCAATTTTTAGCATGATAAAGATTAATAGATATCATAGTTATACTAGATAAAGGGTGCAAAGTACGATAATGCAAAAGAAATGAAGCAAAAAAAAGACATTTAATGTTTGAAGGAGGAGATGGAGAGATAGATATATAAGGTGGAGAGAGAGAGAGAGAGATAAGGTGGAGAGAGAGAGAGAGAGAGATAAGGTGGAGAGAGAGAGAGAGAGATAAGGTGGAGAAAAAGAGAGGGGTAGAGAAATGGGGAGATGGAGGGAGAGAGAGAGAGGAGAAAGATAAGGAGGGAGAGAGAGGGGGAGAGAACTGGTGAAAGAGAGAGAGAGGGAAAGAGAGAGAGGAAGAGAGAGAGGGAGAGGGAGGGAGAGAGAGAGAAAGAGGGAGAGAGAGAAAGAGGGAGGGAGAGTGGGGGGAGAGAGAACAAGCAAGAAATGAGAGCGAGAAAGAAATTAACAAGAGAGAGAGAGAGAGTAACATATAACAAAAAAGAGGAATAAAGAGACTAGAAGAATTAGAGAGGGGGAAAGACAGACACATTGAGAGTGCAGTGTTAGAATGAAAAATTATATAGAAGAAAATAAAATTTCTTCTATATAAACCTATCAAATATTACATCTTTTGTCATACATAAGTTCATATTTGGTCCTGAGGCCCAAGTGATGGGATTAGGTAAGAGTACGACCCTTATTTGTATTATACCATATATGAGCCTAATCAACGGACACTCATTCTACGTGCTTACATATTATTGATATTATATCTGATGCCATTTAATTTAAAATTAGTTGAACAAATTAATATTATCCCATATATAATTATATGTTAGGATATATAATAAATGTAGTTATAAATAGTTACATATAGTTAAACATATATTTATATATAGATATATGCATACAAATAGTTATAAGTAAATATAAATAAACGTATACATAGTTATAAAAAATTATAAAGATTTACATATATGTATATATAATAAAAAATAAAGTTATAGTATTTATATAGAGTTATTCAAAGTTATAAATATATAAATATATATATATAGTTATACACATATAGTTAAACATTGTGTTGTATGTTTTTATACATATAATTATAAATATTGTTACATGTAGTTATAGATATAGTTACACGTATAGTTAAACTTATATTTATACATGTATGTATACATATTTGTTCATATAATATAATATATTTATACATATAGTTATGTATAGGTGTGGATATACTAAAATACATTTTTATACTTATATATAAAAATGTATTTTAAATATATGTTGTTAATTATATATTTAAATATAGGTTATACATTAATAATATAAAATTAAGTATAGTTATATGTTATTATACATATAATACATATAGTTATAAAATATTATATATCGTTAAAAATTTAGTTATATATATATATATATATATATATATATATATATATATATACTTATGAGTAGTTATATTTAGTTATACATAAATATATACAAAGTTGTCAACAAGTATATAGATTTACATATATGTATACATATATGTATAAATAATTAAAAATATAGTTATATTTAATTATATAATGTTTTATTTAGTTTTACAAATATTTATATATAGTTATACACATATAATAAATATGATGTTGTATGTTATTATACATGTAATTATAAATATAGTTACATGTGATTATACATATAGTTACATGTATAGTTAAACTTATATTTATACATGCATGTATATATATTTGTTCTATAATTTAATATATTTATACATATAACTATGTATAGGTATGGATATACTAAAATATATTTTCATACAAATATATACAAATGTATATTAAAAATATATTGTTAATTATATATTTAAATATAGTTATATATAATGTTTTTATAGTTATACATATAGTAAGATAGATATATTTATAGTTATATGTTAGTATACATATAATATATATAGTTATAAAAAATTATATATCGTTAAACATTTAGTTATATATATATATATATATATATATATATTCATACGAGTAGTTAAATTTATTTATACATAACTATATACAATGTTATAAACAAATATATAGAGATACATATATGTATAAATAGTTAAAAATATAATTATATTTAATTATATTAAGTTTTATTTAGTTTTGCAAATATGTATATATAGTTATACACATATAATTATATATGATGTTGTATTTTATTATACATGTAATTATAAATATAGTTACATGTGATTATACATATAGTTACATGTATAGTTAACCTTATATTTATACATGTATGTATATATATTTGTTCATATAATTTCATATATTTAAACATATAGTTATGTATAGGTATGGATATACTAAAATACATTTTTTATACTAATATATAAAAATGTATATTAAATATATGTTGTTAATTATATATTTAAATATAGGTTATACATTAATAATATAAAATTATGTATAGGTATATGTTATTATACATATAATATATATAGTTATAAAAAATTATATTTATTAATCATCTCATCCTAGTATCTCAAGATAAAAAAATATAAAAATACAATATAATTCACAATAGTTTTGAAATTTTTATTTTTATTTACAACTTATTAATGTTCTTTACAATTCATCTTGCTGTATTTTTATAGTATGTTACAATTTTTTTATTATATTGTTATGATGTTCTTGAAATTATATTAATTTATATTTATTTTATTAAGATATGAAATAATATTTAATAATATATGTTCTAGACTAAAAAATAATTAGTATATATGTTTATATCATATTAAACTATAAAAGAGTAATCACATATATTTGCTAGTACTATAAATTAATGTTTCATTAATGATACATACATTTCAATAATACTTCTCATATTTTCTTATATTCTTTATTACTTATTACAAGATACATCTGCCACAAATTTTGTGAAACATGAAACTTAGATTCAAGCTTGTAGGTTACAACTAGTAGTTATGGTACTCAACTAATAATTACAATGTTCAACTAACAATTACTACTCTTATTTATTAGTTTTTTAAATTGTTTAAAATAAACATATTGCAGCACGGTAAATTACCATGTGTTAAAAGATGATGTTATTAACACAACAGGATAAAGGGTGTCCTAACGAATGTTGTCATAAGGAGAATACTCTTATATGAGATGAAATTCATCAACATTACAGAGATACCCAAACTCTTCATACTCCATAGTTGTTAATGGTATAATTTATAGTTAATATAAATTTGGTAGAAGTTGAATTGTTAGAGTAATAATAAACTACATTGTTATGGCTAAAATCATAAATTGAAGTTGATAAAACATTTTTTGGTAGAAAAAAATCTATTGTGTTGCATGACATTGTAAGGATTATAAATATTAAAAATGTCTAAATATTTTTAATAGTTTTATATCCTCTATCTAAATCAAAAATATTATAGATTTAAAATATTATACTTTTTGCCGATCAGTCTACCATGTTGTTGGTTCAGATTATCATTACCATGCTATTTGTTTTAAAAATATTATTCTTGATAGTAATTATGTACAAAAAAGTTTGGTTCATATATTTTATGCTATCTTAGCTTAAGTGTCCATGACACATTGCTATATTTTGATATTATTATATTTATATGAAATCATTATTTTAATATTACTAAACTTGATTCAACAAGTCCACTCATCACTAACACAAGAGAGATCACAAGGAATCACACACTACCAGACATCTATTGAAGGAATATAAGTGTTTTATTTCAAGAAACATAAATATGAAGTTATTATGTTTGAAATAATTTTGAGATAAATTTAATTTACAAAATGTTATATATATAGTAAATATAAATCTACACACACACACACACACACACACACACACTATGATAATCTTTGTTATATGTGTTGGTTTACTAAATGTTGCATCAAAAATTAAAAAACTTGGAACCTTGCCTATAAATATAAGTGATTTGGGGTTCCTAGCACTCAACAACGCATATCATGAGAACATTTAAAAGTGAATTGAGAAATTCTTGCTCAATTATTTTCAATTTCATGTGTGAATATTATTGAGTTTTCTAGAAGTTGGTAGAATAGTTCAAAGTGGTTCAATCGAGTATAATCAATTTAATTTAATTTGAAATGCTAAATTATTATTTTATTTATTTTATTCATTTTATTTATTTTATCTATTATATTATATTATATTTTATATTATTTTTGAATTCAATCATTACTCATTTTTGAATATTTTTTGTAGATATCAAGTCAGCATACCTAAGTATGTATGCTAGTTATGTATAAAATACACATTCATATTGATTTATAGTATTTTTGTAGATATCAAGTCAGCATAGCTACGTATGTATACTAGTTATGTATAAAATACACATGCATATTGATGTATACTATTTTTGTAGATATCAAGTCGGCAAACCTAAGTATATATACTATTTATATATTGTTTTTGTATATGGTCACCATCAAAATCAACACAATGACAACACATTATATCACAAATGCATGAAGCATTTATACGAATAAGTTTATATACGAAATCCAAGCATACCGTATGGTGATTAAAAAAGAAATTTGGAAACAAAAAAAAGAATAAAAATGCTTACTCTTCGATTAAGCAATCCAAGATTATCGATGAACGTACCACAAATGCAACAAATTAAAACTTAAACCTCGAATTAATTTTAGTTGAATCGACATCGAGAGATAATGGCAGAATGATGTGGTATTTGGTTCTGTTAGAGATGCTTCAAGTCGAGAGAGAGAATGTATATTTTAGGATAATATTTATATTTTTTATTATTAAAACATTAAATAAACAATTTATATATATATATATAATACAAAAATACTCATTAATTTTATTTACTATCAAAACTTTTTCAACATAATTAATGTTCATGTAGCAAGGTACAAATGAAAAACAAATATTTTACAATTTTTTATTATAATATTAATTAAACAATAAACATATAAACAATAAAAAAAATATGTTTTGCCTTAAATTAGTAGAAATTTTAATATATGTTAATTTAATTTTTAAATTATCGAAAAAATTTTTATACTTATTGAATTAATTATTTAATGTTACTTTAATTTAAATTATTTAGTTGCTTAATTAAAAATTTTAGAAAATTTTTTTGTATAATATTTTAAAAAATTAATACATCATAAAAATAGTTATTTTAGTCATTATTAATATAATTTTTTTTGTATTTTTATATATTTTAAATTAATTATTTATAATATCATTTTTTTTTGATTTTACGAGGAGAATGTATGTTTCAAGGGTTACTCATTTATAGATCAAAACAATTAATTTAATAAACAAAAATGAAATAAAATATTAAAACAAATAATAAATAAAAAATATATATAATTAAATATTAGCTAGAAAAATATCATCGCTAAATTGGTAGCTAAATTATGGATTTTATAAGCTGAGGAAAATTCGCCACTATATTATGGATTTTATTAGCTCGAGAAAATCTGTCGCTAAATTATAAATTTTATTAGCTAGGGAAATTCCGTCCCTAAATCAGTAGCAAAATTAAGGATTTTATTTTCTACAAAAATTCCATCGCAAAATTCATCACTAATATATGGATTTTATTAGTTAGGGATATTCGCTCGCTTTATCAGTAGCTAAAATATAGATTTTATTAGCTAGAGAAAATTCGTCGTTAAATACGTAGCTAAATTACTAATTTTATTAGCAAGAGAAAATCTGTCACTAAATCAAAGATTTTATTAGTAAGAGAAAGTCCGTCGCTAAATCCATCGCTAAATCATGGGTTTTATTAGCAAGGGAAAATCTATCGCTAAATGAATGATTTTATTAGCAAGAAAAATTCACTGGTTAAATCCATTGCTAAAAATTAGCTAGGAAAAATTTGTCGCTAAATCCGTCGCTAAATCTGTCACTAATTTTAGGCTTTTATTAGCGAGAAATATTCTATCGATTTTTTTCCATCAATAAAATCTCTACTTTTCTTGAGTGGAAGTTACGCAAGTTTACTATTGCTAATTCATCGTTAATATCCCCACTTTTCTTTAGCGGACTTTATGAAAATTTTCCATCGCTAAAATTTCCGCTTTTCTTTAGCGGAATTTACGAAAATTTTCCGTCTCTAAAATCCCCACTTTTCTTTAGGAGAATATAAGAAAATTTTCTGTCGCTAATATGTCGCTAAATCCATCACTAAATCTCCCACTTTACTTTAGTGGAATTTTCGAAAAAATTTTCCTATCTAAT
Organism: Sapria himalayana; assembly: GCA_029783825.1. Taxonomy (NCBI): domain Eukaryota; kingdom Viridiplantae; phylum Streptophyta; class Magnoliopsida; order Malpighiales; family Rafflesiaceae; genus Sapria; species Sapria himalayana. The sequence goes on from JAREIK010003484.1 coordinate 101,091, forward strand.
CCGTTGCTATTTTTTTTCATAAAAAAATTATTATTCCCTTGCTATTCCCTAGCTAATCCATTGCAAATTAGCTAGGGATGAATCCCTAGCTAAAATTCCCTAGATAAAATTCCCTAGCTAAATCAATATTTTTTGTAGTGCTATATATATATATATATATATCTATCTTTCTATATATCTATCTTTATATCTATCTATCTCTTTATCTATTTATCTATCTATCAGTCTATTTGTCTATATGTCTTACTATCTATCTTTATATGTGTCTATTTATCTATCAATCTATCTATCTCTGTGTATTTCTCTATATTTATCAATCTGTCTATCTATTGTTAATTTATCTATCTATTGTTAATCTGTCTATCTACCTACCTACCTACCTATCTATTGATCTTCAATTAATTTTTCTATATATCAAACTTTCTTTCTATGTGTCTACCTTTCTATCCTTCTATCTAAATATCTTTTATTCTATCTATCTATCATTCCATCTATATATCTTTATATCTATTTATTAAACTATAAATCTATCTATATGTCTGTTTGTCTATCTATCTATCTATCTCTTTGTTTATATGTCTTTCTCTATAATTTTATAATTATCTAACTATCTATCTATCTTTTTATCTATTTATCTATATGTCTATCCGTGAACTATTTTATTAATGTATCTATCTATCAATCTTTTTATTTGTTTATGTTTTATATCTATTTATTTGTTTATCTATCTATAAATCTATCTGTTTATGTGTATAAGTGGCTATCTATCTGCCTGTCTATCTATTTATTTGTGTATCTTTCTTTCTATCTATATATCTATCTTATATATATATATATATATCTATCTATTTGTTTATCTATCCATCAATCTCTCTATCAATCTATCAATTTATCTATCTATTTATATGCCTTTTGTCATTCTATCTATCTGTCGATCTTTCTATTTATCTATTTATCTATCTATCTATTTATATTTCTAACAATCTAATTGTCTTTCTTTTTATCAGTCAATTAGTCTATCTATTTTTATACCTATCTATTAATCTATCAATATGCCTATTTGTCTCTCTATCTATCTATCTATCTAATTTTCTATATGACTAACTATGTATCAGTCTATCTGTCAATTTGTCTATTTGTTTATCAATCTATTTGTTTATCTGTATATTTGTCTATCTGTCTAATTGCTTATTTATTCATCAATCAATCTATCTATCAATCTATCTATCTGACTATCCATCTATTTTTCTATATGTCTATTTATTTATCTAACTATCTACCTATATGCCTATCTACTTATTTGTTTATATATCTATCTATTTATCTATTTATCTATCTATCTATCTCTCTATATGTCTCTAGATCTATATATATGTCTATCTATCTATATTTCTTTCTATATATGTGTCTATTTACCAATCTACCTATCTAGCTTTCAGTCTATCTGTCTATTTATTTATCTAACTATTTGTCTATTTTTCTATCTATCAGAGTATCTATCTATTTATGTGTAAATATATATATATATATATATTTATCAATCAATCAATATATCTATCTATATATCATTCTATCTATCAATCTATCTAGCTATATATTTAGTTATCTATCAATCTATCAATCTATATATCTTTTAATACATCTTTCTATTTGTCTTTCTTTGCATATATCTATCTATGTGTGTATCTATCTTTATGTATATCTATCTATCTCTCTAATTTTCTTTCTACATATCTATCTATCTGTCTATCTATTTATTTGTCTATATGTCTATTTATATATCTATTTATATATCTATTTGTCAATCTAGATGTCCATATTCCATCTGACTATGTGTATTTGTCATTATGTGTCAATATGTTTGTGTATATGTGTCTTTGTGTCTAAATATCTTTCTCTCTATATATCTAAATGTCTATAAATAAATAAATAAATAAATATATATATATATATATATATATATATATATATATATATATATATCTATCTATCTATTTCTCTATTTATCAATCAATCAATCTATCTATCTAGCTACTGGTCTATCTAACATTTGTCTATCATTTTATACATTTATTTGTATATTTGGATATATGTCTATCTACCTATTTGTTTATCTATCTATCTCTAAATTAGTATATCTATATAATTATTTATCTTTATATATAAATCTCTATATATCTTTCTATTTATCTTTATATCTATATTTGTATTTATTTATCTATATATCTATCTGTCTATCTTTATTTCTATATATCTATATGTATATCTATCAATCAATCAATCAATCTGTTTATCTGTCTATCTCTATGTCTATTTTACTATCTATCTATTTGTATTTCTATCTTTCTATCTATCTATTTTTCTACCTATATAGCTTTCTATTTATCTAGTTGTCTATCTGTATATCTAGCTATCTATCTATCTTTGAGTCTATATATGTATTAATATATCAGTCTTTCTAACTATCTTTATTCTGTTTATCTATCTATCTGTCTATCAATCTATCTATCTATATATCAGTCTATCTATCTATTTGTCTATCTATTTATCTATCTATCTATCTTTGTATCTCATTATTTTCATAGCAATCTATTTATCTATCTGTCTATCTATCTATCTATCTTTTTGTCTATCTATTCTTATGTTTGTATTTATATATTTGTATCTATTTAGTAGTATTTTTGTGTCTTTGTGTGTATGTGTCTCTTTGTCTATTTGTCTATATATCAATAGGTCTATCTCTCTATCAAAATATATATATATATATGTCTGTCTATCAATGTGTCTTTGTCTATTTATTGGTATATCTTTCTATTTGCCTATCTATCAATCTATCTTTTAATCTTTATATTTTTCTATCTATCTATTTGTCTATCTGTCTATCTATTTATTTGTATATGTATTCTTATGTTTGTCTATCTATCTTTGTGTCTATTTGACTTTTTGTTTTTGTGAATAAGTGTTTATCTTTGTATCTATTTATATATTAATCTGTCTATTTATCTAACTATCTATATCTTTCTGTCTATATATATATATATATATATATATATATATATATTTAACTATATATCTATCTATCTATAAGTATATATGTCAAATTGGATATCTAAATATCTTCCTTTATGTTTATTTATATATTTATCTATCTATCTAAATATCTATCTATATATTTTTCAATCTATATATCTATCTAAATATATATCTATATATTTTTCAATCTATATATCTATCTATCTATCTATATATTTATCTATCTATATGTTTATCTATCTATTTGTTTATCTATATATCTACCTATCTATTTATCAATCTATCTTTCTATCTATTTGTCTATCTATCTATTTTCTATAAATCTATATATCTATTTATCTATCTATCTATATATCTATCTGTCTGTCGAGCATTCTTTCTGTCTATTTGCTATCTATCTATCTATTAGTCTATTTGTTTCACTATCTATCTATCTATTTGTCTATCTATCAATCTATATATATGTCAATCTATCTATATGTCCATTTGTCTGTATGTCTATTTATCTTTCTATCTATTTGTCTGTCTTTCTATCTTTCTATCTATTTGTCTGTCTGCCTATCTTTCTATCATTCTATTTGTCTATCAATTTTTTTATATTTCTATTTATCTATTTATCTATCTAACAATATTTATCACTATCTAACTATCTATCTATTTAACTATCTATCTATATATTAGTCTATCTGTTTATCTATCTATCTATCTGTCTATTTTCTTATCTATCTGTCTATATATCTGTCAATTTATCTATCTGCTATCTATCTATCTATCTGTCTGTATGTCTATTATATTTGTCTATATATATATATTTCTCTAGTTGTCTTTTAGTCAATCACCCTAATTATCTATCTGTTAATTTGGCTATCTATCTTTCTATCTATGTATATATTTGTCTATCTTTCTATATATCTATTTATCTATCTATCATATATCTATTGATATTCTTATCGGTCTATCTATCTATTTGTCTATTTATCTATTTGACTATTGGTCTATATGTCTATCTATCAATTTGTCTTTTTTTTATTAATCTATCTGTCTATATGTCTATCAGTCTATTAATCTATCAGTGTATCAATCTTTTACTCTTTCTGTCTAACTATATTTCTATTTATCAATCTAGATATCCACATCTTATAATGTTCAATCTATTTGTCTATCATCTATCTATTTATATTTCGACATGTCTATCTATCTTTAATCTAAATGTTATAATTGTATGAATCTATATATGTAACTATTTAACTATCTATCTTTCTATCTATATCCATATAACTATCTAACATGTATTTGTTTATCTGTCTATCATTCAATCTATCTATTAATCTTTAAATATATATATATATATATATATATATATATCTCTATCTATCTATCTATCTATCTATCTATCTGTTTGCATGTCTGTTTGTCTATATATCTATTTGTCTATATGTCTATCTGTCAATTTGTATATCTATCATCTACTTATCTATATTTCTATTTATCTATCTATTAATTCATGTGTCTATCTGTCAAAATGTCAATCTATCTATCTATTAGTTAATATATATATATATATATATATATATATATATATATATATATATATATATATATATATATATATATATATATATATATATATCTATCTTTCTATCTATTTGTCTACCTACCTATATATCTATCTATCTAACTATCTATCTCTTTATCTATCTATATATCTATTTATCTACCTATCTATCTATTTGACTTTCTATTTATTTGTCTATCTATCTTATGTCTATATGTTTATTTATCTATTTGTCTATTTGACTATCTATTTATGTATTTATGTGTTTATGTGTCTATCTATCTATCTTTCTATATGTTTATTTGTCTATCTAACTATATATATAAATATTTGTCTGTCTATCTGTCTATCTGTTTATCTATCGATCTGTATTTCTATTATTATGTATATCTATTTATCTGACTATCTTTTAATCTTTCTATTTGTCTAATTGTCCATCTATCTATCTTTGTATCTATAAATTTATCTATCTGTCTTTCTATCTATCTATTTATCTACACATATATACATACATACATATATATATATATATGTCTATATATCTCTCTCTATCTATCTATTTATCTTTCTATCTATATATCTATGTATATATATATATCTATCTTTTGTGTATTTGTCTAATTATCTATTTTGTCTCTCTATATATCTTTCTATTTGTCAATCTTTATATCTGGCTATGTATGTATATGTCTATCTATATATCACTCTATCTATCTATCTATCTATCTGTGTATCTATATATCTGTGTATCTATATATCTATCTCTCTATCTATCTAACTATATTTCTGTCTATCTATCTATCTAAATATCAATCTATATGTCTATCAATCTATCTATTTGGATATCATACTAAGACTTTATATGTCAATCTATCTATCTTTCTATGGGTCTAGTCTTATAACTATCTATCTTTCTATCTATTTATCTCTCTATTTATCTCTCTATTTATTTGTATATCAATCTCTATATCAATCTGTCTATCTATCTATTTATCTATATGTATATCTATGAATCAAGCTAACTATATATCTGTCCATCTATCTATCCATATATCTATCTATCAGTATATATGGTTATCTATCGATGTATCTATCTATCTATCTATATGTCTATCTATAAATTTTTCAAAGTGTCTATGTATCTATTTATCTATCAATATACATATCTATCTACCTATCTATTTGTCTATGAATTAATCAATCTATCTATTTACCTATCTATATGTCTATCTATCAATATATCTATCAACCAATCAATCTATCTATCTATCAATATATCTAACTGTCAATCAATCTATCTATATGTCTTTCTATGTATATAGCTATTTTCAATGATTCTAACTCTCTATTTGTCTGTCTATTTATCTATCTTCTATCTATCAATCCGTTTATATTTTTATCAGTCTATCTATTAAGCTGTCAATATGTCTATTTGTTTATCTATCTATCTATCTATATGTCTATCTTTATATCTATCTAACTATATAATAGTTTAACTAAATAAATAAATATATATATATATATATATATTATCTCTATATTTGTGTCTCTATCTATCTTTATATATATATATATATATATATATATATATATATATATATATATATATATATATCTATCTATCTATTTCTATATATATTTATTTGACTATGTATCTATTAGCGTATCTCTCTATCTGTCTATTTGACTAATTGTAAATATGTATATGTTCTTATATATCAAAATGTCTATATATCTATAGTTCTCTTTGTATATCTATCTAATTGTCAATCTATCTATCTTTCTATTTGCATATCCATCTATCTAGCTATGTGACTATCATTATATATGACTATCTATCTATTTGTCTATCTGTCTATCTACTTATATCTATGTGTATATCGATCTATCTATCTATCTATATATCTATTTATCTAACTGTCTGTCTCTCTGTCTATCACTTTATCAATCTATATATCACTCTATCTATCTATCTATTTATATTCTATTTGTCTATTTGTCTAATTGTCTAATTGTTTATCTACTATATGCTATGTGTCTATCTTTCTATCTATCTATTTTTTTATCTATCTATCTGTCTATCTATCTATTTATAAATGTATATATCTATCTTTCCACCTATCTATATATCTATATATCTATCTATTTGTCTGTCTACATGTCTATCTGTAAATCTATCTATATGTATTTCTATTTTATGTATTTTTGTTTGTCTATCTTTCTCTATGTTTCTATTTGTCTACTTTTATATATGCTTATCTATCAATTAATCAATCTATCTCTCTGGTTATCTATCTTTCTTTCTTTCTTTCAATCTATATATATATCTATATATATCTATCAATCAATCTATCTGTCTATCTCTCTATCTATCTAATTATCAATTTGTCTATCTAACTTTATATTTTTGTATCTTTCTATCTGGTTACCTATCTATCTATCTATATATCTATTTATCTATCTATCTTTCTATATATCAATCTATCTGTATTTCTATATAATTGTATATATGTCTATCTATCATTCTAGCTATCTAGCTATATGTTTATCTATCTTTCTATGTTTTAAGTCTTTATCTATTTATATGAATATCACATTATATATCTATCTATCTATCTATTTATCTATATATATCTATATTTCTATATTTCTGTCAACCTATCTATCTATCAATCTTTATATATATATATATATATTTGTATATCTATCTGCATATCTCTCTTTTAGTATATCTATCAATTTAAATATCTATTGATCTATCTATTTATTTATCTTACTATATATATTTGTCTATCTATAAATTTATAGATCTACCTATTTGTCTATCTATTTGTCTATCTATCTATCTATCTATCTATCTAAATATCTATCTGTTTAATTTTCTAACTATCATTCTATCAAATTAAGTAACCATCTTTCTATCTATCACTATATTAGACAACCTGTCTATCTATCTATGTGTTTATTAGTGTATATATCGATATGTCTATATGTCTATCAATCTATTAGTCTATTAGTCTATCAATCTACCAGTCTGTTTGTTTATCTTTCTTTTTGTGTATCTATTAAAATATCTAACTATCTATATTTCTATCTATTTTTCTATTTACCTATCTATCATTCAAAATATATTTTTTTTATTTAAATGTCTATATGTAGATCAATCTATACATATAACTATCTAACTATTTATATTTCTATCTAACTATCTAACTAACTAACTAACTAATTATATTTCTATCTATTAGTTAATCTATCTATCTATATATCTACCGATCTATTAATCTATCTATCTATTAATTTGTCTATCTGTTTATCTATCTATCTATCATCTATCTATCCATATATTTTCCAATCTATGTGTCTATCTGACTATTTGTTTATCTAAATATATGTATATTTGTCTATCTATTTACCTATTAATCTACTTATCAATATATCTACATATCTAACTATCTATATATCTATCTATCTATCGACATGTCGATCAATATGTCTATTTAATTACCTATCTGCCTATCTATATATTTGTCTATCCATCAATCTATCTATTTATCTCCTATCTGTCAATCGATCTATCTATCTATTTCTCAATCTATCTATTTATATGTCTATCTATCTATTTGTCTATCATATATATGCTTATCTACTTATTTTCCTATAAAACTATCTATCTATATGTCTATTTGTCTACCTGACAATCTGTCTATCTATTAGCCTATTTATCTATTTCTCTAACTATCCATCTCTCTATTTATCTATCTATATTTTTATATATCTATCTATCTATATATATCTTTTAGTCTATCTGCTTTTCTTTCCATCTATCTATTATTGTGTCTATCTGTCTATATGTATAGCTATATATCTCTCTATTTTCCTATCTATCTATCTATTTATCTATTTTTCTATATGTCTATTTATCTATCATTATATATGTCTATTTGTATATCCATCTATTTGTCAATATGTCTATATGTCTATGTGTCTATGTATATATGTGTTTATGTGTTTAAATGCAAATCTTTTTATAAATTTATAAATCTATATAACTATATATCTATATATTTAGCTATTTTTCAATCAATAAAACTATCCATCTATCTATTAGTCTATAAAATTATTTGTATATCTTTTTGGAATGCAATTTGTATATTTGGATTTTGATCTGTTTGCCTGCTTTATATCTATATATTAGTCTGTCTATATATTTATATATCTATATATCTAAATATCTATATATCTATATATTTATCTATCGGTCTATCTATCAATTTGTTTATATATCCATCTATCTACATATCTAAATGTATATCTATCTCTCCAACTATCTATATGTTTATCTATCTATATGTCTATATATCTATCTAACTGTCTATCTATTTGTCTATTTGTCTATATATCTATCTATATGTCTTTTAGTCTATTTAAATATCTATATATCTATAAATGTAATTTTTTTATATCTATCTATTTATCTATCTTTATAGCTTTCTATCTGTTTAACTATATATCTTTATATCTAGCTATCTATCTAACTATCTATATGTCTAATGATCTATCAGTCTATTTGTTTATCTATCTTATTTTTTCCTATCAGCCTATCTATATATCTGTATATTAGTCTATCTCTCTATTTTCCTATCATCTATCTTTATATTTCTTTATTTTTCTATCAATCTATCTATCTATCTATCTATTTGTATATCTATTCTTATGTTTTTCTATCTATCTTTGTATTTATCAAAAAGTTTATTTGTTTATGACTTTGTGTCTTGTTGTTTTTATATATATTTGTTTATCTATCTATCTATATATTTATTTATCTATATAACTATCTCTTTATATTTTTATCTATCTATCTATCTAACTAACTTTCTATCTATCTATTTATCTATATAATTATCTAATTGTATATCTTTCTAACTATTTATTTATCTATCTATTTCTTTATCTATCTATTTTTCTATCTATCTATATGTCTATCTATCTATCTATCTATCTATCTATATGTCTATTTATCTATCTATCTATAGATAATTTTATCTGTCTATTTTCTATCTATCTATCTAACTATAAGTCTATTTGTCTATTTTTCTATCTATCTATCTATCTATCTATTTATTTATCTATCTATTTATCTTTCTATCTGTCAATCTATATATATGTCTATATATCTATATATCCATTTATCTTTCTATCTTTCTGTGTGGCTTTCTATCTTTCTATCTGTCTATTTGTCTATCTATCTTTTTATATGTCAATTTAACTATCTATCTATCTGTCTATCTATATATTTATGTATATATATAACTATGATTTTGTCTATCTATGTGTCTATTTGTCTTTTTGTCTATATGTTTATCTGGCTATATTGGTATATTTTTATATATCTATATCTTTATTTATCTATATGTCGATCTATGTATATATTTATTTGTATTTATATATATCTATGGTATATGTATCTATTTGTTTATTTGACTATCTATCTATTTATCTGTCTGTCTATCTATTTTTTTCTATTAGTCTATTAGTCTATCTACCTATCTATCTCTCTATATATTTGTCTATCTATAAATATGTCTATCTTTCTTTCTATAAATACATCTATCTATCTAACTATATATCTATCTGTCTATCTGTCAATCTCTATATCTATCTATCTATCTATTTATCTAAATATCCATATGTCTATCTATCTATCTAACTATATAGTTGTCTATCTATATATCTATCTGTATATCAAACTATCTATCTATCTATTTGGATATATATTTTATCTATCTATCTATCAGTCTACAATGAATCTATCTATATTTCTATCTATCTATTTATCTATCTATTTATCCATCATTATATTTGTTTATCTCTCTATTTTTCTATCTATCTATCTAACTGTCTCTTTCTTTATTTTACAATATATCAATATTCTATCTAGAGGTGTCAAACGTGCCGGGCCGGGCCGGGCCGGCACGAGGCACGGCACGGTTCGGCCGTGCCTGGGCAGGCCCGGCACGATCAAAAAACGTGCCCGGGCCCGTGCCGTGCCCGGGCGAACAAAGCACGTGCCGTGCCGTGCCTGGCACGAGCCGTGCCGTGCCGTGCCTGGCACGAGCCGTGCCGTGCCGTGCCTGGCACGAGCCGTGCCGTGCCGTGCCTGGCACGAGCCGTGCCGTGCCGTGCCGTGCCTGGCACGAGCCGTGCCGTGCCGTGCCGTGCCTGGCACGAGCCGTGCCGTGCCGTGCCTGGCACGAGCCGTGCCGTGCCGTGCCGTGCCGTGCCTGGCACGAGCCGTGCCGTGCCGTGCCGTGCCGTGCCTGGCACGAGTCGTGCCGTGCCTGGCACGAGCCGTGCCGTGCCGTGCCGTGCCGTGCCTGGCACGAGCCGTGCCGTGCCGTGCCGTGCCGTGCCTGGCACGAGCCGTGCCGTGCCTGGCACGAGCCGTGCCGTGCCGTGCCTGGCACGAGCCGTGCCGTGCCGTGCCGTGCCGTGCCTGGCACGAGCCGTGCCGTGCCGTGCCGTGCCGTGCCTGGCACGAGCCGTGCCGTGCCTGGCACGAGCCGTGCCGTGCCTGGCACGAGCCGTGCCTTGCCGTGCCGTGCCTGGCACGAGCCGTGCCGTGCCGTGCCTGGCCCAGCACGGCTCGTGCCTTGGCACGGCACACCGGCAAGCGTGCCTGCGTCGTGAGTCGTGAGTCGCGACTCACGAGTCGCGACTCGTGACCCAACAGGGCCCCGCCCCCGGTAAAAAGACCGCGGGTCGGGTCCAAACAGACCCGCCCCGACCCGCCTGCCCTGCCTTGCCGTGCGCCCGTGCCCGAATTTAAAAAACCGTGCCGTGCCCGGCACGGCACGGTAGCACGGTTGGGCACGTGAAAAATGGGCCGTGCCGTGCCCGGCACGGCACGGTAGCACGGCTGGGCACGTGAAAAATGGGTCGTGCCGTGCTGGGCCGGCCCGTTTGACACCTCTAATTCTATATGTCTATCTGTCTATCTAATTATTTATCTATCTATGTGTTTATGTTTCTATTTGTCTATTTGTCTATCTACCAATCTTCCTATCTATCAGTCTATCTATCAATCTTCCTATCTATCAGTCTATCTATCTATCGGTCTATCTATCTATCTATCTATCTAATTTTCTATTAGTTTATCTATTTACCAATCTAACTAACTATCTATCTTTCTAATTATGTATATATTTATCTATCTATATGCCCATTGGCTTTTTATTTATCAGTCTATATGTCTTTCTGTATATATCTGTGTCTATTGATCTATCTATCTTTTTGTCTATCTATCTTTTTGTCTATCTATCTATATGTATATCTGCCTATTTCTGATCTATTAATATGTCTATATATCTATCTATCTGTCTATCTATCTATTTGACTATCTATCTATCTATCTATATATCTACCTATCTATTTATCTACCTATCGATCTATATATATATATATCTATGTATCTCTCTATCTATTTATTTGTCTATCTATCTATATGACAATCTAGCTATCTGTCTATCTGTTTATATGTCTATGTATAACTCTATGTGTATATTTATCTATCTATCTATCTATCTGTTTATCTATCTATATATCTATCTATCTATTCTCTATATATCTAATTTTTATCTATATAGCTATCTATTTATTTTTCAATCAATCAATCTATCTATCTATCTATCAATATATTAGTCTATCTATTTATCTATTTGCCTATTTATCTTACTATATATCTATCGATCAATCTATTTGTATATCTATATATCTCTCTATCTATCTATTATTTATATGTCTATCAATTTTTCTATGAATTTGTCTATCAATCTATCTATCAACCTGTAAATTAATCAATCAATCTATTTATCTATATATCTCTTTATCTATATGTCTATTAATTTGTAATCAAACAATCTATCTATCTATCTATATATCTATATATCTATATATCTATTAATCTATCTATCAATCTATCTGATCGATCTATCTATCTATTTGTCTATCTATCTATTTAACTAATTGTCTATCTATCTTTCTATATATCTATCTAACTAATTATCTATTTATCTGTTACTCTATCTATCTATTTGTCTGTCTGTCTATTTTTCTGTATATCTATCTATCTGATATATCAAACTAACTGACTAATGATCTGTTTATCAAATTGTTTATCTATCTGTATATATATCTTTCTATCTATCAAAATATTTGTATTTCTATCTATCTTTCTATCTATATTTCTATATGTTAGTATATTTGTTTGGCTATCTATCATCTATCTATCTTTCGATTTCCTGCCAATTTTACTTTCTCGATGTCTGTCTATCTCTCTTTATTTGTCTATCTATTTTTATTTATCTGTATATCTATCTATCTATCTATTTATCTTTGTGTATGTCTATATGTCTATTTGTTTGTCCATCTACTTGCATATCTATCTATCTATCTTTCTATTTATCTATCTGTTTATCTATCTTTCATTATATATGTCTATCTATCTATCCATCTATCAGCTTTCTTTCTTTCTTTCTATCTATTTAATTATCTATTTGCCTACATGTCTATATATTTATTTGGCTATCTTTGTATATGCCTATATGTCAATAATTTTATTTTTTTATGTGTTTATCTATTTATTTATCTATTTAACTATTTAGATGTCTATGAGTGTATCAATCTATATTTCTTTCTCTCTATTTGTCTTTATATCTATCTATTTATCTATCTATTTGTCAATATATATACTTACTATCTGTCTATATGTATATCTATCTATTAGTCTATCAATCTATTTTTTGTTCTATTATATATTATTTATCTATCTATTGTCTATCAATCTATATGTCAATTTGTCAATTTGTCTATCTATCTATCTAGCTATCAATCTATTTCTCTGTCTATCAATCTATTAGTGTATCTACCTATCTATCTCTCAATCTATATATCTATCTATAATTATGCCTATCTCTCTATCTGCCTATATTTTTATCTCTATATTTATCTATTTTAGTGTGTGTGTGTGTGTATATATATATATATATATATATATATATCCATCTACCTATCAATCTATTTAACTATCTATATAGTTGTCTATCTATATATTTGTATATTGATCTATCTAGCTATCTTGCTATCTAATTATCTATCTATCAGTCTATCTTTGTAAGATTCTATCTATCTATATGTTAATCTTTCTATCTGTAATTTGTCTTTCTCTATTTGCCTATTTATTTATCTATCTATCTATCATTTTATTTGCCTATCTATCTATATAGTTTTCTTTAATCTGTCTATCTAACTATTTGTCAATATTTTCTTCTATTTGTCTTATATCTTTGTATCTATTTATATATCTATCTATTTATCTATGTATGTATTTATGTGTCTATTTGTATATGTGTCCATCTATCTATCTATCTATCTATCTCCATATCCATAAATCTATCGGTAAATCTATTTTCTTATCTATTTGATTATCTTTATATCTAATTATCTAATTATCTATCTTTCTTACATTCTATCTTTCTATTTGTATATCTATTTATTTGTCTAAATATTTATTTGGCTATCTTTGTATCAATATATTTGTCAATCTCTCTTTCTATCTATTTGTCTATCTATCTATCTAGTTATTTATCTGTCTATCTATATATCTATCTGACTATTTATTTGCAATGTATCTATATGTATATATCTCTATATGTCTATCTTCCTATCTATCTATCTATTTGTTTATCTATCTTTCTATCTATATTAAAATCTAACTAAGTATCTATTTGTCTATATGTCTATATCTTTATATATCTAAGCATCTATTTATTCATCTATTTGTATTTCTTTCTATCTATCTTTTTATCTGTCTATCTAACTAACTATCTATCTGTCTATCTATATATTTTAGATCTATTTATGTCAATATGTGTATCTATCTATCTATCTGCATATTTTGCTATCTATCTATCTATATATTTATTTTTATACCAATATATGTGTCTATCTATCTATTATTTTATCTCTAACAATTTGTCTATCAAATTGCCTATTAATCTGTCTATAAATTTGTATATCAATCAATCAATCTATCTATATATTTATGTGTCAATCAATCAACCAATCTATCGATCTATGTATTTATTTAACTTTCTAACAATATATCTATCAATATGTCTATCACTCTATATATATATATCTATCTATATGTCTATATATTTGTCTATCTATATCTCTATCTATCTATATATTTTTCTATCTATCAATCTTTCTATTTATCTATCTGTCTGTCTATCTATCTGTCTATCTATCTATTTTTCTATCTATCAGTCAATCTGTCTATCAAACTATCTGTCTATCTATCCACATATCTATAATTCTTTCTATCTATCTATCTATCCATCCATCTATTTATACATTTATTAATTCATCTATATATCAATCCATCTATCGATATATCTATCCATCTATCTACCCATCTATTTTTCCATCAATCTATTTATCTATCTATACATGTATCTATTCATCTATCCATCCGTCAATTCGTCCATCTATTTATCCATATATCTATCCATCTATCTATCTGAATATCTATCTATCTATATATCAATATATATATATATATATATATATATATATATATATATATATATATATATATATATATATATATCTATTTATCTATTTGTCTATCTATCCATATATCTATTCATCTATCTATCCATCAATATATTTGTCTATCTATTTATTTTTTTATTTGACATTCTATATGTCTGTCCATTTGTTTATCTATTGGTCAATCTATCTTTATATCTATCTATCTGTCTATATATCTACCTATATATCTATCAATCTATTTTTCTGTCTATCTATATGTATGTCTATGTGTCTATCTATCTATCTACCTATTTGTCTATTTGCATGTCTATATGTCTGTCAAAATATCTATATGTCTATCTATCTATTCGTCTGTCTATCTATCTATCTATTTATATGTCTATATGTATGTCTATATGTATGTCTATATGTCTATTTATCTATTGGTCTACCTGCCTATCTATAAGTCTGTCTTTCTATCTAAATATCTGTCTATCTATATTTTGTCTATATACCTATTCATCTATTTGTCTATCTATCTATCTATATGTCTGTCTATTTATCTATCTATTTATCTATCTATTTGTTTGTCTATCTTTCTATCTAGCTATTTGTCTTACTAAGTATCTAATAGTCTATCTATCTATATATCTATCTATCTATATATTTGTGTATCTAACTACATATCTATTTGTCTATCTTCTGCCTATCTATCTGTCAATTTATATCACTATAAAAAAATATTGATTTAGCTAGGGAAATTTAGCTAGGGAACAATTCCTAGCTAAATAACGAGGGATTAGCTAGGTAATAACAAAAGATTTTTGATTTTACATTGAAATAAATGTTATCAAAGTATTAGTGATGGATTAGCAATGGATTACCGATGATAATATCTGATTGAAAATTTTTCGTCGCTAAAATTTTCTTAGATTTCGTGAAAAAAACTGAGAACATTAATGATGGATTTAGAGATGGAATTTCTTTATCTAATAAAACTAGGAATTTAGAGATGGATTTTTCAATAGAATTTCTCAAGCTAATTATATCTATATAAATTTTATCGCTAATATTTTCTTAGATTTCTACGCAAAAAAAACTAGAATTTAGAGACAATTTAGCGATAGAATTTCTCTACCTAATTAAACCAGGAATTTAGCAATGGATTTAACGACGAAATTTCTCTAGCTAATTATATTGAGACAAATTCCACCACCAACACCCCCATAGATTTTGGAACAAAAAAACAAGGAATTTAGCCATGGATTTAGCGATGGAATTTTCCTAGCTAATTATATCGAGATAAATTCTATCACTAATATTTTCGTATATTTCCACGCAAAGAAAACTAAGAATTTAGCAACGAATATAGCGACGGATTTTCTCTAGCTAATTATATCGAGACAAAATCCGGTGCTAAATAATTATCTGAAATTTTTTTTTACTATTTTATATTTTATTGCAAAAGATTATTCTTAAATTTTATTTTTTACAAAATATACCCATTTAGTAAGGGATTTTCCCCTAGCTATTTGCACTTGGAATAATTTTCATCTCCAATTTTTTATGATTTAATTTTTTTTTAATTTATTATTTATTTTAATATTTTATTTAATTTTGTTTATTAATTGTATGTCATGGTCTCTAGATGAGTGATCCTTGAAAGATACATTCTCCTCATAAAATTATAAAAATAGGATACTATAAATAAATAATTTAAAAAATATAAAAATACAAAAACCAAATTATATTAATAAGGATGAAATTAATTATTTTTATGATTATACAATTTTAAAAAAAGTATACAAAAAATTTTTTTAAAATGTTTAATTAGGAAACTTAAAATTTTATATTAAAGTAACATTAAATAAATAATTTTATAATTATAATAATTTTTAAAGATATTTTAAAAAATAAATGAACATACAATACAATTTCTACTAATATAAAGATAAAATAATTTATTTTATGATTAAATAGAAATTATTTACAAAAATATCTAAATTGATGAAAAAACTAGTAAATATTAATATTATTATAAGTATAAAAAAATTTTATGAATATAAGAAACTTTTTAAAAAATAATTAATACAAAATTTGAAAATCTTGTATTATAATAAAAATTTAATTTTATTCATTAAATTTAAAAGAAAATAAAAATGATATTTTAAAATAGATATATATATGTTTGTTGCTACTAAAATTTATAAGAATTAAACAATTGAGTAATATTTTTACTATTAGCTTTTAATATTCAATTATTATTAAAATATTATTTATAATTTTTTTTTAATTATCTTCTCACTTTAAGTAATATTTAGAATTTTAAAAATTATATATTATTTCAATTAATATGAAATTTTATGCTTTTAAAATTATTTCATATTATCTTCATAAAAATTAATATGAATTCTTAAAAATTTATAACCATAAAATATATATATTTATATATTTTTTAACATAAAGAGTGTTTATAACTTTTAGGAGAGTGGCTTTAAGAATAATCATATTTTCAACTTTGCCTGCTATATGAAATTTGCAAATCTTTTAGCCATTTAATTTTTTTTTCTAGTTGGAAGTCCAAACATCTATTTTTTGAAGTTGTTTATATATTTATTATTTAATTAATTTGATAATTAAAAATTGTAAGGTATTTGTTTTTCATGTGTGACTTGCTACACACATATGAACTTGTTTAAAATAATTTGATAATAAAAAAATGAGTCTTTATGTTGTTTATATTTTTATTGTTTATTTAATGTTTTGATAATAAAAAATAAAAACATTTTCGGAATTTTACTAATTCAAGAATGCTTTCTTGTTGTCCAAGAGATAACTCCTACTCTCTCCACTCTCTCCACCTATCTCTCTCGACACCGATACACCATAACCTAATAGTAGAGTAAGTGATAATTCCTTCAAACCATGAGTTTCTTATTGATTTTAAGTATGTTTTCTAACCTAACTCTTCATCGATTATCTTAATGCCAGAGTGTGATTGGATTCCACTATTTTTTTTGAATATTTTCTTCTACCCTTACTATTACCATATAATATACACAATACTTCATTAATCACCATGATATGCTTGGATTACTTATACACACTATTACGTATACATACTTAATGCATGGGTGATATAATGCATTCTCATTGTGTGGATGTTGATGTTGCATAGTAGGTATGGTATGCATGCTTGATATCCATGTTTTTTGCCACTCAGATAGGCTTGTGATTTTAAATTTTAATCACAAAATGGGTGTTAATGTTTCTGGCGAGCTGTGTGTATAAAACAACATATTTAATATTTGCATAAAAAATTATGTTAATATGATGATCCCAAGATTAAAAACACATTAATATGTATAAGTGTATTACCTAATCTATAATCATAAAAATAGTATACATAACTATATATAAATATAACAACATATATTTAATATACATACATAAATACACACACACACACACACATATATATAACTATATTTAAATGTTCTTAACAATATGTCTATCAACATATAACTAGATATAAATGCATTTATCTACATCAATACCTATTCATAACTATATGTCTAAATATATATAATTACATGAAAAACTATATATAACTACATCTACAACATGTATAACAACATATATGTAGCTATATGTTTAACTATATATACATAACTATTTATAAATATTTGTATAACTATATAAAACTTTTCATAACTATATTTAACTATATCTCTAACTATGTATACTATTTTTATAACTATATTAATAACTATATATAACTATTTTTTTAACTATATAATATTTTATAACTATATGTGTAATTCTATATAACTATATTTTTAACAAAATATACCTTATGTATAATAATATATAACTATATATAATTGTATTTTACTATATGTATAACTATAAAAATATTATATATAACTATATCTTTAACTACATACATATTTATAACTATATGTATAATTAAATATAATTATATATAAATCTATTTATAACTAAATATAGTATAAGTATATGAACATATAACTATAAATAATTGTCTTTTACTATATGTATAATTATAAAAACATTATAAATAACTATAATAATTTTCATTATTTTCAATCATCGGCAATAGTACCAAAAACTTATTTATTATTTCTAACAGTAATGTAAAATTTAAAAATATCACACAAGTGTACTTGGTCAATACATAATGTAAAAGAAAAAACTAATAGCAGCAAAGTAATTAAAAATGGTAAATGTAAGCAAGTAAAAATGAAGTTATGAATAACAAATAAATTCTAGGATATAACAAACATAACAAATAAGGTAATAAGGAAATAACATTTTTATAATGGACTATACTATAATTAATGATTTTCTTTAAGTTGTTTCTTCAATTATATTAGTAAAAATTCCCAATAAACCAGATTTCAAACTTCACATGCATTTTTTTAAGTCTAACATGCTTCTAAAATTTTACATCTAAATTCAATAGAGTACTTTGCGAATATAGTAAAAACAACATTATAAGATATATGTCCTTTAGAATATAGTAGAATACTGTAATTTGATGATTTGAAAAATAATAATATTATATTCTTATATTAATTATAAATCAATAATATCAACTTTAGAATAAAATTATTAAATAAACATCAACCAACTTTGATCTACAAATTTAACCTTAAAAGAAATATATTTGTATTATATTGTATTAATATTGGCGAAATAAAAGCAAAAAAAAATAATAAAAATAATTCAATGAATGCAATTTTTTTTTCTAAAAGATAACTATTAAAATGCACATCTTAAAATTTAAACTAACCCTAGAATAAATGAATTTAGCCTATTTTTAGATTTATGTTGATGTAAGTTTTTGTCTGACAAAAATAATTAAATGACAAAAATATTACACATTCTAATTATTAACAAGAAAAGAAATAAATATAGAAAAGAAAACTTCAATATGCACGAGTTAGTTTGTGAGCTACATCTTTTTCATTACAACTCATCTTTGTAACCTCTTTCGTATCTTTTTAGCTATAGCTTCTTACTTTCTTTCTTTGCATACAATGTTTTGTATCTTCTCCAGCTTATCATTTTCAAAAACTACCATAAGTTTTCGAAAGCTCTTCTGCGTGTTTTCCTCTTATGGAATTCTTTAGTTAAGACTTTTTATGTTTTTTCAAAAAGTAGTTTTTGAATCATCTCTTTTTCTCATGGTTCTTGCCAAAAACTCTCCCATAGGCTGAACTTCATTTGAACTTGTTCTTGGTTGTGTATACCATGACAAAACATATAGGTGAAAAGAGGAACTCTATTAGATATTAAAAAAAAATAATCCATGCTTTCTCATAATCTCTTATATATATATATATATATATATATATATATATATATATATCTATATATAGAAACCAATTTATTTATGGAAAACATTACTTTGGTAGGTATAAAATGAGCTAATTTGGTCAATCAATCAATAATTATCCAATTAATATTATTACCTTTTAAGGTTCTTGAAAATCTCATCACAAAGTCATTGATAATATGCTACAAATTATTATACATTGGGAATTGTTATTATCACATTAATATTAGCACTATCTTATTTAAAATTGCATATAGAATGAATCATTCATTATCTTCAATTATGATTCCATTTCCATTAATATAAATTTTTCTTGTAATAACAAGTTAACAAATAAGTATAAGAAGAATGGTTTTGCATCAATTATCAATAGTTTTGTGATAAAAAGTTAACAAATAGGTATAAAAACTTTATAAAATTTTCTAGTGATAGCAAGTTAACAAAGAGGTATAAGAACAAAGGTTAAAATTTTTCAAACATAAACCTCAAAATAATAAATTATCAATGGTTTTGCATCAATTTGGTAAGTATGCTAATTATATTAATCTATTAGGATATGAAAAAAAATTCAACCACTTTCATTGTAGTGTGTTTATGTCCATATTTGGATGAAATCAAACAACTTCAAATTGAATCTAAAAACAACCAAAAAAAAATAATAGATATCAATGCTCAGATAGTGCTTTAGGAATAACATTCATCCAAGAATCATTTCCAAGCCACATAAAACCCATACATGATGCACTTTTTGAAAACCCCCAATTTCAAGAAGAACAATGGTTTAAAGAGTTTTGATCATTTGTTTCACTTGACATTTAATTGAGTGTTAATACATAATATTTTTTTGGTTAATGATCTTGTATCATAATAGTAATTTTTTAGAGTTAAGTGAAAATTTATTAGTTTGTTTAAAGAACAATTAAAGTGAATAATGAAAGAATTATATGTCATATGGGGTTTTATATGTAAAATTTATTGGAATGCACTTCAAGGAACTATATATAAATATTTGTATAACTATATAAAACTTTATATAATTAAATATAACTATATTTGTAACTATGTATTATAAGGATACATTTATGTAAATCTATATACTTGTTTATGCCTTTGTATATATTTTTGTACAACTACTTATAACTACTTATATAAATATATCTATATATAACTATATGTTTAACTATATATAACTATTTATAACTATATATACTATATGTATTATAAAATATAACTATAAATAATTATATCATACTATATTTATAACTAGAAAACCTTTATGCCAAACTATATTTAAATATATAATTTACAACATATATTTAATATACATTTTTATATATTAATATATAAAAAAATATTTTACTATATCTATCCCCATACATAACTATATGTATAAATATATATAATTATATGAAAAAATATATATACCTACATGTATAAATATAATTTTAACTATCTGTGTAACTATATGTATAACCACATGTAATTATATTTATAATTACATGTATAACAACATACAACATTATGTTTAACTATATGTATATAACGAGTCTAATTTCTAAGCCATATAAACAAAATTATTTAGGTAAACTTATAATGGAATGTGTATAATGGTGTGTCCTTATAAAATGGTCAAAGTGGATTGAGATATCACAATATCAGCTGCTCCCATATAAAAATGAAATAAAAGGGAAAATATTATACAATAAAGAAAATGTATAACTATCAAAATCATTATATATATATATACAAACACACACACACACACACACACACTTGGAAACATGAACGGAGTATTCTTATATATTATGGGCACTCTTAATGCATAATACAATAAAATAAAATAAAAGAAGGTAACTCAACAAAATCGACTGCTTCTCATTTACTTATGTTGGATATTTTTAGAGTTATTTATTCTATTATTGATTTAATTATCATAATTTTTTTCTTCAAACAAATACATCTGCATATAAATGATATCAAAATGTGTAATGAGTCATTGTATGAGTTCGAAAATTCCAACATTTAACTACATTTCACTGTGGGATACATATTTTTGGAAACTTTTGTCTGAATATTAAATTGTAAATGTGGAGGCATGTGATGCTAAATACATTATCAAGGAGGATTTGCTGGATGAAATAGTTTTTGATGATGTTGTTGTTGCCCTAGTTGACATTGCTAGAAGAGTATCATACAATATGCTCATGGCTTCCTTTCTTTTATTCATTATTTGTTACTTTAAATAATTTTCCTTGTTCCATGTTTCAAAAATTTTATGCTATTAAGATTCTAGATCGAGTTTCTGTTCCTCCAATCTTATGCATGCTCTTACTATTTAGGGGGGAAGTTATAGATTTTCTAACTTCCAAGAAGGATTTCAAAACATTCAAGGATAATTTTGTATTATTTTGGGACAATTTGGTAGTAGAATCTCAGGATGGGTCATTATTTGATAAGGGTTTATTTGAAAAGTGTATAAATTATTTAAAAGCGCTGTCATGGTAAGGCTACAGCTTTGGTTGAAGATAAAGATAAATTCATATATTGTAAATGGTATTTCAACTATTGTGTAGTATATACGTACATACTAAATTTGATACCATGATCACTAAGAAATTAGACTAGTTTTTTATTTCTGTTTGAATTTAATGCTTGCTTGATGATGCCACAAGATAAAATGGGAAAAAAAGATTAAAAAGCCAATGCTGAAGGAACTAATTGACCCAGAAAAATGTGATCCCTTCTCTATGTTTCTTGAAAGCGGAGTTGTTTCCTATGCTTGTACAAGGATTCTGAAAGAATTCTAGGAAATACTTATGGCATGTGTATTTTGTAGGTTCTACTTTTCTTTTTTTCTAGATACTATGTTTAAGATTCTCATAACTACTAATAACTCCTTTTTTGCCCTTGTAATTGTGTAGGATTTTGAAGCCTTAACTCCAAATATTTTTGTAGGAAACGATTGAACCGGTTGAGGCGGTGGTTAAGTTGTTTTACTACTTCGAACCTTATCATCACTCATGAGTTTGTGTACCATGGTTGTGATAAGTTGCATATTATTGCTCATTATTTTCTTACACAAAAACATGATATGCATTCTTTGATCTTTGAATTTGAATCTCCGTTGTTCCTAACATTTTAAGATGTTCATGAGAGATTTATAATAGAGTCGCATTCTGAAATAGTTTCTCGGTTCAATGAGAGGTTTCTCTTATATGTACATATAAGATAAATGCTAGTATATCTCTTATACGTACATGCTGTGTATATATGTTCATATATACTCAATATATCTACATATATACTATGGTATTTGTACATAAAATACTGTAGTATTATATGTACATGTATACTAAGTATATATGTATACAATATATATGTACATATAATACTGTAGTATATATGTACATATACTATAGTAATATATGTAACTAGTGAAATACTAGTATATATGTACATATATACTGTAGTATTATATATTTAGAAAAATATAACTTTTTAAATTATTTATTTTGATTTGATTGGTTGGTTTAGATTTCATAAATATATTGTACCACATTGTTCCCCATATGAATCTTTCATAAGTGAAGGGATTTTTTAATAGACATGACACACCATGACTAAGACAGCTTTGTCGTAGTAGAAAGATGGTGACCAAAGGAGTTGGGGGAGAAAAAGCAACATCAATTTAATGAATAGATTATATTTTATGCATTGTATGTTTGTATGTATGCATTGAACTTTTATCCTATAAAATCTAGTTGCAATTTCTTGTGCCTTGTGTTTCTAGGTTCGATGCAATTTCGAACAAACAAAGATGATTTTTGCAACCCTGGTTAAGGTGTTTGTTCCTTTTGTAAATGCTTATTGCAGAATATATAGCTGTTTGATGTTCATGCTCCATAATAAGTATTTACGCTCTACTTTAATGTAAACACTAGTACATTTATTTTTGTATATATGTATATGTACATATATACCAGTATATATGTACACACACACATATATATATATATATATATATATATACACTTGTATATATGTACAAGTATTTACCAGTATATGTGTATATGTAAATATACACTAAAGTATATCTACATATTTATATGTACATATAGATACTTAGTATATGTACATATATACACTACAATGTATATGTACATTTATACTACAGTGTACATGTATACATTGGTATATATGTACAAGTATTTACCATTATATATGTACATACTTGTACATGTACACTAAAGTGTATCTGTACATACATGTACATATATATTTACATATATACTGTAGTGTATATGTATACACATATATAGGTACATATACACTATAGTATATATGTACATATAAATACATGTACATATATACCTGTATATATATACATATACATATATACCAATGTATACATATACACTGTAGCATATATGTATACACGTATATATGTACATATACATTGTAATATATATGTACATATATTGAGTTTATATGTACATATAAATACTTGTACTTATATACCAGTATATATGTACATATACATACATACCAGTGTATACATATACACTGTAGTATATATGTACATATATACTAGACTGTATATGTACATTTACACTACTAAATATGTATATGTACATATATATCAATATATATGTACATAAATATCAATATATATTTACATATATACTGCAGTATTATATGTAACTAGTGAAATGCAAGTATATATGTATATATATACTATAGTATGTATGTACATACATATTACAATATTTTATATTTATCAAAATAGAACTTAATTTATTTATTTATTTTGATTTGATTGACTGGTTTATTTTTTGAACATATATGATACCAAAATGTTTTCCATACGAAAAGTTGTAGAAGAGAATGAATTTTTCACTTGACATGATGCACAATAACTCGAATAGCTTTGTCGTAGTAAAAAGATGGTGATCATAGTAGCTAAGAGAGAGAAAGCAATGTCAATGCACGGATGCATTATACTTTATGCTCTGTTAGTAGATAAATAAATTATTTTGTGTTATGTTTTTATTTTAATTATATAAAATATTGTATCATAATAATTTATTAAAAGATTTTATTTTTGGTTAATTAATAAATTATCATTTATAGTTTCTATGTTTATTTAATTTAATATAAAATATTAAATTATTTTATTAAATTTTTTTTAAAAAAATAAAAAACTAAAAATAGTTTTGGATTATAAAATAGCTAGGGATTTTCCCTTGCTAATTTTGGTAGGGAATTTTCCCTTGCTAATTTAGCTAGGAAAATAATTATTTTAGCCAGTGGATTTTTCTTCTCTAAAATTTTTTAGCTAGGGACTTTTTCCCTCATTAAATTTTAGTAATGAGACTTTAGATTGGGAAAGGTTCCATCGTTAAATCCATTAGCGATGGAAACTCACATTTAGCTTGCTAGCTAGGAAAATTATATTTTAGCTAAGGATATTTTCATAGCTAAAATATTTTAGCTAGGGACTCTTTTCCTCGCTAATTTTTAGTGATGAGCACATTAGATTGGAAAATTTTCCATTGTTAATCTATAATTATATCCTATTTAGTGATGAAAAACTCCCCATTTGGTTAGGGAATTTTCCCTAGCTATTTGGGAATTGTAGTGTTATCTATCTATCTATGTGTCTACCATTTTGTTTATATGTTTGTCTAGCTATCTATTATTTGTCTATTTTTATGTTTATCTATCTATCTGTCTATCTATCTATATGTGTATCTATTGATCTCTATGTTTCTAAATTAGTCAATCTATTTGTCTATCTATCTATAATTCTATCTATTTGTCTTTCTATGAGTCTATCTATTTATCTTTCTGTTTGTCTCTCTTTATCTATCTATTTGTCTATCTATTTATCTATCAATCTATCTATCTATCTATCTTTTTATTTGCATATATATTTGTCCCTCTATCTATCTATCTATATGTCTATTTGTCTATCTATCTATCTTTATTTCTTTCTGTTTGAATTTCTATTTATCTATCTATCTATTTATTTGTTTATCTATCTATCTAGCAATCTATCTGTTTTTCGATTTTTTATTCTATCAATATATTTGTCTATCTATCTATCTAATGATATATTTGTCTAACTAACTAACTAATTAACTATCTGTTTGTATATATATATATATATATATATATATATATATTTATATCTATCTTTATATAAATCTATCTATGTGTCTATCTCTTAATCTATCTAACTAACTATCTATCTATATGTCTATCTGTCGATCTCTTTGTATGTATGTCTATCTGTATATTTATCGATTTGTTTATTTGTTAGTCTATCTATCTATCTCTCTATATATCTATTAATCTGTCTATCTATATATTTGTCTATCTGTCTGAATATTTATATGTCTATTAATTTATCTATCTGTCTATCAATATATCTATTAATATGCATGTCAACTATCTATTTGTTTATATATTTATCTATTTATCTATCTATATATCTATCTATCTACTTATCTTTCTATATATATATTTGTCTATATATCTTTCTCTCTATATATATTTGTCTATATATCTTTCTCCTATCTGTTTTCCTATCTATATATCCATCTATCTATCTATCAATTTGTGTGTGTGTGTGTGTGTATCGATCTATCTATTTGTATATCTATATATCTATCTTACTATCTATCTATCTATCTTTCTATTAATATATTTTTTCAATCTATCTATTTATCTATCTATGTATCTATTTATCTGTCCATCTTTACATCAATGTTTTTGTCAATCTATTCATCTATCTTTCCATCTACCTATTTGTCTATCTATCCGACTATCTATTAGTCTATTAATACATGTTTCTATCTGTATATCTATCTATTTATCTATCCATCCATCTATCTATCTATCTATCTATCTATCTACCTATATATTTTTTATATATCTAATTATCTATCTATTCTTCTATCTATCCATATATATATCTATATACCAATCCATCAATCTATCTATATTTCTCTATCTTTCTATCTATCTTTATATCTATCTGTCAATCAATCTGTCTATCTTCTATCAATCTGTTTATATTTCTATCTATCTATGTATCTTTCAATCTATCTATATATATGTTTTTCTATCTAGATATCTATATGTATAACTATTTGTCTTTTAATTTGTCTGTCTATCTGCTTGTCTATCTATATTTCTATATTTCTATCTATATATCTATCTATTTGCCTTTATATCTATATGTCTGTGTATCTTATCATCATTTTGTCTATTTATCTCTCTATTTGTATATCTATATATTTTTGTATATATATGTCTATCTATCTGTCTGTCTATCCATCTATTTATCTTTCTATCTAAATGATATCTATTAGTTTGTCTATTTGTCTTTCTTTTTTTATCCATTTATTTTTTTATGTACATATCATCTGACAGTCTATCTATCTATCTACCTATTTGTCCATCTATCTGTCTATATGTCTATCAATCTGTCTATTTATCTATCTGCCTTTTTTTGGTTCTATCTATTTGACTATCTATTTGTCTGTCTATATGTTTATCTATAAGTCTTTTTATATGTCTATCTATTTGTATATCTCTCTATCTATCTATCTATCTATATGTCAGTCTATCTACCATTTCATCTATTTATCTATCTATATTTTAGTCTATTTGTTTGGCGATCAATCTATCTATCTATCTTTCTATCTATCTTGTATATGTATATCTTTCTGTCTGTATATTTTTCTAGCTATCTATTTATATATCTATATATCTATCTTCTATCTTTTTATCTGTTTATTTATCTATTTGTCTATCTATTTATCTGCATGTATCTCTATTTGTCTATTTATCTGTCTATCTGTATATCTGTCTATCTATCTATATGCCTATTTATTTGTCTATCTATCTCTGTATCTATCTATTTATTTATTTGTCAGTCAATCAATCTACCAATGTGTCTATCTATATGTCTAACTATCTATCTATCTGGTCGAACTATTTGTCTATATATCTATCTATCTATATGTGTATCTATGTATCTATATATGTTGATATCTATCTACCTATTTATCTATCTGTCTTACTATTAATTTATCGATGTATCTATCATACTATCTATTTATCTATATATCTGTCTTTCTATATATCTATCTTTTTTTATTTTTATCTGTCTTTATATCTACCTTTTAATATATTAGTTTATTTGTTTGTCTATCTATCTACCGATCTATCTTTCTATCTACTTTCTTATCTTTCTATCTATTTATCTATTTATATTTCTATCTATCTGTCTTTCTATTTGTGTATCTCTCTTTCTATTTATCTATATATTTGTCTATCAAACTTTCTTTCAACTGAATGTCTATCTATCTGTCTATTTGTCTTTCTATCTACCTGCCTATCTGTCTGCCTATCTGTCTGCCTATCTATCTATATATCTATATGTCTATCTATTTCTCTATCTATCTATCTATATATCTTTATATCTATCTATCTCTCACACACTCTCTCTCTATATATGTTTATCTATTTGTCTATCTATCTGTATTTCTATCTGTCTTTCTATTTGTCTTTCTATATGTCAGTCTATTTGTTTGTCTATCTATCTATCATTCACTCTTCCTTTCTATCTATTTATCTATCTATTTGTCTATATATCTATCTATCTTTATGTATATCTATCTATTTATCTATCTGCTTATCTACTTGTCTATCTATCTGTCTATTTATCTATATATCTATCTCTCTATCTATATGTCTATCTATCTATCTATCAGTATATTTTTTTGTTTATACATTACAAGAAATATCCCAAATCAGAAAATTTCCCTAGCTATATGGGTTTTTTGTCACTAAAATATAATAATGATGGATTAGCGATTGAAATTATCGCATGATAAATTGCTCGTTGTAAAATATTAATGAGTAAAAAAATTTACTAGCAAATTTTTTAACGATGTAAAATTCCCTAACTAATTATATTTTTTCCCTTTCTAATTTTAATCATATTTAAGAATTCAATTTTAGTTGAAAGTGGGTGGAAATGGAAGATAAACCCACAGGGAAAATTCACATTAAAGAGTGCTAAATGGTTGGTTAGAGAAAAGAGACCGCAGCAGGAAATATTTAGGAGAGCTTGGAAAAAGGAGTTACCACAAAAAATAAGCATTTTCATGTGGAAACTTCTGTCAAACGTGATCCTAGTGAATGATAATATACAAAAAAAGGGATAAGATTAGCTTCTAGATGTGAATGCTGCTTTCAGGAGACTGATAGCATTAATCACTTGTTCTCTACAAGGAAAATAGCTATGAAACTTTGGAGAAAATTAGAGAAAGAGGCAGAAATTAAAAAAGGTGCGTTAGATTTGAAGTATAGGTTAAAAAACTGGAATATGCACCCAAAATACAAGATTTTGAAATGGATAAGGAATTTTATTCCACATATAATAGTCTGGTGTCTATGGAAGGCCAGAAATAAAAGCAGGTTTGAATGTATTCCAATGAATTTTAATAATATCTTAGAAGAAATAAAAAAAGAAATTTCATTTATATCAGCTTGTTATCCCACAAAAATTAGAAACATAGACTTGGATGAAGAGAGACAAAAGTCTTGGAGTCTCTATAAAAATTAAGGCACAGCCAAAAATCAGAATAGTTAGTTGGTAGAAACCTCTCCAAGGAAAATTAGCTCTCAATACATATGGTAGCTTCAAGAGGGAAATGTGAGCCGCAGAAGGTGGCAGCATAATAAGAAATGAGGTAGGAAATGTTATAAAAGCATTTACAATGACTGGAGAGGCTTCTTCAGCCCTACAGGTGGAAATTATGGCCTTACAAAGAGAATTGCTGCTTTGTAAGGAAATCAATCTTATAAAAATTCAGGTTCAGGTAGATTCAAGCTTGTTAGTTGATCTTGTACTAAGTAAAATAAAGCTGTGGAGATTTGAGGAGGAAATCAACAGAATCAAAAAACTGTTAAATGAATTAAATGGTACAATATTACATATATTAAGGGAGGCAAATGCAGTAGCAGATAAACTAGCAGCAGAGGGGTTGAGAAAAGGCAATCAAGAATTTATAGGAGAAGATATTCCCGATAAGTTTAAAGGCTTAATAGATTTAGATAAAATAAGTTTTCCATATATTAGAATACAAAGAATTAAAGATTAGGATGTTAGTTTATGGAAAAAGGAATAGAT
Source organism: Sapria himalayana (assembly GCA_029783825.1). Lineage (NCBI taxonomy): Eukaryota > Viridiplantae > Streptophyta > Magnoliopsida > Malpighiales > Rafflesiaceae > Sapria > Sapria himalayana. The sequence goes on from JAREIK010003484.1 coordinate 131,844, forward strand.
ACTTATCATTAATTAAAAATCTCTAAAAAAGTATAAATTATTATATAATTCTCAAAAAAAAAAAGAAGAAGAAAAGATGCCGCCCTGGTCCTGAAGGGGCGTACAAAAACTAATAATGCTAGGCTGGAACGTGGGGCTTTCTATATGTGTGCACTGTGGTTACTTGCTTTTCAGATCTATTTAGAGGAACAGCAGTATGGGAAAGCTGCAGAAAAAAAAATAGCTATAACAGGCTGCACGTTGCCTGTTATGTACAGGTGTAGCAGTGTAGTTTCATTGGGTGAGACTCTGTTGTGCAGGTTTTGTAGTGTGCATCTGTTGTACAGGTTTGCTTGAGCAGGGTATGATGTATCAAGCTCACATTGGTATAATGTATGCAGCTTAAAAAAGCATAATAGCTGGCTGGAAAATCAGTCTTGACACCCCGGTCTTGAGGGGATAGGTTGAGCACCTTATAAGTGATAGCTGTTAATTTTGTATGCATAGTTTCTCTTTAGAATTTCAGGTAGCAAAGAAAGAAGTGGCCCGGGGTAAAGTTGCTATATCAGTTCATGCTGTAGGGAGTCAGTAGAATTTGAGTCTATTTTTTAGCGCTTTTAGATTCTGGATAGATTTTGTGTTATTTTTCAATTCTGATAAGGAGTTTGTGTAATTTAGATTTTGGAAGTCTGTAAGTCATGGTTGGTCTGATGTGTTATAAGTACATATGGAGTTTATGTAGAACATCAAAAGTAGGGCAAGAGAAGATCACAGAGCAAATAGTATGGAAGGAAGTAGAGTAAGGATAGCACCTCAGCATCATAAGCAAGGAAGAATAAAAGGCTTTCTTGTCATTTATTCTTTTGGATTGTGTAGGGAATGGCGGGTTAATGGGAATTATATTATGCGGATGATGCACTTGATTTTTGTAGGGCAGAGAATTATGCAGGTTAAAGGACACACAAAAATCTGCGGCTGCACACCCCGGAAAATACTTCACAAATGTGCTTAAAGATTTTGGAAGGGAGAATGAGTTCTTGATTGTACAAGATAGCTAAAGAGTGCAAGCTGGGAGACATTGAGGAAGTCGTTGGGCTCCTTAAACAAGAAATTCAAAAGATATAAGAATGGAAGAAATTTCAGAATGCATAGAAGATACAAGATAAAGAATGCTCATAGTTAGGACAATATTGGAAGAAGCAATAACAAGTATTATAATTATTATAAAGCTATCTATAAATGAGTTTGATGTAAAATGTAGGTTACTTTATTTTTGAGTTTTAAAAATGAGTGTAAGAGGGATAAGGGTAGATGATAGCTTGTATAAATGGTATTCCTCTGCCAAAAGAGAGAGTTATAATTAATAAACAAAAATTTAAAAAAAAAAATAATAATAATAATTTTTGAATGAATACGCTAGAAACATCTCTGCTAAATTAGCTAGGGGATAACCCCCTGTTATTTTCATTCCAAATCAATTTTCACAATTTTATTTTTTTACAAAAAATTTGATTACATATTTTTAATATTTTGTATTAAATTAACTATACTACAAACAAATATCTAAATAGGATAGAAATTTAGCTAGGGTTAAAATCCCTAGCTAATTTTCAAGGGATTAGCTAGGGAATAACAATGGATTTTTGATTTTACATTGAATTAAAAATTTATGACGGATTAGAAACTGATTAGTGACGGAAATAGTTGATTGAAAACTAACCGTTGCTAATATTCTCATAAATTTCTGCTCAATGAAAAGCAAAAAATTTAGTGACGGATATATCTGCTTGATCTTTCCCTAGCTAATTAGAAGAGAAAATCTATTGCAAACCTAATACTTGAATATTGTTTACTATTTTATATTTAATTAAAAGTGATTATTCCTTACATTTTATTTTTCACATAATATATACATTTAGCTAAAGATTTTTTCCTAGCTATTTGGGCTGGAAATAAATTTGGTCACTAATATTTAATGATTTAATTTTTTTAATATATTATTTATTTTAATAATTTATTTTATTTTGTATATTAAAGATACTGTATGCCATGGTCTATAGAAGAGCTATCCTTGAAAGACCCATTCTCCTCGTATAATTATAAAAACAGGTTAATATAAATAAATAATGTTAAAAATATATAAATACAAAATTAATATTAATAAAGACTACAATAACTATTTTTATGATTATAGAATTTTTAAAAAATTATACAAAAATTTTTAAATTTTAATTTTTAAATTTAAAATTTTGTATCAAAAAAATATTAAATAAATAATTCTATAATTGTAAAATTTTTTAAGATGTTTTAAAAAATAAATGAACATACAATATAATTTCTACTAATAAAAAGATAAAATAATTCATTGAATGATAAAATAAACTATATTTACAAAAATATCTGAATTAACAAAAAAAACTAATAAATATTAATATTATTTTATGTATAAAAAATAGCTTTATGATTATAAGAAAACTTTTAAAAATATAATTACTAAAAAATTTGAAAATTTTGAATTATAAAAAAAATTCAAAATTTTTGTAATAATTAATTGAAAATAAATTGATATTCAAAGATAAATACAGAGATGTTTGCCCCTACTAAAATTAAAAAGAATTATATAATTGAGTAAGATTTATACTATTAGCTTTTAATATTCTATCTTTGTTAAATTTTAAAACTATTAATTTTTTTTAAATAATCATCCCCCTTTATGTAATTTTTTTTTAATATTCATCCTTCTTTAAGTAAATTTTAAAATTTTATAAATTATAAATTATATCAAATAATATAAAATTGTATGCCTTTAAAAATATTTCATATTATCTTCATAAAAATTAAGATGAATTCTTAAAATTTTATAAACTTAAAAAATATATATTTATATATTTTTTTTAAATTAAAGAGTATTTATAATTCTTAGAAAAGTGGCGTGAAGACCAATAAGCTTTTCATGTGTACCTTGCTATATTAAGTTTACAAATTTTGTAGCCATTTGATTTGTGTTTTTATTTAGAAGGATAAACATCTATTTTTTGAAATTATTTATATATTTATTGTTTAATTAATTTCATAATTAAAAATTAAAAGGTGTTTGTTTTTCATGTGTGTCTTGCTACACGCACATTAACTTGTTGAAAATAATTTATTAAGTAAAAAAATGATGAGTCTTTATATTTTATATAAATTTATTGTATATTAAATATATTGATAATTTAAAATTAAAACATTAATGTAATTTTAATACCTAATAAAACTTAATAAACTTAATAGATAGAGACAACTCCAAATATTATCATTAAGGAAAACGAAACATAAGTCGCAACATACAAACATAAGTCGCAACATATTCAAAATGAAACATGAGTCATGAATGTCCACAGAAACATATGGCTAGGGTTTGGGAAACACAGATGCTGCATGGTATCAACACATTGTCATAGCCATGGCATACCCAAGAAAAAAAATCTGATTTTTAAGGACTGGAAGCAATTTGCATCATGCTAGTATACTAAACTCTGAGGATGACATGATAAATCAGTGCTATCGCAATAACCTACCGGCAAGTCTCCTTATTCCTTAATAAACCCAAGGGTGTCAATCATGCCAGGCCAGCACAGCTCGGAAATTATGCAAATTGCTCGCAGCATCATGGTCATAAATAGTCTCCATTGAGGAAAAATAGAATGATCTCTCTTGTGCACTCTTTAAGCTCGAGCATGGAGTCCCATCAATTCAATTATTCTTGTTCTAGTTTCATTCGAGCAACGAGCTTGGACATCGATCTTTCATTGAGTGTTCTCACTGTGGCCATGGAGTGATAGCTTGCTGCAACGAGAAACAACCAAATGATGAACTTGAACTCGTCGGCCATTTGAGGATTCTTAGAAATTGGCAGAGGGTTTGTAGTAATTAAAAACCCTTCATCTGTTATATCTGCTACTAAACTATATGTTTATGTACATTCTCTATACCGATGTCACACTTTAGCCTTACTTCATTATTGTAATTACTAATTTTCATCTTGATATTAATTAAAAATATGATCACTTATAATTTGTTCAAAATAGGAACTAATATGCATGTGTATTCAAAATAAAAAGTGTAGGTAACTATGCTTCTATGATTAATGGGTACTATAAAGCTAATTGTACTGTAGAAGCTTGTAGCCTATTCTTCAAACTTCTAGGACATGGGCAAGTGATGAAACAAAGCTGCTGCTACAATCTACTCGAAAGCTTGTGTGAAGATAGGAATGTGCATGCCATCCTCATGCTATTGGAGACAATGTTAACTCTAAATATTGATCTCAATAAAGCTCTTTTTTGAAAAATTGTTGTAGCTTTGTGTATGGCTGGAGATATACAAAAGGCCAGATTAGTTTTTGATATGTTTGTGAGAGCCTTTGTGCCTAATTTTATTACTTACACAATAATGATAAATTCTTACTATATGAAGAATTGTCTGCATGAGGCGCTTGATTTGTTCCATGATATGAAATGGTAGGGCATCAACCCTGATATTGTTACATTTACTATTTTGCTCGAAGACTATTTAAAGGCTTATAGATCTACACATGATTGGCTAGAAGGTGCAAAGAGAAGCCATGAGGCTATTGCATCTAGCCCTATTATTCTGGAAGAGATGAACAAGGAAGAAGTCAGACTTGATGTTCTTTGTTAAACAGTCTTGATTGGTAGGCACTGCAAACTGAATAACCTTGAAGAGGCTGTAAATGTTTTTGATGAAATGGTGGAGAGAGGGCATGAATCTGACATGGTAATGTACATGGCCCTTCTTTCTAGTTGTTGTAATAGAGGAGATGTGGATGTGGCTATGAAGATGCTCGATCAAATATCGATGAAAGGGATTTCACCTGATGTGCACACAATGTCTACCCTATGACGTGGAATTATTAAAGCCCATAAAGTACAATTATGGAGAAGCACTATGCTAGAGCAAATAGAAGTGGGTGGACAAACTTGAAGGCTCATGAGATTGTCTAATCAGTCCTTGTTCATAGGTAAAAATAATGTTTTGGGACGTTTCTTAACTTTTTTGTGTTTCTCCCTTTCTTTTCTATCAAAAAAATTGTATCATTTGATGTCATTTCAGGCTATTGTGCCAATTATTCATTTAAAAAGTTGGCTAACATCATCCATATGCCATCCATATGTGCTTAGTCTTGTAAAGAGTTGGTTTAATAAAATATGTGTATGACTATATATAAATATTGCATAACTATATAAATCTTTATATAATTAAATATAACTATATTTGTAACTATGTATACATATATGTAAATCTATATATTTGTTTATAACTTTGTATACATTTAAGTACATCTACGTATTACCAGTTATATGACTATATCTATATATAACTATTTGTTTTACTATATATAACTATTTTTAACTATATATACTATATGTATAATAACATATATCTATAAATAATCGTATCTTACTATATGTATAATATAAAAACATTATACATAACTATGTTTAAATATATAATTTACAACATATATTTAATATACATATATATATATATATATATATTAATATGTAAAAATGTTTTTTACAATATCTATACCTATACATAACTATATGTATAATTATAAAAAAGTAAATGAAAAAAAATATATACCTATATGTATAAATATAGGTTTAACTATATGTGTAACTATATGTATAACCTCACATAATGATATGTATAATTACATGTATAACAATATGCAACATTATGTTTAACTATATGCGTATAACTATATATAAATATTTGTATAACTATATAAAACCCTATATAATTAAATATAACTATATTTGTAACTATGTATACATATATGTAAATCTATATATTTGTTTATAACTTTGTATACATTTATGTATAACTACATATAACTACTTGTATGAATATATATATATATATAACTATATCTTTTACTATATAGCTATTTATAACTATATATACTATATGTATAATAACATATACCTATAAATAATTGTTTCTTATTATATGTGTAACTATAAAAACTGTATACATAACTATATTTAAATATATAATTTACAACATATGTTTAATATACATTTTTATATATTAATATATAAAAATGTATTTTACTATATATATACCTATACATAACAATATGTAAAAATATATACAATTATATGAAATAATTTATATACCCACATGTAATAATATAAGTTTAAATATATGTGTAACTATATGTATAACCATACATGTATAATGGTATGTCCTTATAGAATATGTAACTATATTTATATTTACATGTATATTAACATAAAACATTATGTTTAACGATATGTGTATAACTAGTCTAATTTATAAGCCATATATACAAAATTATTTAGTAAAACTTATAATAGAATGTGTATAATGGTGTGTACTTATAGAATAGTCAAAGTGGATTGAGATATCACAAATATCAACTGCGCCCATCTAAAAATGAAATAAAATAAAAAATATTATACAATAAAAAAAATTTAATACTATCAAACTCACAATACACACACACACACACACACACACACACACATATATATATATAGGCACACACACACACACACTTGGAAACATGAATTGAGTACTCTTATATATAATGGGCACTCTTAATGCATAATAAAATAAACTTAAATGAAAGAATGTAATTCAACAAAATCGACTGCTTCTCATTTACTTCTATTAGATATTTTTTAGAGTTAGTTATTCTATTATAGATTTAATTTTCATAATAATTTTCTTAAAGCAAATACATCTGCATATAAATGATATCAAAATGTGCAATGAGTCATTGTATAATTTGCAATTTCCAACTTTTAATTGCATCCCACTATGAGATACATATTCCTAGAAAGCTTATGTATGAATATTAAATTATAAATGTGCAAGCATGTGGTGCTAAATACATTATCAAGGAGGATTTTCTGGATGACACAGTTGTTGATGATGATGTTATTGCCCTAGTTGACCTTGCTAGAAGAGTATCCTACAATATGCTGCTTGCTTCCTTTCTTTTATTCATTAATTTGTACTTCAATTAATTTTCCTTGTTCCATGTTTCAAAACTATTATGCTATTTAGATTCTAGATCTAGTTTCTTTTCCTCCAATCTTATGCATGTTCTTACTATTAAGGGGGAAGTTGTAGATTTTCTAACTTCCAAGAAGGATTTCAAAACATTCAAGGATAATCTTGTATTATTTTGGGACAATTTCATAGTAGAACCTCAGGGTGGGCCATTATTTGATAAGGTTTAGTTTGAAAAGTGTATGGATTATGTAATAGTGTTGTCATGGTAAAGCTACAGCTTTGGTTGAAGATAAAGATAAATTCTGATATTGTAAATGGTATTTCAACCTTTGTGCAATATATACGTACATACTAAATTTGAATAGTGTATGCCATGATTACTATGATATCAGACTAGTTTTTTATTTATGTCCAAATTTGATGCTTGCATGATGCTGCCACAAGAGAAAACAGACAAAGAAGATTAGAAAGCTAATGCTGAAGGGACTTATTAACCCAGAAAAAGCTATTCCATTCTCTTTGTTTATTGAAAGTGGAGTTATTTCTTATAGCTTGTACAAGGAGTCTGAATGAATTCTAGGAAATTCTTATGGCATGTGTATTTTGCATGTTCTACTTTTCTTTTTTTTCTAGATACGATGGAAGGTGGTGGTCTAGTTGTTTTAAATCTTCGAAGCCTATCATCACTCATGAGTTTGTGTACCATGGTCATGATGAGTTACATTTCATTGCTCATTATTTGCTTAAACGAAAACATGATATACATTCTATGATTATTGAATTTGAATGTCTATATTGTTCATGACATGTTAGGATGTTAATGAGAAATTTATAACAGAGTTGCATTCTGAAATAGTTTCTCGATTCAACGAGAGGTTTCTCTTATATGTACATACAAGAGAAATGATAGTATATCTTTTATACATACATACTAAGTATATATGTTCATATATACTGTAGTATATACGTACTTATATACTATAGTATATATGTTCATATATACTATAGTATATACATACATATATACCATAGTATATATGTACGTATATACTATGGTATATATACATATGTACTCTATCTACATATATACTATAGTTTATGTACATATGATACCGCAGTATTATATGTACATATAATACTGAAGTATATATGTACATATACTGTAGTAATATATGTAACTAGTGAAATGCTAGTATATATGTACATATACACTGTAATATGTATTTACATATATACTATAGTATTATATATTTATCAAAACAGAATTTTTTTTATTTATTAATTTTGATTTGATTAACTGGTTTAATTTTCATGCAAATATGATACCACAATGTTCCCCATACGAAGCTTATAGAAGTAAAAGAATCTTTCACTAGACATTATGCCCCACGACTAGGATAGCTTTGTTATAGCAGAGAGATGGTGATCATAAGAGCTGGGGGATAGAAAGCAACGTCAATTTCATGGATAGATTATACTTTATGGATTGTCATTAGATACATTGATGAAGAAGATGTAATAATATTTTATTATGTTTTTGTTTTAACTATGTAAATGAAGGAGTAAGTAGATTATAGTTAATCAAAATTATTATGCATAAAATATTCCCATCATCCTTTGTTGCACATGAACATGGTGGAGTGCTCAATTTTTCGATGTTCAAGTTTCTTATTGATTTGTTGATGGTTACTAATGTTGACGATCATTCTCTATTTCATTGGCTAGTTCTTTTGTTAACTTGTCAGCTAGGTCATGGCGGGGTAGAGTAACACCCCTTATAGGCCTTGGGACTAGGAGATAGTTATAGTTGTGGGGATGCAAGATGTGAATTTTGATGTGCCAAGCATGGCTTGTGGCTTGTTTTCCAGGTTTTCCTCTAAGATTTCTTAGATATATTTTTGAAAATTTAAATAATATTTGCATTTTCATATTAATGTTCATAGTGATGTTTTGTGCCTTCTTTGTGAAGTAAAATGAGATAATACTTTACCTGCTATTCTATATCTATATATATATACCTAATGTTCTATATCTATAAGACACCCATAAATACTAAAGTGTATATCTATATATACTAAAGTATATATGTACATTAAATACTGCAGTATATATGTACATATATACTCAGTATATGTACATAATCACTATCATATTTAATGTGCATATATACTATATATAACTATCTTATTGATGAGTACGATGTTTGTGATATTGCTTATGTTTTGTTGGGTGCCATGTTCTCTAATTTATCAATTGATACGTTGTTCTATTAAACCTACAAGTGCAATATATGGAAAAGATAAAGAAATATGAGAAGATAGAAAAATAGTGTGCACGTGCGCATGTGTGTGTTTGTGTGTCTTTGGACATATATAGTTATACTATATTCTGCTATATGCACGTATATTGCATATATACATGCCTATGAATTTTCAAGTAAATGGAGAGAAATATCTGATTCATACTTACATGATAGCACTGATAATTTATTTTTTTATTGCTGAATGTTGCAGACTATCCCCATAAATTTCGAGCCTTTTCTTAACAACATGACTGGGAAGATGGTCATTGTAAAACTCAAGTGGGGAATAGAATACAAAGGTGAGCTACATTGTGTTCTTTTAATGTGCATTGCATTTTTTTTTCTAATTTTATTTTCTTTGGTTTTTTAAGGTTTCTTTGCTTTGGTGGATTTCTATATGAACCTACAAGTGTGCAAAAAATCAATACCAATTAGCCTGTTGTCATTTCAACTTCTATTTCTCTTTTGTTTGGGCCCTTTTAACTTTTTTATAATTAACAATGAACTGATACGTGATGCACGAAAACATAAAGAAATATGTTAATGGGCAGTTCACTGGAAATCTTGATTCAATAATTTAAGAATAAGCTCATAATTATCTCGTTGTCTGAAATATCTAGCAAATGGCAGCTAGTATTGTATGTGCTAGTCTATCTATTTATTAGCGGGATTTAGTTGTGTTTTTTATTGGTTTGTAAATGTCGTACGTTATTTTTCATGTGCATGCGTAACAATATTTTCTATCTGCATGAAATACCAGAGGACAACTTACTAGAATATGTTAACCATGTCTGAGAGACCTGTATGTGCATTTTTTAAAGCCCTAGATTATTTCCTTTTGTTGTCTTTGATGGAATATGTAGCTGCATGAAAGTACATGTGTCTGTGTTACACACAGACACAGGCACAAAAATACATGCACAAGTATACATACATTCAACTGACACAAGGTTAATTAAAATGATGTTGGAAGAGTAGCTAATTACAAAAAGGAAATTGGTAGATAAAAGGAAGAAGGAGTTAGAGGTGGAGAGGTAATACAGACTAGAACTAAAAAAAGTAATACAGATGGCCACTGAGGGACATGCTTGGGTGCTAGAGTAGTATGTAGATTTTGAGGAGCTGGGAGATAGAACGCAACATCAATTACATGAATAGATTATACTTTGTGCACTATTATTATATAGATTAATGAAGAATAATATGTAATCAGTTTTGTTATGTTTCTATTTTAGCTATGTAACATATTGTATCAGAATATTTTATTAACTGATTTTATTTTTTGTTAATTATAAATAATTGTCTATAGTTTATGTTTTTATTAAATTTAAAATAAAAATTTTAAAAATATGTAATTAAATTTTATGTAAATAATTAAAAATATGAAAATAATTCTAGAATGAAAATTGCTATGGATTTTCCCTCGCTAATTTAGCTAGGAAATTTTCCCTTGCTAATTTAGTTACTCCCTTACTAATTTAGTTATTCCCTTGCTAGTTTTGCTAGGGAATATTCCCTCGCTAACATTGCTAGGGAATATTTCCTCTCTAACATTGCTAGGGAATATATTTACTTGTTAATTTTTGCGACAAGCACTTTGGTTTGGGAAAGATTCCGTAGTTATTCCATCGTCATATCCACTCTAGCGAAGGAAATAATGCATTTAGCTAGGGAATTTTTCCTAGCTATTTGGTATTTTTCTTATAGTGATAAAAGCATATACAATAAACCATTTTTTATAATTAACAAAAACCAAAAATAATTCAGAAATAATTATGATACAAAATTTACATGTTTAAAACAAAAATATAATATAAGTTTATAATCATTTAAATCTAAATCATCATCTTCATCATTAGCTTATGAATTTGCCCATGGTTCTTCTACGTGGATACTCTACTAGAACTCGGTGTGCCATCTATCTCGTCAAGGCTACTAACTGTGACTCCATATAGGTAATCTATTATTCCATTGCATTCTTCATTTTGTTCACCTTATCATTCACTTGTTTCATTTCCTACATATATATCAATTCAAACTTAAAAGATATGAAGTATGACAACTTATTAATTTAGAAAAAATTATAGATATGATCATCACTTATATAGCATTTACCAATATGCATGATAAATAGTGACTAAGAGAATCATGGAGTTTTGTGACACATATATAGCATTTACCAATCATGTGCATAATTCATCCATAAAACAAATATTGATGCTGGCATTAATATCGACCTATCTAATATGTCTTTTCTTACTACAATATCAACATTATATAAATAATATTTTGTATTTATAGATTCATAACATATCACAACTCTCCTAATTGAAACCAAGAGTCGACTAGTGTCACTCACAATACTCACCAAATTTTCTGTCAACATTTTTAGCTTCTCGTCCCACCAACATTGTTGTGCATGCCTAGTGTGCACAGTATGAGTTATGATTTGCTATAGAGCAAGGGGAAAAAATTGACAATTTATGCACCCCTCATTTGAAATGAAACACCTTGTGATACCAAGGGCACAATAGGCATAATGGGCACCTTCATTTTCTCCAAAAAAAAAATAGTAACATCGATGCTAGCACCATGGGCAATGCACACATGCAATATGCTATTATAGTGCACATATAGATTACGTTGTTATAGAGCACATGTTCTATCTCTAAAAACATTCAATAACACTCAAAAAAATAAAGGAATTTCAGATTATCCGATGGATCAATAGTAGCAACAAAAAGCATAACTAACCACCAAATTTATTGTAATGGGAGAAATATGCAGATGGCTATGGAGTCATTTTCTATTTGTCATGTGCTGCAAATCGATGATTAACCCACTTTTGATTAAAGAAAGTTGCATGCAATATAAAATGACATAATAATAACATTTTCTCCAGTAAGTCATAAGAAAAAGGAAGGACTGGCATGCACATTTTAGTTCAATGCCCAGAAAGCTTACTGCAATTGAGCAGCACCAACTTGATCAAAGAAGAGTCACAGCTCTGATTCAGTTTTTAGGTTGAAACTAGTGGATGATGCATTTCCTTAATCAAATAATAAATCATGTTTCACAACAGCAAGGCAAACATTGATTGCTCTCAATAGTTCTTTCCTGCAAGGAGAAAAAAATGGTAATGTTGAAGCTTAAGATTGACTATGAAGATTTCAAAGCTTTTGAAATAGAAACAAATCAAGAAGATTATGAACAAGAACACATTTCGTTACTTTGTGACATCCGCTCCTTCCATAGTTTCAGCTCCATTCCTACATGGAGAATATCATCACAATAAATCAAAGAGTGACAGTGTTTTTTATTCAAAATCTAATTAAGAACAGCACACAAAGCTCATGTAATATTTTGTGAAGCATAAAAACTCGCGCATAACTCATGTAATATTTTGTGAAGCATAAAAACTCGCGCATAACTCATGTAATAACCAAACTGATAAAGACAACATTCTGATGATATCTTACATAATTAATCTTCAATTGTGTAACCATATATCCGTACTCTTCACTCAAAGCTCCTGCCTAACACTAAATTTGAGAGAGATTCATGTGTGTGTGTGTGTGTGTGTGTGTGTGTGTGTGTGTGTGTGTGTGTGTGTATTCATCTTCTCTAGAAAAGTAGATTGTATTTAAAAAAAATTAATACTAGCTGGGAGTAAATTCTCTGGGCTGCTTCCAACTGGAACATTTTTTCATCAAACACATTAATAGTTTCCAAAACATCAGGTGCACTAACAAACTGCATAAACCTTAAAAGAAAAAGTAGCAATCAACTTTGGTTAGAAATACAATTGTTTGGTCTTGTTCGTAACCTTTTGAGATTCTTTTGGTAAAGCAAGTTTCAAAATATTGGCATTGATCCACTTTGATCTTGATTGAAGATCCTGTAAGACCTGTTAGTGATTATGTGACTTTTAGCTGACTCACAAATGAATTTAAGAGACCACTACCAAGCTTCTCTATCTTCCCATTGCTCATGATGAACAAAGAACACCTACAATGAACAAAAAATCAATGAACATTTCTGTGTCCACGTACACCTCTACCACAGTCATGTCCTTTAGGCACCATCTACTGTACAAAAAATAAAAAAATAGAACAAATAATATAGATATGATGAACAACCATAAATTTTAGAATAATATAGACCAATTGATTTCAACAAAATATAGAAAGTCTCTGATACTATAATATAATAATATAGTTATAATAATTTAATTATCGGCATAACTATCATCCTCCAATGGATCTTCTGACATTTCACATGATTCTAATGGATGTCCCAACTCATCTATAGATATAAAATGATCATCTTAAAATTTTATAAGGCCATCATTTGAGTCACATAAATTTTCTAGATCTTCATTTACATGCATAGGCTCAATATTATTTATGTCAAAATTTGATCAAACTTTGATTTTGCCAATAAACCACCAGTCACTCTTATCATGTGATAAACTCGGATATGTATTATAATATACTCGTCTGGATTAAAATGGCATAATAAATGGCACATATTGATTATATCTGCATTTATGGTTAACATCCACTAGCTTATACTCCGAATGAATCTTTGTAACCACATTTCATGTAGGATCAAACCACTCACACGTCACACTTTAATAATACAATCTTATTATTTTCGAGTCCAGGATACTCTAACTCAATAACTTCAGCAAGTTGACAAAAATAATCAATCTCATCTTCACTATAACTAGAGCCTTTAATGCATACACCACTATTCATTGTTGCTTTAGAAGAACCATATCCGATTGTGTGAAATTTATATCCATTGATAAAATACCTAGGATTGGTTGTCACATATCTAAACGGGCCTTTAATTTGATTCTAAATGAATATGTTGGAATCTCCATTTGAAGGATCATTTGCCTATTGCATAAATTAAACAAATGATGTTAACAACTAAAAGATATTAATAAATCAATTAATTCAAAAAATTGAAACTTAATAATTCTCACATAGTTTTTGAACTAATTCACAAATTTTGTTTCTAGCATAGAATAGACATCATGGAAAGAGATGGTTGGTTGTCTATGTTTTAACTGCTCAACATAAACACTACACAAATATAAATAGAGAGAAAATAATGTATATCAATTTTTAATTATTCTTATTAAAGACAAAATCAAACTATGATTAAACCTACACCCATGTTGGGTATACATACTCAATATATGGTGTAACCTACTCACAATTAAGTAAAACATAGCTCCGGGTTGCTTTGTACTCTTCATCTGTCATACATCTTTTCTTTGCTCTTTTAAATGTTCTTCTAGGGTGCTTAGATATAGATAGTTTGTCCACATATTTATCTTCTACCAGCAAATGATCTTCATTATTCCGAGGCACATTTCTAATTTTTGTATTGACATGATCCTCAAAATAATAAGAACAAAAAGATGATGCTTCTTCTACTAAATATGCATTGTAAATTGAACCTTCAACTTTTGACTTGTTTCTAACATTCAATTTCAACTTATGAAGATACCTACAACCATTATGTTAGGTTTCGATTAAATCAAATTACAATAGTAATTTATGCTTGAAATAATAAAACATGGCTACTTATATTTATTTATCTCTCAAAATGATACATCCACCTGTATTGCACTGGCCAGGCTATCCTTGCTTTATATGCCAAATGGACAGATAAATGCTCCATTGAGTCAAAAAAGATAAGTGGGAATATCCATTCAAGCTTACAAAGAATTAGAGTTCGTCATTCTCCAGTTTCACCATGTCATCTATTTTGATTATGGCTATAGTTTACTGTTTGAAGAAGAAACAAAGTTCTATAAGGACCATCCAAACACTTAGGAGAAGTAATTCACAGAAAGTAATTGGTAAATCTCTACATAAATACATGATAGTCTTTGCTTTTCATTCCAAATAACTTAAGATTCTCATTATCCACACATCTACCCATATTTGAGATATATTCATTAGGGAATTTCAAATTTTTTAACCCATTCACAGAATGTCTGCCTTGCCTTCTTATCAAGTATGTAAAAAGCTTTAGAAAATTTTTTTGTAGCCTCATTTTGTTTCAATTTAGGATGCAAATAGTAATAATTAACTTTTATTTTGATTTTAAAGTGTCTTTTGTTTTTCTCTCTACATTAAGGACAATGTTGAAAACATTGTCAAATAGATTATTTTCAATATGCATCACAACAAAGATGTGATGGATTAAATTGGAATTCCAATAGGGCAAGTCCCAAAAATACTGTGTTTCCTCCGGTCAAATATTTTGTATATTGGTCCATTAGTTTTAGTAACATTCATTTTAGTTAACTTCTCCAGACCCAAACTCTGAATCTCTATCAAGATATCTTTTAATGAACCAACAACTGGTACACTATTATTACAATTTTATTTTTTTGAAATGTAGTTCCATTTTCGTGAAATAGATGATTTGTAGGTAGAGACTTACAAAAGTTATCAAACCATGATTGTTTACCACAGAATTTGAGGGTAAATGCATCAGACATTTCAATGTAATATAGAAGCTAGGTTCCTACATTCTACTCTCAAAGGTAGTACTCCAACCAGACAATAATGTATATACAGAAAAATCACTTACCATCCACATAAGGGTTGGCCACATAATGAAATTTTGCTTCTTTGAGATGTCATATGTATTCAAGCCACCATCCCACAAATTTTTTAACTCTGTTATAAAAGGCTATAAGAAAACATCCAACATTTCTTTCGGATTTTTTGGCAATGGAATCCATATTGACAGAAATATATATTGCTCCTTTATACACCACCATGTAGGGAAATTATAAGGTGTCACTATCACTATACATGTTGAATACTATTGTACAGATTGACCAAAAGGCTAAAACTATCAGTGTAGAGACCCAATCTCATATTTTGACTTTCAACTTTAAAATCTTGATGTATATGATTAAAATGCTTTTAAGATAGTGAATTTGATGGATGACGCATCATCCCTTCTTCAACTTCATGCTCAGAATGCCACCTTATATCATGTGTTGTAGCATTTGATGCATATAGTCTCTACAATCGAGGAATTAAAGGAAAGTAATACATCTTCTTAAATGCAACTTTCATTTTTTGTCGCATATCTGCGACAAGAAGTACCTTCTTAAACTGATGTTGATCACAAAACTTATAGATAATTAAATTACTATCACCACCCCAATATAACTTACATCCATTGAAAGAACAATCAATTTTTTCAACTAGTATCCCCATACCTCATAGTAACTTTTTAGTGCTGTAAAGGTTATTAGTGACCAACTTATTATCCGGAATAATATCATTCATGAGTTCTATCACCTGATCACATAATTTCTCAGACATATGATTTTTTAATTTATTGCTCATAAGTCAAGCCACAAGTGACAATTGCGAATGTATTTTATAATTAGGCAACAAATCATTGTTTATAACTTTAAGCATATCAAAAAATTTCTGAGCTTTAGGATTAGGTGGTTCATCCATGTAATCCATATTGAAGTCACCATTAGCAACTTCTATAGCCATTCTATGGTATGTGTTTGATCCTTCTTCACTACATGCATATGATTATTTACCCTCATTTTAGTCAATGTTCAAAGTCATTATACTTTCCCCTTGATAAATCCAAACAAAATAATTTGGTACAAAGCCATATTTAACCACTTGGCATCTTATAGTGTTTTCATCACGAAATGACATATTTTAACACTTGTAGTTATTACATGGACACTTAATTTTATTTCCTTCCATCCATCTCAGTCGACTACATGCAAAGTTGATGAAAGTTCCTAGCCCACTCAAGAAATCTTGATTCAAAATTCCATTCATAAAACTTTTGTACATCCAGTGATGATCTGAACTCATTTTGCTTTGTTATATTTGCAAATAATAATGCTCAATCATGATTCTGAATGAAACATACAATGAATTCAAATAATACTATTAATTAAATAAAATTACTTACAGATGAATATGCAAAGATAAAATATCATGAATATTGAGGCAATGCATTTGTAGAATCTACATGAAGAAACAAAGCATTTATTAGCACACTAACGATTAAAAGATATCACGCTGTTACTAGATGAATGGATCAAACCACGTGCACGTGGATGAACATGAAAGGGAAGTAAAAAAGAAAGGAATTGAAAGTTTGAAGGAGTAAGCTTCTCATTTCTCAATGAAGATCAAAGAGAAAAATTTCTAATGTGATTCAACTCAATTTTCGAATATTATAAAAAAAAGAATGAAAAAATTAATGAAATGAAGATCTAATTCCAAGAACTCTTGGCAAATGAATTAATAAAGAATTCAGACATGAACAAAGATAAATTTCGACTAGAAAACATACCATACAAAGTATTCAACTAGGAAATATAGATGTGAAGCATGCTACAATTATAGATTCCTAGCATTACGGATATAGACATATTAAAGATACACAGAATTACAGATATTAAAATTAACATAATGTAGGAACACTTATATAACTATAAAAAAATTTGATAGATAAGTGAATGGATGATACATGTTTACTTATTGTGTTTATATGCATAATAATTTTATGCATAATGTGTTTGTGCATAATATGTTTATGCATATATAGATGATGCATAACATTTTAATGCATGAACATGTTTTTATTCATAACATGTTGATGCATAAACAATATGCATAACATTTTGCTATATGCATAAACATGAAATACATTTAATATGATACTATGCATAATGTGTTATTATGCATAAAAATATGATTTTGCTTAAACACATTATGCATAACATTTTTATGCATAATATTTATGCATAAATAAGTTATGCACAGCATTTCATGCATAAATATGTGTTTCAACATAACAAGTTTATGCATAAATAAATATTATTTATTATCTAATAATAGAAGGGTATTTATGGGTTTTAGATTTTGGGAAAAAAAAAGACCCAAATCATAAATAATTTTGATTTGGGTCCCTAAATGTTAAAAAAAAATGGTGATATTATAATTATTTTCATTGTATAATCTTTTAACATAATTTTTCCTTTTTAATCATGTTTTATCTATTTTTTTTACCATCATATATCATACGATTTATCCTATAATATACTTATAAATATATATATAGTTTTTTATTTTTATTTTTATTTTTTATAATTTGTATAAGAAAATCAATTATGTGGTAAACATACCTACATATGATAAAGTTATTTGAAGACTAATTTTTGTGCTTAAAATAAAAATGTACCTTTTTATTATATTAATATATATCATTGTGAAAAATAATAATTTTACGAGCATTTACCCTGTAGAAAATATATTAAATAATTTTTTAATTTTTGTAAAATCACACTAAATATCTATTTTCATTTAAGTGAGTTGACAAAATATCTTTAGAAAATGATATCTTGATATATATTTTTCACATATGATATTATTCAAATTGATAAAACTAATAAAGTTTTAGGTTGAAAATTATTTAGACTACATGATGAATTAGAGAGAAATTTTAAATTAATTGAATAAAGATAAAATACTAGAAAGAATAGTTTCCATTTGGTTAAAAGAAAAATATTATAAAATAATTATTTGATAATTCATAATTCATATTTCAAAATATTGAACTACTACAAATACATTATTTATATGATTACTATAATATAAATATATATAGTAAAAAACTTGTGTGTAAAAGGATAATTGATTCAATTTTAGGTTGCATTAGGACACTTCCCAATTAAATCCTTAACAATAGCCAATAGCCAAGAAGTAATTTGCACATCCACACTGCTCAACACAAATACCAACACCTATTTTGTGATTAACAACCAAAACCACAAGACTGTCTAAGTGGCAATAAACTTGGATATCAAGCCTGCACACCTACTATGTAACATTAACATCCAGACAATGAGAAAGCATTATATCACACATTCATGAAGTCTGTATATGAATTAGTTTCTATAAGCAATCCAAGCATACCATGGTTATTAATTATTTTGGTACTTGTAATGATTTACCATGAACATCTAGATTAATACTATGTGCATGAGGAGGATCCTCAACCATTTATATAATTATGGCAAAAACCTAACTTTACACGCTCTCATACAGACACAAATATCTACTATATAATTTCTTTGGAAAATGCAATATACGGTAATATTTAGGTTAGAAGGAGAATTTCGAAAAAACAAACAGTAGAATCCAAACACACACTCCTGCATTAAGATATTCGATGAAAAGTCAGGTTATAAAGCATACCTCAAATAGATAAGAAACTCATAGCTGAAGGAATTCTCGCTTACTCTACTAATAGGTTATGATGTATCCATGTAAAGAGAGAGAGGCGAATTACGGAGGAGTTTGATGCTTGTTAGAGTTGTCACTATAGTCTCGACAACAAGTGAACATAGAATGATAGTGTTTTGAAGTTTTAAAATTCACAAAATAATTTAATTTTTCATTATCAAAACATTAAATAAACAATAAATATATAAAATACATAAAAACTCATATTTTTATTATTATCAAAATATTTTCAACAAGTTTATGTTCGTGAAGCAAGGTACAAATGAAAAACAAACATCTTATAATTTTTAATTATCAAATTAATAAAACAATAAATATATACATATATTCAAAAAATAAATGTATTGCCTTATAACTAGAAAAAAAATCAAATAAGTACAAAATTTTCAAACTTCATATTGCAAGACACATATGAAAATATGATTGGTCTTTAAGGGACTCTCTCAAAAGTTATAAAACACTCTTTATGTTAAAAATATAAATATATATATTTTATGTTTATAAATTTTTAAGAATTCATATTAATTTTTATAAAGATAATATGAAAAAATTTAAAAGGCTTAGAATTTCAGATTATTTGACATAATATATAATTTATAAAATTCTAAAAATTACTTAAAGTGAGAAGATTATTAAAAAAAAATTATATTTATTATTTTAATAAAGGTAGAATATTAAAAGCTAAAAGTAAAAATCTTACTCAATTGTTTAATTCTTATAAATTTTAGTAGGGGCAAACATCTATGTATTTATCTTTCAATATCAATTTATGTTCTATTAAATTTTATGAAAAAATTTAAATTTTTATTATAATTCAAAATTTTGAAATTTTTTAGTAATTATATTTTAAAACGTTTTTTATTATCAAAAAAAATATTGCTTTAACTTTAAAAGATATTAATATTTACTAGTGTATTTGTTAATTCAAAAATTTTTGTAAATATCTTTTATTTATTTATACAATAAATTATTTTATCTTTCTATTAAAAGAAATTTTAATTTATATTCATTTATTTTTTAAAATATCTTATAATTTATTATAATTATAGAATTAATTATTTAATATTTTTTAAACAAATATTTAAATTTCATAATTAAAATTTCAAAAATTTTATGTATAATTTTTTAAAAAATTTTATAATCATAAAATGGTTATTTTAGTCTTTATTAATGTAAATATTTTTTGTATTTATATATATTTAAAATTATTTATTTAAAATATCCTATTTTTATAATTATATGAGAAGAATGTATCTCTCAAGGATCGCTCAATTATAGATCATGACATACCTTTAATATTCAAAATTACATAAAATATTAAAACAAATAAGATATTAAAAAAAATAAATCTTTAATGATTAGCGATAGAAATTATCACCAGCCCAAATATCTAGGCAAAAATCTCTAGATACATGCATATATTTTGTGAAAATTATCATTTAAGGAATAATCAATTATAATTAAATATAAAATCATAAAAAAATTAATATAATTATTTAGCAATGAATTTTTCTCGATCTAATTAGCTAGGGATAATCCGTCACTAATTCCTTTGTTAAAATTGCCGCTATTCTTTGCATGAAAATCTATGACAATATTAACCAAGGAAAATTTTTAATCAAAAATTTCGGTCACTAATCTATCAGAAATCCATCAAAAATTTGTAATTCAAGGTAAAATAAAAAATCTTTTGCTTTTCCCTAGCAAATCCCTCGTGAATTAGCTAGGGATAATTCCCTTGCTAAATTTTACAAGCTAAACAGACATTTTCTTGTAGTGAGCTATATGTTTGTCTATCTATATATCTATCTGTTAATCTATCAATATGTCTATCTATCTGTTTATCAATTTGTCTATCTATCAATCTATCAATCAATCTATCTATCTGTATATCTTATATATATCTTTCAATCAATCAATCAATTTAGCTATATAACAATTTGTCTCTCTATCTTTCTATCATTCTATCTATCTATCAATCAATCTGTCTATCTATCTATATATCAATCAATTTATATATCTATCTAACTATCTATCTATTAATTTATATATCTATCTCTCAATCTTTTTATCTTTTTATCTGTCTATCTATTTATCAATTTTTTTGTCTATCTATTTTTTATCTATATGTCTAACTATCTTTCTAATTATCTATTTAACTATATATATCTATCTATCTATCTATTTGTCTATGTATCTATCTATCAGTATTTCTATATGTCTATCTATCCAAATATCTATCTGTCTGTTTATGTATCTATCTATCTGTATATCTATATGTCTATCTATATAAATATCTATCTTTCAAACTATCTATCTATTAATTTATATATCTTTCTATTATTTATCTATCTACCCATCTATTTATATCTATTTGTCTATCTATATGTGTATCTATCTAGTTATATATTTGTCTATCTTTCTATCTATCTGTCTATCTATTTATCTGTCTATCTATTTACCGATCTATTTGTCTATTATCAATCTATCTATCTATTTGTCCATTTATTTGTCTATCTATTAGTCTATCTATCTATTAGTCTATCTATCTATTTGTCAATCAATCTATCAACTAATCTATCTATCTAACTATCTATCTATTAATTTTTCTATCTATTATAAATGTATCTATTAATCTATCTATCAATCTGTCTCTCAATGTATCTATCAATCTGTCGATCAACTTAAATATCTATTTATCTATTTGTATATCTATAAGTTTATCTATCTGTCTTTCTAATTGTTTATCGATCCATATAGTTATCTATCTATCCATCCATCTATCTATACGTCTATCTTTCCATCTATCTACACGTCTATCAATCAATCATTCTATCTCTCTTTCTATCTATCTATTGATCTGCCTATCAATCTTTATATATATATATATATGTGTCTATCTATCTTTCTAACTATCTATCAATCACTCTATTTGTTTGTCAATCTATTTATCAATCTATATGTCTAACTATTTTTCTATCTTTATAACTATCTATCTGTTTATCTATCTATCGATTTATCTATCTATTTATATATCTATCAATTTATCTAGGTATCTATCTATCTATATATCAATCAGACTATCTATTTGTAAATATATCTATCTAACAATCTATCTATTAATATGTCTATCAATGTGTATATATATCTTTATAGCTATCTATCTATCTTGCTATATATATGTTTATTTGTCCATCTATATGTCAATCTATCTTTCGATCTATGTATTTATCTATCTATTTATCAATTTGAGCATCTATCTATCTATCTATCTATATATCTAACTATCTATCTGAATATATATCAATCTATCTATCTCTCTAACTAACTATCTATCTATCTATCTGCCTATCTATTTGTTTATCTATCTATCTATCGGCTTGTGTGTCTAATTGTCTCTCTATTTGTCTATATATATATATATATATGTCAATATATTTGTTTATTTATCAATCTATCTTTCTGAATCTCTAATTGTCAATCAATCAATCAATCTTTCTATCTATTTATTCTTTATATTTTTTTTCGTGATGTAAACATTATAAGATATCATTTGGCCAAATATGGCACAAAGCCATATTTGGCTCTGAATATTTTGTTTGTATTTATCATGAGGAAAGTACAATGGCTCTGAATATTGAACAAAATGAGGGTATTGTATCATTTGCTTGTGGTGAAGAATCATCAAATAGATACCATAGAATGATGACGGAAGCTGCTCGTGCTGGCTTCAATATTGATTACATGGATGAACCGCCTAATCCTGAAGCTCAGAAATTTTAAGAAATGCTTAAAGCTTTAGATAAAGAGTTGTGGGCTGGTTGTAAAACACCTTTGCAATTGTCACGTGTGGCTCGACTAATGAGCATTATGTCAGAAAATCATATGTCTGAGAAATTATTTGATTAGGTGACAGAACTGATGAAGAAGATTGTTTCGGATAATAATTTGATCACTAACAACTTTTACAACACTAAGGAGTGACTATGAGGAATGGATCTACCAGTGGAAAAAATTGATTGTTGTTTAAATTGATGCATGTTATATTGGGGCGGTGATAGTGATTTAATTAGCTATAAGTTTTGTGACCATCCTCAATTAAGGAAGCCACCTCATTTTGTAGATACGTGACAAAAATTGAAGGTTGTCTTTAAGAAGATGTATTCTTTTATATTAATTCCTCGAATATAGAGACTATATTCATCAAATACTACTGCAAATGAAATGAGGTGGCATTCCAAGCATGAGGTTGAAGAAGGGGTAATGTGTCATCGATTTGATTAACCTGCTTGGAAGCATTTTTATTATATACATCAAGATTTTGCAGCAGAATGTTGAAATGTGAGATTGGGTCTCTACAATGATAGATTTCAGCCATTTGGGCAATCTGGACAATAGTATTCATCATGGCTAGTGATAATGACACTTTATAACTTGCATCAATGGTTGTGTTTGAAGGAGTAATATATGTTTATGTTAATATTGGTTCCATGGACAAAAAATTTGAAAGACATGCTAAATGTTTTCTTACAGCCTCTTATTGCAGAGTTAAATCATTTATTGGGATATTGGCATGAATACGTATGATATCTCAAAGAAGCAAAATTTCATTATGCGGGTAGCCCTTATCTGGATGGTAACTTTCCTACATATTCAATATTACCTAGGTGGAGCACTACGGGATGATCTGCATGCCCGTATTGCAAAAAAAAATTTGATGTATTTACCCTCAAATTTAGTGGTAAATAGTCATGGTTTGATAACTATCGTAAGTTTCTACCTACGAATCATCCATTTCGAAGAAATAGAACTACATTTTGAAAAAATAAATATGTGATGACTATTGCAGTAGTAGTTCGTTTAGGAGATGCTATTATTACAGAGATTCATAGTTTGGGTTGAAGAATATAACTGAAAAGGATGCTACTGAAAGTAATGGACCAATAGACAATTTATTTGGCTGGAGGAAACATAGTATATTTTGGGACTTGCCCTGTTGGAAGTCCAATTTAATTCATCATAACTTAGATGTAAAGTATATTGAAAAAAATATTTTTGATAATGTTTTTAACACTATCCTTAATGTAGATGGAAAAATAAAAGACACTTTAAAATCAAGACAAGAGCTGAATGATTACTGTCAGTGTCCTAAATTGAAACTGAATGATGAAACAAGAAAATTCCCTAAAGCTTGTTACACACTTGATCAAAAGGCCAGACAGATATTATGTGAATGGGTTAAATATTTTAAATTTCCTGATGGATATGTGTCAAATATGGGTAGATGCATGGATATGAAGAATCTTAAGTTATTTGGAATGAAAAGTCATGACTGTCATGTATTTATGCAGAGATTAATGCCAATTGCATTCCTTGAATTATTTTAACTAAGTATTTGGAAAGTCCTTATAGGACTTAGTTTGTTTTTCAAATAGCTAACTGCAATCACAATCAAAATAGACGACATGGTGAGGCTGAAGAATGACATTCAACTTATTATTTGTAAGCTTGAACGGATATTCCCACCGAGTTTTTTTGACTCAATGGAGCATTTGCCAGTTCATTTGGAATATGAAGCAAGGATTGCATGGCCAAAGCAATTCAGGTGGATGCATCCTTTTAAGTGGTAAATACATATAATTTACTGTGTTTTATGATTTCGTAATTTAAGTAATATTATAATTTAACCAAATTGAAACCTAACATTGTGGTTGTATGTATCTTCGTAAGTTGAAATTGAATGTTAGAAATAAGACAAAAGTTGAAGGTTCAATTTGGAATGCATATTTAGTAGAAGAAGCATTATCATTTTGTTCTTATTATTTTGAGGATCATATCAATACAAAGAATAGAAATGTACCACTGAATTATGAAGGTCATGTGATGATAGGAGATGATTCTGTAGACAAACTATCTATCTTCTAGCACCCTAAAAGATCATTTGGAAAAGAAATGAAAAGATGTATGATAGATAAAAAGTACAAAACAAACCAGAGCTAAGTTTTATTTAATTGTTATGAGATTGCACCATACATTGAGTATGTATACACAAAATGATTACAGGTTTAATCATAGTTTAATTTTATCTTTAATAGGAATGATTAAAAATTGATATACATTTTTTTCTCTCTTTTTATATTTGTGCAGTATTTATGTTGAGCAGTTATAATATAGACAACCAGTAATTTCTAGCAATTATGTCGATTATATGCTAGAAATTGAATTTGCGAATTGGTTCAAAAATTATGTGAGAATTATTAAGTTTTAAATTTTTGAATTATTTAATTTATTTTTATCTTTTATTTGTTAATATCAATTTTTTAATTTATGTCACAGGCAATTGATCCTTCAAATGGAGATTCAAATATTTTTATTCAGAATCTAAGTATAGGCCCATTTAGATATGTGACAACCTATCCTAGGTATTTTGTTAATGGATATAAATTTCACACAAATGGGCATGGTTCTTCTAAAATAATATGAATAGTTGGGTATGCATTAAAGGTGTAGGATATAGTGTGAGTGGTTTGATCCTACACAAAATATGGGCACAAAGATTCATTCGGATATAAAGCTAGTGAATGTTAACCATAAATGTATATATAATCGATATGAGCCATTTATTATGGCAGTTCAATCCGCTAAAGTATATTTTTATACATACCTGAGTTTATCTCGTGATAAGAGTGATTTGTGGGCGATTTGCAAAATCAAAGCATCATCAAAATTTGAAGTACCACATCGCAAGAAAGAAGTGCAGACTAAGATATTTCACCGGCATTCTAGGAAGATGACATAAATAATATTGAACCTGTGAATATAGATGAAGATCCAAAAATTTTATGTGACTCAAATGGTGACATAATAGAAATTGAATATGATTAATTTCTATATGAAGACGAGTTCGAACTTCTATCAGAATTAGACGAAATATCAGAAGATCTTTTAGAGGAGGACAGTGATGCAAATAATTAAATTATTATAATTTTATTATAAAATTAAACTATAAAAGACTTTTTATAATTTGTTGAAATCTATCGGTGTGTTTTATTATAAAATGCATGCTTGTTCATCATATCTCTATTATTTGTTCTATGTTTTATTTTGTACCACAGATGACGCCTAAAGGATGTGGCCATGGTGGAGGTGAACGTGGACATAGAAATGAACCAAATTCATCTAGTATGCTACATTATGTTGCAGAATCAGTACCATCTCATAGCCACCATAAACAGACTTCAACATCACATTCACCATCTCCATTTCTATCACCATCACCATCATTGAGACATCTACTATCACCTTTATCAAATGTAAGCCCACCACCGATTGTGCTTTCTGCACACACTTTTGATCCATCTCTATCTTCTACACCACATTTTACACTGATTATTCCCCCATTTACAATACCAACGACATCATCAAATGATGTGCCTTCCTTTATAGTCAGTGCAAAGTTAGAAATTGAGATTGTGGATGAGAGGTAAAAGAAATATGTAAAAATGACTTGAAAAAAAAATTTTAAAGTTACTATCAGTGGTTTATTTTAATATTGTTATGAATCGCCTGTTTTCTATGTTATTAATTTATTTGTACAGTTTTATTCCATCTCACAAGTATTTGACTATAATTACAAAGTCTTTTAAGAAAATGGTTGATTCTAAATCATTCCCCTGGAAGAAAGTTTTGGAATTGGAAAGAGACTTATTTTAATGATTTTCAAGTAAAAATAACAAAACAAAAGAATTGAAAAATAATAATCAAATTACTTATCTATTATGTTGGTATTATTCAAGCAATAAATAATTATGTTCTTATTGTTAATATAAATTCTTTTGTGATTTTTCTATATATAGAATTAGCGCACATGGGCACCTAAATTTGATGGAAAGATAAAGTCATTATGAGAGATAAAAGCTGCTCAACGATATTCTAATTTTGTCCATAAATTGAAGAATATGAAAGAAAGGCCTGATCTTATATTCAAGGATGACTGGTCTGAGTGGCTTATGTATTGGGATGATTCAGATGTGATGAAAAAATTAGATATTGCTAGCAAAAATCGACGAAGTGAGGTAGCTCGACTAGGTACAAGAATTTGTCGACACACAGGAGGGTCAAAGTCGAGCATTGAGCATGCTTGAGATCTCGTACAATTTTAAAATTGTAAACATTTATATATTTAGTGGTTGTCCTAATAGTACAATAAATCAAATCTATGCATGGTTTTATTAATTTTGTTACATTTTTTGATCATTTGTTTTTTAATGGCTTAATAAAATCATATTCTATGCTATAGAATTGGGTCGGGATCAAAATTTTATCAGATTTTCAGGAAGATGCATGTAAAGAAAGTTGATGGTCAATTTGTTGACAACAAATCTCAGATGATTGCTGTAAGAACTTGTTATATTAATAAAATTTTATAATACTATAGTAAATTTTGAAAATTGTTTGGATTGCAAAATATTTATTTTATTTTTGTATATCTAGAATTATTTTTTTCTCTATTTTATCTCGGGACCTAATGGGAGAACGTGTGATAGCTACTCATCAACAAGTTGAGGGTTCTATGGATCTTTAACCAAGTGACTATGATCCTATTTATTTAGAGACCATAGAAGGTCATAAGAAGCAGCGAGTGTATGGAATCGGCTCGAAGGGAGTGACATTTTGTTGTAGCAGTCGTGCTTCTAATTCATCTATCTCAGCAATGATCGATGAGGTGGTCGAACAACTAGTAATGGAAACAAATGAACGTATTGTAGTTATGGAGACCGAAATGAAAAAAAAGGATGAGCAGATATCTCATTTGAAACAAAAAATTATGAATTTAAAGAACAGAAGGATGAGCATATATCTCATTTTAAGAAAGAAATATATGAAATTAAAGAATAGAAGGACGAGTAGTATACTAATTTGATGGAAGAAAAGCAAGAAATTAAAGAAATGAATGATGAGACGAAAGGAATTAAGATTGTAATGCAATAGTAGATATCCTATATTGAGTCACAGTGGCATTAGCACAACAAATAGCATTCCGAGATCCAACTGCAAAACTTTGCAGGACAGCAGATGTCCTATATGGACTCACAGTTAGTGGCATTAGCACAACATATAGCATTCCAAGATCCAGCTGCAAAATCTCACAGGAGTTGCTAGCATTCCGTACAAATTATGAGGATGATTAAGTATGAGAATTATTTCTGAACTGTTATTTATTTTTTTCCATGTGTAGCAAATGATTATGTTATTTTTTGTAGGTTTCAATTTTTTTTATTCTGTTTTTATTCTTTGCTTTTCTGATTAAGCTAATTATGAATCTTTGTAGGACACATTATGTGAGACAAAAAAAAATTCCGATTCAAAGCATTTAGACTTTACCACGGTCCTTCCAATGCATGTGTCCCATATTTTACCGATTTCAACTTTATCAAAAAGAGGGCTAGCTTATCTTATCTTTATCATTCTAAAAACACTTTATTTTTGCACTTTCTTTATCTCTAAACATAATTGTTGGATATCTTTTGTATTTTTTTGAAGCTATAAGACAATCAAATTTAATTTGTGTTTGTTTATGTCTATAATATTTGTTTTTATATATCTGTGAATATGTTTTTGTGTCTCTGAATTTTTTGGGTAGAGTTTTAGCCTATTATAGGTATGTAAAAGCCTATTTTCAGCAGTGGCAACAATGGTAGCAATGGTAGCTAGAGCAGCTGCAACGGCAACAAATGTGGTATATACGTACGTATATTATTAGTATATACGTGCATATAATACTATAGTATTTTATGTACATATATACTAAGTATATATAGTACTCAATATATATGTATGAATAATACTATAGTTTATATGTACATATACTACAATAATATATGTACGAGTGAAATGCTAGTATATATATACATATTTACTGCAGCAATATATATTTATCAAAACATAGTCATTTATTTATTTATTTTGATTTGATTTGGTGGTTTAAATTTTGTATATTTATGGTACCAAATTATTTCCCATACAAAGCTTGTATAAGTGAATATATATTTCGACAAACATGATGCACCATGATTTAGATGCATTTTTGTAGTGGAAAGTTGGTGATCGGAGGAGTAGAGGGAGAGAAAGCAATGTCAATACATTGATAGATTATACTTTATGTATAGTTGGAAGATACATTGATTAATAAGATGTAATATATTTTTTGTAATTTTTTTGTTTAAGTTATTTAAAATATTGTATTAGAATAAGTTATTAAATAATTTTTTTTGTTTAATTTAAAAGTTTCATCTATTATTTTTGTTATTATAAAATTTAATTTAAAATTTTTAAATTATTTAATTAATTTTTTGTTTAAACTGTATGACAATCAACTTTAATTTTTGTTTATTCATGTCTATATTAAATGTTTTTATATATCTGTGAATATGTTTGTGTTTCTTTGAATTTTTTGGTAGATTTTTAGCCTATTATAGGTATGTAAAAGCCTATTATCAGTAGCGGTAGCTATGGCAGCAGTCATAGCAGTGCCAGCAGCGAAGGCAGGGGTGGCAGGGGAGGCAGCGGAGGCAGCGGCAACATCAGAGGTAGCATCGCATCGGCAGTAGCAGAGGCAGTAGTGGCAACAACAGCATCAACGGTATCGGCGGTATCGGTGACAACGGAGACAACATTGGCAGTAGTCGCAGGGCGGCTGCAGTGGCAGTGGCGGTAGCACCGACAACTATAGCAGCGGTCGCTGCCACTGCGGCAACGTCAGCGGGAGCAGCAGGAACGACAAAATTTGTTGTATATACGTACGTATATTGTCAATATATACGCACATATAATTCTGCATTATTTTATTTACATATATACTGAGTATATATGTACACATAATACTACAATTTATATGTACAAATACTGTAGTAATATATGTACAAGTAAAATGCTAGTATATATGTATATTTTTATTGTAGTAATATGTATTTATCAAAACATAGTTTTTTTAATTTATTTTGATTTTATTTAGTGGTTTAAATTTCTTACAGATGTGGTACCGCATTGTTTCCCATACGAAGCTTGTATAAGTGAAAAGATTTTTCAATAGACATGAAGCATCATGACTCGGACAGCATCTTTGCAGCAAAAAGTTGGTGATCAGAAGAGCAGAGGAAGAGAAAGCAACGTCAATGCATTGATAGATTATACTTTATGCACAGTCGGTAGATACATTGATAACTAAGATGTAATATAATTTTTATTTAGTTATTTAAAATATGGTTTTAGAATAAGTTATTAAATGAATATTTTTGTTTATTTTAAAATTTTCTTTTATAGTTTCTGTTTATTAAATTTAATATAAAAATATTAAACTATTTAATTAAATTTTAGTTTAAGCTGTATGACAATCAACTTTAATTTGTGTTTGTTCATATCTATAATAACTATTTTTATATATCTGTGAAAATGTTTGTGTGACTTCGAATTTTTTGAGTAGAGTTTTAGCCTATTATAGGTCTGTAAAAACCTAATATTAGTAGCATTATCAATGACTGCAGCGGCGGCGACGACAATGGCAGTAGCAAAAGCGGTAGTGGCGGTAGTGGTGGTGGTGGTAGCGGAAGCAGTTGCGGCGAAAGTGGAGGTAGCAGCGGCTGCACCAGAAGCAACGGCGGCATTGGCGGTAGAAGCAGCTGCACCAGAAGCAGTGGCATCACCAGAAGTAAGAGTAGAGGTGGAAGTGCAGAGGTAGCAGTGGCGGCGGTGGCGGCAGTAGAGGCAGGAGTGGTAATGACGACTGTTACAATGGTATTGGCAGTGATAGTGACAAAGGTAGCAGTGGCAGGAGCAATAGCAGGTGCAATAGCAATAGTACCAAATGAGGTATATACGTACAAATAAAGTCAGTATATATGTACATATAATACTATAGTATTTTATGTACATATATACTGAGTATATTTATACTCAATTTATATGTACACATAATGCTGTTATTTTTATATACATATACTACAATAATATATCTACGAGTGAAATGCTAGTATATATTTACATATATACTATAGAATTATATATGTATCAAAACATACCATTTTTTTTAATTAGACTGAGTGGTTTAAATGTCTTACTGATATGATACCGCATTGTTCCTCAAACAAAGCTTTTATAAGTATTAGGATTTTTTACTAGACATTACGTGCCATGACTCAAATAGCTTTGTCGCAATATAAAAATGATGAGTGGAGGAACAGAGCGATAGAAAGCAATGTCAATAAATGGATATATTATAATATATGCACTATTGGAAGATACATTGATGAATAAGATGAAATAAAAAGTTTTTTATTTTTTTGTTTCAATTAGGTAAAATATTGAATTTGAATACGATATTAAATGATTTTATTCTTTGTTTATATAAATTATTTATAGTTTAAATTTTTATTCAATTTGATATAATAATATTAGATTATTTAATTAAACAATTTTAAAATAAATTAAATTTTAAAATTATTTTTGAAATTAAAATAGCTAGGGAAAAATTCATTGCTAAATTAGCAAGGAAAATCCCTTGCTAATTTAGCTAGGGAATTTTCCCTAGCTAATTTAGCTAGGAAAATATTAAAATTAGCGACGTATTATCCGTCGCTAAATTTATTTAGTTATGGACTATATTCGTCGCTAAAATTCATAGACCAGCATTTAGCTAGGGAATCATCTGTCGTTATTTTCATTTACCGACGGAATATCTCATTTATCTTGCCAATTTATCTAGGGAATTTGTTTTTTAGAAAGAGATTTTTCCATCGCTAATAGATAGATAGAAATATATATATATATATATATATATATATATATATATATATATATATATAATTAGATAAAGAAAGATATATAAAAATTTAGAGACAAATAGACAAATTGATAGACATATAGATAGACAAATAGATAAAAAGATAGATAGAGAGGTATAAAGATAAATATGGATACATAGACACATATAAAGATAGATTGAAAGACATATAGACAAATATACAGATAGCTAGAGAGAGAGAGATAGATAGATATAATAAAGATGAATAGAAAGATAGATAGTCAAATAAACATGATAGACAAATATATAATTAGACAAATAGAGAGATAGATTAATAAATAGATAAATTGATGGATAAATAGTTAAATAGATAAATAGAAAGATTGTTGGATAAATAGTTAAATAGATAAATAGATAAATAAATATATAGATATATAGCCATATATATATATATATATATATATAGAGTCATAGATAGATAAATAGATAATAAATTTATTTATAGATACATAGAAAGACAGATTGACAATTAGACAAATAGAAAGATAGAAAGATATATACACAAATATATAGACATAAAAATAAAGATCTAGATAAATAGATATAAAGATAGAGAGATTGATAAACAGATAGATAGACAAATATATAGACAGATATATATAGATAGATTGACAAATATATAGTCAGATAGATAGATATACAGATCGATATATACATAGATTGGCAGATAGATAGATAGACAGATAGATAGATAGAAAAATGATTGACAGATAGATAGACATAACGATATAAAGATATATAGACAGATAGATATACAAAGAGATAGACAAATAGATAGATATATAGATAGGAAAATAGGCAGATAGATAGATAGATAAATAGATAGCCAAATTGACAAATAAATAGTTAGAGTGATAGACTATTAGACAATTAGAGAGAGAGAGAGAGAAAGATAGACCAAAAGATAGATAGACTGATAAAAAATTAAACACAAGCAAATAGATAAATTGACAGATTGACACATAGATATATAGATAGATAGAAAGACATATAGAAAGATGGACAAATATATAGATAGATAGAGGGATAGAAAGATAGATAGATAAATAAATAGATAGAAAGATAAATAGTTAAATAGACAAATAGAAAGATAGATAGATATATAGATTTACAGATAGATATATTGACTAATAGGCTGATATACAAAAAGACAATTAAATAGTTAGTCAGATAGATAGATGGATAGAGACACATATATACATATAGCGAAATAGACACATAGATAGATAGCCTGACAAATAGATAGATTGATAAATAGATAGATTGATAGAAAGATAGAAACATAGATAGATAGATAGATAGATAGATAGATAGATAAAGAGATATATAGACAAATAGATAGATAAATAGATAAATAGATAAATAGATAAATAGATAAATAGATAAATAGATAAATAGACATACAAATAGACAAATCGATAGTCAAATAGGTATATCGATAAAATGACATATAGATAGATAGATAGATAGACAGGTAGATAAACATATTGATATATAGATTTATAGATAGATAGATAGGCATATCTATATATAGATAGATAGACAAATAGATAGATAAATAGACATGTAGTTAGACAAATAGATAGATTGGTTGATCGATAGATCAATAGATAGATAGTTAAAAAGATAGATAAAAATATGGATATAAAGATTGATAGTTAGATATATAGAAATATATATAGTTAGAATGAAAGATAGATAGATAAATAGATTGATAGATAAATAGAAAGATAAATAATTAGACATATTGATATATAGATAGATACACTTATAGATAGATAAATAGAAAAATTGATAGACAAAATGTTACACAAATAAATAGACAGATAAATAGAAAGATATGTATATAGACTGACAAATAGATAGATAGATAGACAAATAGATAGATAGACAGACAAATAGTTAGTTATATAGAAAGATAAATAATAAAATATATAGATAGATATATAGAGAAATATTTTGGTAATTATATAGACAGATAGATACATTGATAGATAGAAAGATATATAAATAAATAGATAGACAAATAGATAAAAATATTTGTGGACATATAGATAGATAGTTAGTTAGTTTGATAGATAAATAGATAGATAGATAGATAGATATACAAATAGATGTATAGATAGTTAAATAGATAGATACACATATAGATAGTCAAAGTAGTAGACAAATAGAGAGAAAAATAGATAAATAAATATATAGATAGAAAGATATAAACATAGATACACAGACAGATAGATAAATAAATATATAGATAGTTAGATAATTAGATAGATAGATAGACAAATATATAGGTAATTAGTTATGCTAATAGATACACAAATATATAGGAAGATAGATAAATACATAGATATATAAATATATTGACAGATAGATAGATAGATTAATGGATAGATAGATACATACATACTTATATTGATAGTTAGACAGATCATTAGATAAATAGATAAATAGATAGACAAATGGATAGACATATTGATAGATAGATGTATAGATTGATAGAAATATTAATAGACAAATAGGTAGATCGAGAGTTAGAAAAAAATATATACACACATTTAGATAGACAAATAGATTGACAAATATATAGAATGATAAATAGACAAAAAGATAGACACATAGATAGATAGATAGACAGATAATAGATATATAAAATGAAGAATGAAAGATAAATATACATATAGTTAGACATATATAGATATATAGATAGACATATAGAGAAATAGATAGATAGATAAACAAATATATAGACAAATAGATATATATAGATATAAAGAAAGATATATTTGTAACATATAAATAGATAGGTATATAAATTGACATATAGATATAATATATATAAACATATATATAGAAAAATAGATAGATAGATAGATAGATAAAAAATAGATAGATAGATAACTATATAGATAGATATATAAATAGAGATACATATATATTGACAGATGGATAGACAGATAAATAGACAAAAAAATAGAAAGATAGAATGACAGATAGCTATACATATAGATAGAATATATATAGACATATAGATAGACAAATAGATAAATAGATAAATAGATAAATAGATAGATAGATAGCTAAACAAATAGATAGATAGATATATAGATATATACATAGATAGATAAATAAATAAATATACAAATAAATAAATATATAGACATATAAATATATAGATTGATAGAAAAATAGATAAATTGATAGATAGATAAATAGATAGAAAGATAGATAGACATATATAAAGAAAGAAAGATAGATAGACTAAAAAAAGACATAGATATAATGATAGATTGATATTTACATAAATAGATAGATAAATAGTTAGATAGATAGAGATATAAATAGATAGAAAATTTTATAGATAAAATTCTTAGAAAGATAGATGGGCATATAGATAAAGAGATTGATTGACAAATTGATGGACAGATAGATATATATAGATAAATAGATAAATAGAGATATAGACAAATAGATAGATAAATATATAGATAAATAGATAGAAAGATAGATAAATAGATAGTCAAATAGTGAGATAGATAGATAGACAGATAAATTGAAAGAAAGAAAGATAGATAGTAAGATAATTAGATAGATTGATAGACACACATATATATATCTATAGAAAACATATAAAATAATAGATAGATAGACGGATAGATAGATAGATGGATAGAAAGATAGATAGAAAGACATATAAATAGACAGATAGATAGAATAATCGACAGATAGACAAATAGATATAGTAAAAGATAGATTTTAGATTGATAGATAGATTGATAGACATAGATAATTAGATTGATTGATATATAGATGGATATACAATTTGATAGTAAAATTGAAAGACAAATTGATAGATAGATTGATAGACAGATTGATAGACAGAAAGATTGATTGATGGATTGACAAATAGATATACATATAGATAAAAAGATAGATAGACAGATAAATAGATAGATAGATTGACTTATATATCGATAGATAAACAAATATATAGATAGTTTGATTGAAAAATTGATACAATATAGATAGAAAGATAGATAGATAGAAAGAAAGATAAATAGATAGAAATGAATGAAAGATAGATAGATAGTTAGACAGATAGATGGATAGATATATATATATATGTGTGTGTGTGTGTGTGTGTGTGTGTGTAGATCGATAGATACATATGTAGATAGATAGATATACATATATATAGATAAATAGATAGATAGATAGATAGACAGATAAATAGACACATAATTAGAAAGATAGAAATACAAATAGATTGACACATAGATATTAGATACATATATAGATAACGAGATATATATATATATATATATATATATATATATATATATATATATATATATATATATATATATATATATATATATAAACAAATATATATAAAGACAGATAGATAAAAAAATAGATTTAAAAATAGATAGACATATAGAAAGATAGATAGACAAACAGATATCTAGACAGATAGATAGCTTTATACACCAATAGATAGATTGATAGATAGAGTTAAAGATATATATATATATATATATATATATATATATATATATATATATATATATATATATATAAAGATCGATAGATATATTGATTAACAAATAGATTGACAAATATATTAACAAATACATTAACAAATAGATAGATAGATAAATAGACAGATATAAAGACTTATAGAAAGAAAGAAAGATAGATTGATTGATATATATGTATAGAAAAATATATAGATAGACAGATAGATAGACAAATAGATAGATAGATAGATAGAAAAAGATATAGATAGATCAATAGAAAGATGGATATATAGATAGATAGACAAAAAATAGTTTGGTATTAGATAGATAAATATATAGATAGATAGATAGATAGTTTGATAGAAAGATAGATAGATAGATAGATAGATACATATATAGATAAATAGAGAAATAGATAGATAGATGGAGACATAGAAAGATAAATAGAGAAATAGATAGATAGATGTATAAATAGGTATATAGATAGATAGATAGACAAATAGATAAACAAATAAATATATAGATAGTTAGATAGATTGATAGATAGGTAGACCTATATATATACGGATAAATAGATAGATAGATATCTAAATTGACAGATAGATAGACAGACAGATAGATAGGTAGATATAAAAATAGATATTTAGATAGACATATAGATAGGTAGGTATGTAGGTAGATAGTTAGTTAGATATATAAAATGTTAGATAGATAGATAGATATACAGATATAGATATATAAGATAGATAGAAATATAGCTAGAGAGATAAATAGAGAGATATCAGATAGATAGATATATAGTAAAATAGACACGTTGATAAATAGATAGATTGATAGATTGATTGACAGAATGATATACAAATTGAATGATTGATAGATAGAAATATAGATAGACATATAACAGACATATAGATAGATAGATACACTAATAGTTAGATAGAAAGATAGTCATATAGATAGACAGTTAAAAAATTAGATAGATAGAAAGGTTGATAGATAAATAGATTTATAAATAGATACATTGATAGGTAGACAGATTGATTCACATATAGATATATAGATAGATAAACATATTGATATAGATAGATAAATAGATAGTTAGACACATAGATAGACACACACACACATATATCTAGATCGATAGACAGAAAGATAAACAAACAGAGAGAGAGAGATATATATATATATATATATATATATAGAAAGATAGAAGAATAGACAGACTTAAAGATATACGTATAGATCGATGGATATATAGATGGATAGATAGATGGATAGATAGTCTGATAGATAGATAGATTGATACATAGATTGATAGATAGAGAGATAAATAGATAGATATGCAGATATATAGACATATAGAAAGGCATTTACATTGTCAAATAAATAAATATATAGTTAGACAGATAGATAGATATATAGACAAATAGATAGACATATAGTTATACAAATAGTTAGATAGGTTGATAGATAGATGGACAGATTGATTAACAGATAGTTAGATTGAAAAATAGATAGTAAGATAAATATAGATATATAAATACATATATTGATATATAGATAGATAGGAAGATAGTTTTATAGATAAATATATAGAGACATAGATAGATAGAAATATTGATAAATAGTTAGACAAATCGATAGATTGAAAGATAGACAGATAGGTAGACAAATAGATATATAGAAAGATAGACATATAGATAAACACAAAGAAAGAAAGATAGATAGCCAGATAGATAGTTAAATAGATAGAAAGAAAGATAGACATACATATAGATAGATAGATAGATATATAAACAAATTTTAAGATTGATAGATAGACAGATTGATAGATAGATATTTAGAAATATAGTTAGATAGAAAGATAGACAGATATATAAACTGTTAGATAGATAGATATAGAGCTAGAAAGATATATTAATAGATAAATAGCTAGACGAATAGAATGAAAGATAGATAGACAGCTTGATTGAAAGATAGTTAGACAGATAGATATATAGATCAAATGACAGATAGATAGAGAGATAGAAAAACAGATAGATAGATAAATAGATAGATAGAGAGATAAATGGATAGATAGATAGATTGATAGATATATAGATATACAGATATATATATATATACCAATAAATAGACAAATAGACAAATAGATAGACATATGGATATACATATAGATAGACAAATAGATATATAGACAGATCGACAAACAAATAGATAGACTTATAGATAGATAGATATATAGACAAGTAGATACATAGTAGACAAATAGATAGACAAAAAGATAGACTATCATATAGACAGATAAATTCATAGACAGATAGACAGATAGATAAACAGATAGATTGATTGATAGATAGATATAAAGATAGACAAATAGATAGATAGATAGACAAATAGATAGACAGAGATATATAAAAAAATATATACATAAATAGAAAGATAGAAAGACATATAAAAAGATAGATAGATAAACAAATAGATATATAGATAGAAAAAGGATACATAGACAAATACATAGACAAAAAGATATACATATAGATATACAGATAGATAAATGTATAGATAGATGTATATTTAGACAGATAGATAAATAGAAAGATAGAAAAATAGAAAGACAAATAAATAGATGGATAAGCATGGGAGGTAGAATTATACTAATTACACATGTTTTATAAGGTTCACTGGCTCATATTCTAACCGTTATGCATCCTTTAAAAAAGATCATAAAGAGACTGGAAAAGTAGATGGCTGATTTTTTATGGGGTAAGAAAGAAGGTAAGACAAAATTACATTGGCGAAAGTGGGAGGATTTATGCTTTCCCAAGGAGGAAGTAGGTCTAGGTTTTACTAGCCTTGAAATATGGCAAAGGCATGGGCCTGCAAAGGCTGGTGGAGATTGAAAGAAAACAAAAGCTTGTGGGCAAATTTTATGCGTCTCAAGTATGGAGGGGAAAATGAGCAATAGAAAGTTCCAAAAAAAGCATCTAAATCATGGAAATTGATGATAACGCAAAAAGAGATAGTTGAAGCTCATTCTAGATTGAATAAAAGCGGATGGAAATGGATGTTAACCGCAAAAGGAAAATTCACTCTTAAATCAGCAAAAAACATATTAAGAAAAAAGCACAGGCATAGACCGATATTTAAAATCTTCTGGAAAGGTGATGCTCCACAGAAAATGAAAATATTAATGTGGAGAACACTCATTAAAGCCACACCAGTGGATTTTAATATACAGAGGAAAGGCATAAAGTTGGTCTCTAGATGCGAATGTTGTCACTCAGATATAGAAAGCACGGATCATATTTTTTCAAATGAGAAAATAACGGGGGAGATATGGAATCAGCTT
Source organism: Sapria himalayana (assembly GCA_029783825.1). Lineage (NCBI taxonomy): Eukaryota > Viridiplantae > Streptophyta > Magnoliopsida > Malpighiales > Rafflesiaceae > Sapria > Sapria himalayana. Next base: position 172,237 of record JAREIK010003484.1, read on the forward strand.
GATAATACAGGGGGACAGCCAAACGATAAACTAGAGAATAGATTGATAAACTGGAACAAGGAAAAACCTAAAAGCCAGATTCAAATCTAGTTTAGGAATAATATTCCCTTAGTAATTATTTGGTGTATATGGAAAGCTAGGAATAAAAGTAGGTTTGAAGGAATACAAATGAATTCAGAAGAAATTCTAAAGGATATAAAAAAGGAAATCTCAATTATTTCTGCTCTAAAGCCTATTAAAACTGTTAACATTAATATATCAAAAAATCTAAGAATTAAATGGGGGCTAAGTATTAGGAAAGAGGGATGGTCGGGTCTGAAAAGAGTTTCTTGGATTAAACCACCAAATGGAACTTTTGCTCTTAACACAGATGGTAGTTTTAATAGAGATATGGGAATAGCGGGTGGAGGGGGAGTGATTAGGGATGCACAAGGTAAGATTATTAAAGCATTTACTATGAAAAATAAGTCTAATTCAGCCTTACACTCTGAAATACAGGCCTTGCTCAGGGGGCTTCAGATTTGTAAAAGTTTAAATCTTAAGAAGATACAAATTCAGGTGGATTCTAAGCTACTAGAGGGGCTAGCTTCAAATAGATTACAAATGTGGAAACATGAGGTAGATATGGAAAATATAAGAGAATTAATGGAAGAGCTAGAGGCCACAATCTCACATATCTATAGGGAGGTTAATGCATTAGCAGACAAGTTGGCAAAAGAGGGTATACATAGGAGAACACAAGAATTTAATGGGAATGATATTCCCAATAAATTCGTTGGAATAGCTAAGCTGGATAAAATGGCTTATCCATATGTTAGGATTTGTAGGAACTTGGAGAGGCAATTGGGCACAAGTCTAAGGGGATAACAAAATATATATATTGTTTGGTTTTTTGTCTATATCCTACAGGAATACAGCTTATATATCAGAAAAAGATAGCAAAGGCAAGAGATAGACTGCCCGGGAAAGGAAATGATTGTGATGTGCTGTGTAGTTTGCTGGTTTGTTATGATTTGCAGGTATTCATGGACAGTTTTACGGATGAGGGAGGAAGTTGGAAAAGTTGTGAATTTGAAGTTATGTTATTATATGTTTATAAAAATGTTAGTTTATGCTTATAAAAAGTCTGAAGCTTGCTTTAAAATGGAGTATGAAGAAGGCTAGGTTAAGGCAGCAGCATGGTAAGGTATAAGGTAAGAGGTAGCTAATTTTTTGGTGTTTTGTTTGTATTTGGTGCAGGCTGTATGCTAGCAAGGAGAATGTTAAAGAGTTGCTGAAATGTGATAAGGAAAAGGATTAAAGAGCATGCAGAACAAGCAATCAGAATAGGGGGGGAGAAGAAGTGCAGAAATTGTATCTTATGCTTTCCATAAAGTGTATATATTGTTTGGTTTTTTGTCTCTATCCTACAGGAATACAGCTTATATATTAGAAAAAAGACAGCAAAGGCAAGAGATAGACTGCCCGGGAAAGGAAATGATTGTGATGTGCTGTGTAGTTTGCTGGTTTGTTATGATTTGCAGGTATTCATGGATAGTTTTACGGATGAGGGAGGAAGTTGGAAAAGTTGTGAATTTGAAGTTATGTTAGTCTATGTTTATAAAAATGTTAGTTTATGTTTATAAAAAGTCTGAAGCTTGATTTAAAATGGAGTATGAAGAAGGCTAGGGAAAGGAAGCAGTATGGTAAGGTATAAGGTAAGAGGTAGCTGGTTTTTTGGTGTTTGTTTGTATTTGGTGCAGGCTGTATGCTAGCAAGGAGAAGATTAAAGAGTTGCTGAAATGTGAGAAGGAAAAGGATTAAAGAGCATGCAGAACAAGCAATCAGAATAGGGGGGAGAAGAAGAGCAGAAATTGTATCTTATGCTTTCCATAAAGTGTATATATTGTTTGGTTTTTTGTCTCTATCCTACAGGAATACAGCTTATATATCAGAAAAAAGATAGCAAAGGCAAGAGATAGACTGCCCGGGAAAGGAAATGTTTGTGATGTGCTGTGTAGTTTGCTGGTTTGTTATGATTTGCAGTCTGAAGCTTGCTTTAAAATGGAGTACGAAGAAGGCTAGGGAAAGGCAGCAGTATGGTAAGGTATAAGGTAAGAGTTAGCTGGTTTTGTTTGTATTTGGTGCAGGCTGCATGCTAGTGAGGAGAAGGTTAAAGAGTTGCTGAAATGTGAGAAGGAAAAGGATTGAAGAGCATGCAGAACAAGCAATCAGAATAGGGGGGAGAAGAAGAACAGAAATTGTATCTTACTCTTCAGAAAAACAGAACAATTAGCACCTAAAGGACTTGGGAAATGAAGAAAATGTCATAACAAAACAGCATTTAAGAGATTAAGAGATCATCTCTTATGATTTCCATAAAGTGTACCTAGAATGGTAGAATTTAGAGATTTCTTTTTTGTAATTTAAAAGGCTGTAAGGGGGAAAAGGGTAGTTTTATAGCTTGTAAAAATGGTATTCCTCCGGCAAAAGAGAGGGTATAAGTTTTAAAAAAATAAACCTTAAAAAAAATAAATAGATGGATAGTTTGATTATAGATAAATAGATATATAGATATATTATATATAGACAGATAGATAGATAAATATATAGATAGATAGGTAGGTAGGTAGATAGCTAGATAGATAGTTAGATTGATAGATAGTTTGCTAAATAATTAAATAGATTGATAGTAAGTTAATTAGACAAATTGATAGACAGATTTATAGATAGATTTATAGGCAGATTAATAGATAGATTGATAGACAAATTGATAGATAGATTAATATACAGAGACATAGATAGATATATATAGATAGATAAATATATAGATAGATATATAAATATATAGATATATAAATATATAGATATATAAATATATAGATATATAGACAAATAGGTCTACAAATGATTTATAATGAGATAGACAGATAGGTAAATAGATAGTTAGAGAGACATACAGATAGATAGATATATAGACAGAAAGATAGACAAATATATAAATAGATAGGCAAATAAATTAATAGATAGAAAGATAAATAGAAATATATATAGACAGACATATAGATAGATAGATAAATAGTTAGATAGATTTACTAATAGATATATAAATTGATAGGTAGATCAATAGGTAGTTAGATAGATAGATATATAAACACATAAATACACATTTATATAGATAGATAGAGTGACTAATAGATAGATAGATAGATAAGTTGATTGTTTGACATATAGATAGACTAATAGATAGAAAGATAGACATAAAGATAGATATAAAGATAGATAAACAAATAGTTAGATAGATCAATAGTCACATATATAGATAGATCGATAGACATATATACATAAAGATAGATATATAGATATATAAATAGACAGATAGATAAACACATTGATATATGAAAAGTTAGATGGATCAGATAGACTGATAGATAGAATGAAAGATTGATAGATTGATAAATTGATAGATTGATAGACAGATATTAAATAGATTGATAAAAAGATAGATAAACATATAGAAAGACATATAGATAGACAAATAAATAGATAGATAGAAAAATAGATAAACTTATAGATAGACGAATTGATAAATAAGTAGATAGATAGATGGATAGGCAGAATGATAGAATGATATATAAAAAAATAAATAGATAGATAGATAAATAGATAGATAGATAGATAGTTATTTAGACTGATTGATAGACAAATAAATAGAATAATTGAGAGATAGATAGATAGACAGACCTATAGATATATAGATAGATCGTAAAATAGTTAGATAGATAGACAGATAGAAAGATAGACAAATAGATAGCCAGATAGATAGAAATATACATAGATAGACATATAGAAAGATATATAGATAGATAGCAAGATAGATATATTGACAGCTAAATAGTTATCTAGATTGATAGATATTTAGATTGATAGATATATAGATAAATAGACAAAAAGATAGATAAATAGACAAAAAGATAGATAAATACATACACAAATTGATAGAATGATTGATAAACTGATAATAGACAAAATAGATAAATAGATAGATACACAGACATTTAGATAGTTAGATGATTAAAAAATAGATTGATAGATAATTAAATAGATAGATAGATACAAAAAATTAATAGAAAGATAGATAGATAGATAGACAAATATATAGAAATAAAGAAAGAAAGATAGATAGATAGACAGATATATAGAAAGATAGAAAGATAGATAGACAGATATATAGAAAGATAGATAGATAGACATACATACATATAGATAGATATAAAGGCATACTTATAGACAAATAGATTGATTGATAACTAGATAGACATATAGACAGTTAGAAAAATAGATAGATAGATAGATAGACAAATTGATAGACAAACAGGCAGACATACAGAGATAGATAGAAAGATAGATATGTAGATAGATTTAAAGACAAATAGATAGACTATAGATAAATAGATAAACAGATAGATATAGATAGTATACATATAGATAGACTATAGACATATAGATAGATAGAAAGATAGATTATCCTATAGACAGACAAATAGATAGATAGATAGATAGACAAAAAGATAGCTAGATTGATAGATAGTGAGATAGATAGATATACAGGCAAATAGATATATAGAAAGATAGATAGATAAATAGATCGATATATATATATAGATAAATAGATATATACATAGATAGAAAGATAGATACAAAGACATATAGAAAGATAGATAGATATATAAATCGATAGAAAGATAAAAAGAATGAAATAAAGATAGTGATATTGATGGACAGAATGATATACTTTCATATTGACAGAAAAATAGCTAGACTGATAGTCATAAAGATAGTCATACTGATTGACATTGAGATAGAAAGATAGATAAATAGATAGATAGACTAACAGATAGACAGATAGATAAATAAATATATACACAGATAAAAAGAAAGATAGAAAGATATATAAAAAGATAGAAAGATAAACATATAGACACACAGATTAAAAGAAAGATTGATAGACAGATAGATATAGACAAAGATATATGTATAGATATACATATAGATAAATGCAAAGATAGATGTATAGATAGACCGATAGATAAATAGAAAGATAGATGAATAGAAAGATGAATAGAAAGATGCATAGATAGACTAATAGATAAATAAAAAGATAGACAAATATATAGATAGTCAGATAGTTACATATTTACACAGATAGATAGATAGGTAGTTGGATAGATAGGCAGACAAATAGATAGTTATATAGATAGATAAATATATTGATAAAGAGATTAATAGATAGATTGATAGAAAGATAGACAAATTGATAGATAGATTAATTGACAAATTGCTAGATAGATTCATAGACAAATTGATAGATAGATTTATATATAGACTTAAATAGATTGATAGATATATAGATAAATATAGAGATAAAAAGACATATATATAGACAAATTGATTGATAGTGAGATAAACAGATAGATAAATAGATAGTTAGACATATAGATAGACATATAGATAGATAGACAAATAGATTATTAGATAAGAAGGATAAATGAATATATAGATATACATATTCATAGATAGATATATATATATATAGCCAAATAGATAGATAGATAAACAAATTTATAGACATATATATATATAGACAAATACATGGCCAGATAGATAGACATATAAATAGATAGATAATAGATAGATAGATAAACAGATAAATAGATAGAAATATAAATAGATAGATAGATAGTTAGACAGATAGATAGTAAGATCGATAGATAGAAAGATAGAAAGATAAATATATAGATAGATAGATAAAATATATATAAGGAGTTAGATAGATAAATAGATAGAGAGATAAATAGAAAGATAGACAGACATATAGATATCGAAACAATGAGACATAAAGATAGATACATATATAGATAGACTGATAGATAAAGAGATATAGACATATATAGACATGTTGATAGATAGATACATAGATACATAGATAGATAAATAGATATATAGATAGATACATATATATATATATATATATACAATTAGACAAATAGATGGATAGACATATAGACAGACATATGTACAGATAGATAGATAGATTGATTACTTGATGGACAGATAGATAAATAGATAGATAGATAGATAGAATGATAGATAGTCAGACATATAAACAAATAGAGAAAGATATATATATATATATATATATATGGATAGATAGATAAATAAATAGACATACAAATAGACTGATAGATAGATAAATATAAAGCTAGATAAAAAAATAGATAGATAGACACAAATATAGATGATAGAAAGATGAATTGATAGTTGGATATATAGATGGATAGATAGACAAATAGATAGGAGGTTTAGATTGATAGAAAGATTGATTGATAGTCTGTAAGATAGATGGATAGAACGATGGATTGATAGTCTGTAAGATAGATGGATAGATAGATGGATAGATAGACATCAGATAGATCGATATATACATATATAATTAGACAGATAGATTTGAAGATATATAAACATATAGATAGTTAGATTGATAGATAGATTGGTAGAAAGATTGATAATTACATTTATAGATAGATAAATAGATAGATTAATAGGCAAATTGATAGACAAAATGATAGATAGATTGATAGTTAAATGGATGTACACATTGTTATACAAATAGATAGAGAGAAATATAAATAAGTAGAAAGACATATAGATATACCAATAGAAAGACAAATAGTTATATATACATATAGATAGACAAAAATATAGATTATTAGATAGATAGATAGATAGACATTTATATAGACAAATAGATACATATATAGATAGATAGATAGAAATATAGAAAGATCAATTGAGAGATAGATAGTCAGACAGATAGATAGATTAACAGACAGATAAATAGATTGATATATAGATATATAAATAGATATATATGTATATACTAGATAAAAGGTGCAAAGTACAATAATGCACAAGAAAGAAGCAAAAAAAGACATTTAATGTTTGAAGGAGGAGAGCGAGGGAGAGAGAGAGAGAGAGAGGGAGAGAGAGGGAGAGAGAAGGGGGGGAGAGGGAGAGAGAAGGGGGGAGAGAGAGAGAATAAGCAAGAAAGGAGAGCGAGAAAGAAAATAACAAGAGAGAGAGTGTGTGTGACATATAAAGAAAAAGTGGAATAGAGTGACTAGAAGAATTAGAGAGAGAGAGAGAGAAACACATTGAGAGTGTAGTGTTCGAATGAAAAATTATATAAAAGAAAATAAAATTTTTTCTATATAAACCTTTCAAATATTACATCTTTTGCAATACATAAGTTCATATTTGAGCCAGAGGACCAAAGAATGGGATTAGGTAAGAGTATGACCCTTATTTGTATTATACCATATATGAGCCTAATCAACGGACATGCATTCTACGTGTTTACATATTGTTGATATTATATCTTAGGCCATTTAATTTCAAATTAGTTCAACAAATTAATATTATCCCATGTATAATTATATGTTAGGATATATAGTAAATGTAGTTATAAATAGTTACATATAGTTAAACATATATTTCTATATAGATATATGCATACAAGTAGTTATAAGTAAATATAAATAAATGTATACAAAGTTATAAACAATTATATAGATATACATATATGTATACATATATGTATACATAATTAAAAATAAAGTTATATTTATTTATATAGAGGTATTCATAGTTATAAAAATATTTATATATAGTTATACACATATAGTTAAACATTGTTTTGTATGTTTTTATACATATAATTATAAATATTGTTACATGTAGTTATAGATATAGTTACCCGTATAGTTAAACTTATATTTATACATGTATGTTTACATATTTGTTCATATAATTTCATATATTTATACATATAAGTTATGTATAGGTGTGGATATACTAAAATATTTTTTTATACTTATATATAAAAAAGTATATTAAATATATGTTGTTAATTATATATTTAAATATAGGTTATACATTAATAATATAAAATTATGTATACTAATATGTTATTATACATATAATATATATAGTTATAAAAAATTATATATCATTAAACATTTAGTTTTACATATATATATATATATATATATATATATTCATATGAGTAGTTATATTTAGTTTTACATAAATATATACAAAGTTGTAAAAAAGTATATAGATTTACATATATGTATACATATATGCATAAATAGTTAAAAATATAGTTATATTTAATTATATAATGTTTTATTTAGTTTTACAAATATTTATATATAGTTATACACATATAATTAAATATGATGTTATATGTTATTATACATGTAATTATAAATATAGTTACATGTGTTTATACATATAGTCGCACGTATAGTTAAACTTATATTTATACATTATGTATATATATTTGTTCATATAATTACATATATTTATACATATGATTATGTATAGGTATGAATATACTAAAATATATTTTTATATTAATATATAAAAAAGTATATTAAATATATGTTGTTAATTATATATTTAAATATAGTTTTGCATAAAGTTTTTATAGTTATACATATAGTAAATTAGAATTATTTATAGTTATATGTTAGTATACATATAATATATATAGTGATAAAAAATTATATATCATTAAACTTTTAGTTATATATATATATATATATATTCATACGAGTAGTTAAATTTAGTTATACATAAATATTTACAATGTTATAAACAAATATATAGATTTATATGTATAAATAGTTAAAATTATAGTTATATTTAATTATATTAAGTTTTATTTAGTTTTAAAAATATTTATATATAGTTATACACATATAATTAAATATGATGTTGTATGTTATTATACATGTAAATATAAATATAGTTACCTGTGATTATACATATAGTTACACGTATAGTTAAACTTATATTTATACATGTATGTATATATATTTGTTCATATAATTTCATATATTTATACATATAATTATGTATAGGTATGGATATACTAAAATATATTTTTATACTAATATATACAAATGTATATTAAATAAATGTTGTTAATTATATATTTAAATATAGTTATATATAAAGTTTTTATAGTTATACATATAGTAAGATAGAATTATTTATAGTTATATGTAGTATACATATAATATATATAGTTATAAAAAATTATAAATCTTTAAACATTTAGTTATATATATATATATATATATATATATATATATATATTTATTTATTTATTTATTTATATTTATTTATTTATTTATGTATTTATATGAGTAGTTAAATTTAGTTATACATAAATATATACAATGTTATAAACAAATATATAGATTTACATATATGAATAAATAGTTAAAATTATAGTTATATTTAATTATATTAAGTTTTATTTAGTTTTACAAATATTTATATATAGTTATACACATATAATTAAATATGATGTTGTATGTTATTATAGATCTAAATATAAATATAGTTACCTGTGGTAATACATATAGTTACACATATAGTTAAACTTATATTTATACATGTATGTATATATATTTGTTCATATAATTTCATATATTTATACATATAATTATGTATAGGTATGGATATACTAAAATATATTTTTATACTAATATATACAAATGTATATTAAATAAATGTTGTTAATTATATATTTAAATATAGTTATATATAAAGTTTTTATAGTTATACATATAGTAAGATAGAATTATTTATAGTTATATGTAGTATACATATAATATATATAGTTATAAAAAATTATAAATCTTTAAACATTTAGTTATATATATATATATATATATATATATATTCATGCGAGTAGTTAAATTTATTTATACATAAATATATACAATGTTATAAACAAATATATAGATTTACATATATGTATAAATAGTTAAAAATATAATTATATTTAATTATATTACGTTTTATTTAGTATTACAAATATTTATATATAGTTATACACATATAATTAAATATGATGTTGTATGTTATTATACATGTAATTATAAATATAGTTACATGTGATTATACATATAGTTACCCATATAGTTAAACTTATATTTATACATGTATGTATATATATTTGTTCAAAAAATTTCATATATTTATAGATATAGTAATGTATAGGTATGGATATAATAAAATAGATTTTTTATACTAATATATAAAAATGTATATTAAATATATGTTGTTAATTATATATTTAAATATAGGTTATACATTAATAATATAAAATTATGTATAGTTATATGTTATTATACATATAATATATATAGTTATAAAAAATTATATTTATGAATCAACTCATCCGAGTATCTCAAGATAAAAAAATATAAAAATACAATATAATTCTCAATAGTTTTTAATTTTTTTTTACAACTTATTAATGTTCTTTATAATTCATTTTTCTGTATTTTTATGATATATTACTATTTTTTTATTATATTGTTTTGATGTTCTTGAAATTATATTAATTTATATTTATTTTATTAAGATATGAAATAATATTTAATAATATATGTTCTAGACTAAAAAATAATTAGTAAATATGTTTATATCATATTAAACTATAAAAGAGTACTCACATATATTTGCTAGTACTATAAATTAATGTTTCATTAATAATACATACATTTCCATAATACTTCTCATATCTTCTTATATTCTTTATTACTTTTTACATGATACATCTGCCACAATTTTTGTGAAACATGAAAATTAGATTCAAGCTTTTAGGTTACAACTAATAGTTTTGGTACTCAACTAATAACTACAACATTCAAATAACAATTACTACTCTTATTTATTAATTTTTTAAATTGTTTAAAATAAACATATTGCATCACTGTAAATTACCATGTATTAAAAGATGATGTTATTACCACGGCAGGATAAAGGGTATCCTAACGAATGTTGTCGTAAGGATAGTACTCTTGTATGACATGAAATTCATCAATGTTACAAAGATACCCAAACTCTTCATAATCCATAGTTGTTATTGGTATAATTTATAGCTAATATAAATTTGGTAGAAGTTGAATTGTTAGAGTAATAATAAACTACATTGTTATAACTAAAATCATAAATTGAAGTTGATAAAATATTTTTTTGGTAGAAAAAAATCTATTGTGTTGCATGACATTGTGGGGATTATAAACATTAAAAATGTCTAAATATTTTTAATAGTTTTATATCCTCTATCTAAATCAAAAATATTATAGATTTATAATATTATACTTTTTGCCGATCAATCTACCATGTTGTTGGTTCAGATTATCATTACCATGCTATTTGTTTTTAAAAATATTATTTTTTATAGTAATTATGTACAAAAAAGCTTGGTTCATATATTTTATACTATCTAGCTTGAGTGTCCATGATACATTGCTATATGTTGATCTTATTATATTTGTATGAAATCATTATTTTAATATTACTAAACTTGATTCAACAAGTCCACTCATCACTAATACAAGAGAGATCACAAGGAATCACACACTATGAGACATCTATTGAAGGAATATTGAAATTATTAGACATATAAGTGTTTTATTTCAAGAAACATAAATATGAAGTTATTATCTTTGAAATAATTTTGAGATAAATTTAATTAACAAAATGTTATATACATGGTAAATATAAATCTTTACACACACACACACACACACACACACCATGATAATCTTTGTTAAAGATAAGTGCAACCATAAGAATATAAATGAATCATGTAGAAAAATTACAATAAATTCTATGAAAAAATTAATAAGAATAATTATTTTTATATCATATGTTGACTTACAAGCTTATCACATTCTTACTTGCATGAATATCATATGTTAGTATGTATGATTTTCATGTCTTGGCTTACATGAGTTATAAGTTTTGATTATGTGCTTACTATATGTTCTCGTGCATTAATCCAAGTGCTTGAAAGGGTGCTTGTTATATGATGATGTGTATACCTGCCAAGTATTGACTTGACATGTGAAAGCTATGTGTTGGTTTACTAAATGTTGCATCAAAAATTAAAATACTTGGAACCTTGCCTATAAATAAAAGTGATTTGGGGTTCCTAGCACACAACAACACATATCATGAGAACATTTCATAGTGAATTGAGAAACTCTTGCCAATTATTTTCAATTGCATGTGTGAATATTATTGAGTTTTCTAGATGTTGGTAGAATAGTTCAAACTGGTTCAATCGAGTATAATCAATTTAATTTAATTTGAAATGCTAAATTATTATTTTATTTATTTTATTCATTTTATTTATTTTATCAATTATATTATATTTTATTTTATTTTATTTTTGAATTCAATCATTACTCATTTTTGAATATTTTTTGTAGATATCAAGTCGTCATACCTAAGTATGTATACTAGCTATGTATAAAATACACATTCATATTGATGTATACTATTTTTGCAGATACCAAGTCAACATACCTAAGTATGTATACTTGTTATGTATAAAAAACATCCATATTAATGTATACTATTTTTGTAGATAGCAAGTCGGAAAACCTAAGTATATAAACTATTTATATATTGTTTTTGTATATGGTCACCATCAAAATCCACACAATGACAAAACATTATATCACAGGTGCATGAGGCATTTATACGAATATGTTTATATATGAAATCAAAGCATACCGTATGGTGATTAAAAAAGAAATTCATAAACAAAAAAATTAGAATAAAAATTCTTACTCTTTGATTAAGAAATCCAAGATAATCGATGAATGTACCTTAAATCAATAACAAATTAAAACTTAAACCTCAGATTAATTTTAGTTGAATCGACATCGAGAGATAATGGTGGAATGATGAGGAATTTGGTTATGTTAGAGATGCATCATGTCGAGAGAGAGAGAATGTATATTTTAGGATAATATTTATATTTTTAATTATTAAAACATTAAATAAATAGTATATATATATATATATATATATATATATATATATATATATATATATATAAAATACAAAAAGACTCATTAATTTTATTTACTATCAAAAACTTTTTAACAAAATTAATGTGCGTGTAGTAAAGTACAAATGAAAAACAAATACATTACAAATTTTTATTATAATATTAATTAAACAATAAATATATAAACAATAAAAAGAATATGTTTTGCCGTAAATTAGTATAAATTTTAATATATGTTAATTTAATTTTTAAATTATCAAAAAAATTATTATACTTATTGAATTAAATATTTAATGTTACTTTAATTTAAATTATTTAGTTTCGTAATTAAAAATTTTAGAAAAATTTTTAATATAATTTTTTAAAAAATTAATATATCATAAAAATAGTTATTTTAGACCTTATTAATATAATTTTTTTTGTATTTTTTTATATTTTAAATTAATTATTTATAATATCATTTTTTTTTATTTTACGAGGAGAATGTGAGTTTCAAGTATTGCTAATTTATAGATCAATAATATAAATTTAATAAACAAAAATAAATAAAATATTAAAACAAATAATAAATAAAAAAATTATATAATTAAATATTGGCTAGAAAAATAACATCGCTAAAAATTTAGCTAAATTACGGATTTTATAAGCTAGAGAAAATTCGCCGCTATATTATGGATTTTATTAGCTCGAGAAAATCTATCACTAAATTACAAATTTTATTAGCTAGGGAAATTTCATCCCTAAAGCCAACACAAAATTAAGGATTTTATTTTCTACTAAAATTTCATTGCTAAATCTGTCACTAATATATGGATTTTATTAGCTAGGGATATTCGATCGGCTAAATCCATAGCTAAAATACAGATTTTATTAGCTAGGGAAAATACGTCGCTAAATCCGTAGCTAAATTACTAATTTTATTATCAAGAGAAAATCTGTCGCTAAATCCGTCGCTAAATCCGTCGCTAAATCATGGATTTTATTAGCAATGAAAAATCCATCACTAAATCCATCACTAAATCAATGATTTTATTAGCAAGTGAAAATCCATCACTAAATCAGTCGCTAAATGAATGATTTTATTAGCAAGGGTAATTTAGTCGCTAAATCGATTGCTAAAAATTAGCTAGGGAAAATCCGTCACTAAATCCGTCACTAATTTCAGGCTTTTATTAGCGAGAAATATTCTATCGCAATTTCCATTGCTAAAATCTCCACTTTTCTTGAGTGGAAGTTATGAAAATTTTCTATTGCTAATCCGTCGCTAAAATCCCAGCTATTTTTTAGCATAATATATAAAAATTTTCCATCGCTAAAAGTTCTATTTTTCTTTAGCAGAATTTACAAAAATTCTCCGTCACTAAATCCATCGCTAAAATCCCCACTTTTCTTTAGCAGAATTTTCAAAAATTTTTCGTCGCTATTATGTCGTTAAATCCATCACTAAATCCCCCACTTTTCTTTAGTAGAATTTTCGAAAAATTTTCCCTCGCTAATCCGTTGTAATTTTTTTTAGAAAAATAATCATTCCCTTGCTATTCCCTAGCTAAATTGATATTTTCTTGTAATGATATATATATATATATATCTTTCTATATATCTATCTTTATATCTATCTATCTATTTATCTATTTATCTATCTATCTGTCAATTTGTCTATATATCTCACTATCTATCTTTATATATGTCTATATATCTATCTATCTCAATGTATTTCTCTATATCTATTAATCGGTCAATCTATTTTTAATCTGTCTATCTATCTATCTACCTATCTATTGATCTTCTTTCAATTTTTTTATATATCTATCTTTCTCTCTATGTGTCTACCTTTCTATCTATCTATCTATATATCTTTTATTCTATCTATCTGTCATTTCGTCTATATATCTTTATATCTATCTTAAACTATAAATCTATCTATTTGTCTATCTATCTATCTATCTCTTTGTCTATATCTTTTTCTCTATAATTTTATAATTATCTAACTAACTATCTATCTTTTTATCTATTTATCTATATGTCTATCTGTGTACTATTTTATTAATATATATATCTATCAATCTCTTTATTTGTCTATGTTTTCTATCTATTTATTTGTTTATATATCTATAAATCTATCTATCTATGTGTATATATGGCTATCTATCTATCTTCATATATATATATATATATATATATATATATATATATTTGTGTATCTATCTTTCTATCTATATATATATATATATATCTATCTATCTATCTCTCTATTTGTTTATCTATCCATCAATCTTTTTATCAATCTATCAATTTATCAATCTGTTTATATTCCTTTTTGTCATTCTATCTATCTGTCTAACTGTCTATGTGTCGATCTTTCTATTTATCTATCTATCTATCTTTCTAACTATCTAATTGTATTTCTTTTTATCAGTTAATTAGTCTATCTATTTTTATACCTATCTATTATTCTATTAATATGCCTATTTGTCTCTTTATCTATCTATCTATCTAATTTTCTATATGGATAACTATTTATCAATCTATCTGTAAATTTGTTTATTTGTTTATCAATCTATTTGTTTATTTGTATATCTGTCTATCTATCTATTTGCCTATCTATTCATCAATCAATCTATCTATCTATCTGACTATCCATCTATTTTTCTATATGTCTATTTATTTATCTAACTATCTACCTATATGCCTATCTATTTATTTATTTTGATATTTGTCTATTTGTTTATTTAGTTATCTATCTATTATCTCTCTATATGTCTATAGATCTATATATATGTCTATCTATCTATATTTCTATCTATATATGTGTCTATCTACCAATCTACCTATTAGTCTATCTGTCTATTTATTTATCTAACTATTTGACTATTTTTTTATCTATCAGAGTATCTATCTATTTTTGTGTGTGTGTGTGTATATATATATATATATATCAATCAATCAATATATCTATCTATATATCTTTCTATCTATCAATCTAGCTAGTTATATATTTAGTTATCTATCAATCAATCAATCTATATATCTTTTAATACATCTTTATGTGTATCTATCTTTATGTGTATCTATATAGTTATATATTTATGTGTATCTATCTATTTGTCTTTCTTTCCATATATCTATCTATATGTGTATCTATCTTTATGTATATCTATCTATCTCTCTATTTTTATTTCTACATATCTTTCTATCTATCTATCTATTTATTTGTCTATATGTCTATTTATATATCTATCTATATATCTATTTGTCAATCATTCTGTCAATATTCCATCTGCCTATGTGTATTTGTCTTTATGTGTCAGATGTTTGTGTATACATGTCTTTGTGTCTAAAAATCTTTCTCTCTATATATCTAAATGTCTATATATATATATATATATATATCTATTTCTCTATTCATTTATCAATCAATCTATCTATCTAGCTACCAGTCTATCTAACATTTGTCTATCTTTTTATACATTTATTTGTAATTTTGATATATGTCTATCTACTTTTTTGTTTATCTATATATCTTTAAATTAGTCTATCTATATTATTATTTATCTTTATATCTAAATCTCTATATATTTTTCTATTTTTCTTTCTATCTATATTTGAATTTATTTATCTATATATCTATCTATATATTTATCTGTCTATCTTTATCTCTATATATCTATATGTATATCTATCAATCTATCTATATATCTATTTATCTGTCTATCTCTATGGCTATTTTATTATCTATCTATTTGTCTATCTATCTATCTATCAATCTATAATTATCTATCTATCTTTCTACCGATATAGCTTTCTATCTATCTACTTGTCTATCTGTATATCTATCTATCTATCTAACTATCTTTGAGTCTATATATGTATTAATCTATCAGTCTTTCTGTCTATCTTTATATCTGTTTATCTTTCTATCTGTCTATCTATCTATCTATCTATCAATCTATCTATCTGTATATTAGTCTATCTATTTATTTGTCTATCTATCTATCTTTGTATCTCATTATTTTCATAGTTTTCTATTTATCTATCTGTCTATCTATCTATCTGTCTATCTATTCTTATGTTTGTTTTTATATATTTGTATCTATTTATTATTATTTTTGTGTGTCTTTGTGTGTATGTGTCTCCTTGTCTACTTGTCTATATATCAATAGGTCTATCTCTCTATCAATTTATATATATATATATATATATATATATATATATATATATATATATATATATATATATATATATATATATATCTATCTGTCTATCAATGTGTATTTGTCTATTTATTGGTATATCTTTCTATTTACCTATCTATCAATCTATCTTTCTATCTCTATATTTTTCTATCTATCTATTTTTCCATCTATCTATCTATGTATTTGTTTATGTATTCTTATGTTTGTTTATCTATCTTTGTAACTATTTATTAGTCTATTTTTCTAAGTGTCTATGTGTCTATTTGAATTTTTGTCTTTGTGTCTAAGTGTTTATCTTTGTATCTATTTATATATCAATCTGTCTATTTATCTAATTATCTATTTATCTTTATGTATATATATATATATATATATATATATATATATATATTTATGTTACTATCTATCATCTACCTATAAGTATATTTGTCAAATTGGATATCTAAATATCTTTCTTTATGTTTATTTATATATTTATCTATCTATCTATCTAAATATCTATCTATACATTTTTCAATCTATATATATGTCAATCTATCTATATGTCCATTTGTCACCATGTCTATTTATCTTTCTATCTATTTGTCTATCTATCTATCTTTCTATCAGTCTATTTGTCTATCTTTTTTTTATATTTCTATCTATCTATTTATCTATCTAACTATACTTATCACTATCTAACTAACTATCTATTTATTTATTTATCTATCTATCTATTAGTCTATCTGTTTGTTTATCTATCAATCTGTCTATTTTTCTATCTATCTATCTGTCTGTCTGTCAATTTATCTATCTATCTATTTGTCTGTCTGTCTATGTATATATTTGTCTATATATATATTTTTCTATTTGTCTTTTAGTCTATCACTCTAATTATCTATTGGTTAAGTTGGTTATCTTCTTTCTATCTATGTATATATGTGTCTATCTATCTATCTATTTATCTATCTATTTATATATCTATGTATCTATATATCTATATTCTCTGTATTTGTCTAATTAACTATTTTGTCTCTCTATATATCTTTCTATTTGTCAATCTTTATATCTAGCTATGTATGTATATGTCAATTTATATATCACTCTATCTATCTTTCTGTGTATCTATATAACTGGCAATCTATCTATCTATCTATCTAACTATATCTCTGTCTATATATCTATCTAAATATCAAAATAAATGTCCATTAATCTATCTATTTGGATATCATACTAAGTCTTTATATGTCAATCTATCTATCTTTCTATGGGTCTGGTCTTGTAACTATCTATCTTTCTATCTATTTATCTCTCTATTTATCTGTATATCAATCTCTATTTCAATCAACCTTTCTGTCTATCTATCTGTCTATCTATCTGTCTTTCTATCTATCTATCTTAAAATCTATGAATTAGGCTATCTATATATCTATATATCTATCTATATATCTATCTATCAGTATATATGGTTATCTATCAATGTATCTATATGTCTATCTATCTATCTATATGTCTATTTATCAATTATTGAATATGTCTATGTATCTATTTATCTATAAATATACCTATCTATCTACCTATCTATATGTATATGAATCAATTTATCTATCTATCTGCCTATCTATTTGTCTATCTATCAATATATATATCTATCAATCTATCAATATATCTAACTGTCAATCAATCTATCTATCGATATGTCTTTCTATTAATCTATCTATTTTAAATGATTCTAACTCTCTATTTGTCTATCTATTTATCTATTTTCTATTTATCAATCTATCTATATTTTTATCAGCCTATCTGTTAATCTGTCAATATGTCTATTTGTTTACCTATCTATCTATCTGGCTATCTCTGTATCTATCTAACTATATAATAGTCTAAATAAATAAATAAATATATATATATATATATATATATATATATATCTATCTATCTATCTATATCTATCTATCTATTTGTCTATCTCTCTATTTGTGTCTATATCTATCTATCTATCTTTATATCTATCTATCTATCTATTTCTATATCTATTTATTTGACTATGTATCTATCAGCATATCTCTCTATTTTTCTATTTGACTAATTATAAATATGTATATGTTCTTATATATCAAAATGTCTATATGTCTATAGTTCTTTTTGTATATCTATATAATTGTATATCTATCTATCTGACTATTTTCATATCCATCTATCTGGCTTTGTGACTATCTTTATAAATAACTATCTATCTAATTGTCTATCTGTCTATCTACTTATATATCTATGTGTCTATCGATCATCTATTTATCTATCTATGTGTCTCTCTATCACTTTATCTATCTATATATCACTCTATGTATCTATCTATTTATATTCTATCTGTCTATTTGTCTATCTACTATGTGTCTATCTTTCTATCTATCTATTTTTTATCTATCTACCTATCTAACTATCTATCTATCAATGTATATATCTATCTTTCTACCTATCTATATATCTATCTATCTATTTGTCTATCTATATGTCTATCTATAAATCTATCTATATGTATTTCTATATTATGTATTTTTGTTTGTCTATCTATCTCTCTATGTTTCTATTTGTCTACTTTTCTATATGTCTATCTATCAATCAATCAATCTCTCTAGTTTTCTATCTGTCTAACTATCTATCTTTCAATCAATATATATATATAGATATATATATATATATATATATATATATATATATATATATATATATATCTATATATCTATATATCTATATATCTATATATCTATATATCTATATATCTATATATCTATATATCTCTATCAAGTAATCTATCTGTCTATCTCTCTATCTATCTAATTATCAATTTGTCTATATAACTTTCTATTTTTGTATCTTTCTATCTGGCTACCTATCTATCTATTTATATGTCTATATATTTATCTTTCTATTTATCAATCTATCTATATTTTTATATAATTGTATATATATCTATCTATCATTCTAGTTATCTAGCTATATGTTTATATATCTTTCGATGTGTTTAAGTCTCTCACTATTTATTTGAATATCACATTATATATCTATCTATATATATATATATATATATATTTATATTTCTGTCAACCTATCTATCTATCAATCTTTATATATATATGTATATCTATCTACATATCTCTCTATTAGTATATCTATCAATTTAAATATCTATTGATCTATCTATTTATTTATCTTACTATATATATATATATATATATCTATCAATCTATAAATTTATTGATCTACCTATCAGTCTATCTATTTCTCTATCTATTTATCTATTTATCTATCTATCTATCTATATATCTATCCGTTTAATTTTCTAACTATCATTCTATCAAATTAAGTAACTATCTTTCTATCTATCACTATATTAGAAAATATGTCTATCTATCTATGTGTTTATTAGTGTATCTATCGATATGTCTATATGTCTATCCATCTATTAGTCTATTAGTCTATTAGTCTATCAATCTATCAGTCTGTTTGTTTATATTTATTTCTGTCTATCTATTAAAATATCTAACTATCTATGTATCTTTCTATCTATTTTTCTATCATCTATCTTTCTATCCATCAACATTTGTATCTATCTATTTGACTATTTTTCTATTTACCTATCTATCATTCAAAATATATATATTATTTAATTGTCTATATGTAGATCAATTTATCCATATAACTATCTAATATTTATATTTCTATCTAACTAACTAACTAACTATCTTTCTATCTATCAGTTAATCAATCTATCTATATATCTATGATCTATTAATCTATCTATCTATTAATTTATCTATCTGTTTATCTATCTATCTATCATCTATCTATCTATATCTTTTTCAATCTATGTGTCTATCTGACTATCTGTTTATCTAAATATATGTATATTTGTCTATCTATTTATCTATCAATCTACTTATCAATATATATATATCTATCTATTGACATGTCAATTAATATATCTATTTAATTACCTTTCTGCCTATCTATATATTTATCTATCAATCTATCTATCTATTTATCTTTCTATTTGTCAATCAATCAATCTATTTGTCTATCTATCTATTTATATGTCTATCTATCTATTTGTCCATCATATATATGTTTATGAACTTATCTTCCTATAAACCTATATATCTATATGTCTATTTGTCTACCTGACAATCTATCTATCTATCAGCCTATTTATCAATTTGTCTAACTATCCATCTCTCTATTAATATATAAATATATATATATATATATATCTATCTATCTATATATATCTTTTAGTCTATCTGCTTTTCTTTCCATCTATCTATCATTGTGTCTATCTATCTATATGTTTAGCTATCTATATCTCTATTTTCCTATCTATCTATTTTTCTATATGTCTATTTATCTATCATTATATAAAATCTATTTGTATATCCATCTATCTGTCAATATGTCTATATGTCAATGTGTCTATGTATATACGTGTTTATGTATTTAAATGCACATCTTTTTAGAAATCTATCAATCTATATAACTATCTATCTATCTATTTAGCTATTTTTCAATCAATAAAACTATCCATCTATCTATCAATCTATCATTTTATTTTTATATCTTTTTAGAACGCAATTTGTATATTTGGATATTGATCTTTTTGCCTGCTTAATATATATATATATATATATATATATTAATCTATCTATATATTTATATATCCATATAGCTAAATATCTATATATCAATATATTTATCTTTCAGTCTATCCATCTATTTGTTTATATATTTATTTGTCTATATATCAAAATGTATATCTATCTCTCTATATATCAATATATTTATCTTTCGGTCTATCAATCTATTTGTTTATATATCTATTTGTCTATATATCAAAATGTATATCTATCTCTCTATCTATCTATATGTTTATCTATCTATATGTCTATATATCTATCTAACTATCTATCTATTTGTCTATTTGTCTATCTATCTATCTATCTATCTATCTAGCTATCTATATGTCTATTAGTCTATTTAAATATCTATATATCTATAAATGTAACTTTTTTTATATCTATCTATATATCTTTATAGCTTTCTATCTGTTTAACTATCTATCTGTATATCTAGCTATCTATCTAACTATCTATATGTCTAATGATCTATCAGTCTATTTGTTTATCTATCTATCTTTTTTTCCTATCGGCCTATCTATATATCTGTATATTTGTATATTAGTCCATTGCTCTATTTTCCTATCTATCTATCTTTCTATTTCTTTATTTGCCTATCAATCTATCTATCTATCTATCTATCGATCTATTTGTATATCTATTCTTATGTTTTTCTATCTATCTTTGTATTTATAAAAAAGTTTATTTGTTTATGACTTTGTGTCTTTTTGTTATTTATATATTTGTTTATCTATCTATCTATCTATCTATATTTTATTTATCTATATAACTATCTCTCTATATTTTTATCTATCTATCTAACTAACTTTCTATCTATCTATTTATCTATATATTTATTTAATTGTGTATTTGTCTAACTATCTATTTATCTATCTATCTATTTCATTATCTATCTATTTATCTATCTATCTATATGTCTATTTATCTATCTGATTATCTATCTATCTATAGATATTTTTATCTGCCTATTTGTGATCTATCTATCTAACTATAGGTCTATTTTTCTATCTATCTATTTTCCTATCTTTTTATCTTTCTATCTGTTAATCTATATATATGTCTATATATCTATATATCCATTTCTTTTTCTATATGTCCGTGTGGCTTTATATCTTTCTATCTGTCTATTTGTCTATATATCTATCTTTTTATATATTATCTATCTATCTCTCTATCTGTCTATGTATCTATCTATCTGTTTATCTATATATTTATCTATATATATAACTATCTATTTGTCTATCTATCTGTCTATTTTTCTTTCTGTCTATATGTATATCTAGCTATATTTATATTTTTTTATATATCTATATCTCTATTTGTCTATATGTCTATCTATCTATATATTTATTTGTATTTATAACTATCTATGGTATATGTATCTATCTGTTTATTTTACGATCTATCAATCAATCAATCAATCTATCTATCTATTTGTCTATCTATCTTTTTTCTATTCGTCTATTAGTCTATCTACCTATCTATCTCTCTATATATTTGTCTATCTATAAATATGTCTATCATTCTATCTATAAATACATCTATCTATCTATATAACTTTCTGTCTATCTTTCTATCTCTATGTCTATCTTTCTATCTATCTATCTATCTAAATATCCATCTGTCTATCTATCTATCTATCTATCTAACTATATAGTTTTCTATCTATATATCTATCTTTATATCAAGCTATCTATCTATTTGGATATATATATTATCTATCTATCTATCTATCAGTCTACAATGAATATATCTATATTTTTATCTATCTATCTGTTTATCTATCTATTTATCCATCATTATATTTGTCTATATCTCTATTTGTCTATCTATCTATCTATCTATCTATCTAACTCTCTCTCTTTATTTTACAATCTATCAATATTCTATCTGTTTATCCGTCTATCTAACTATTTATCTGTCTATGTGTTTATGTTTCTATTTGTCTATGTGTCTATCTATCAATCTCCCTATCTATCAGTCTATATATCTATCTATCGGTCTATCTATCTATCTATTTTTCTATCTATCTATCAATCTACTAATCTAACTATCTATTTATCTTTCTAATTGTATATATATCTATATGTCTATATGTTTATTGGCTTTTTATGTATCGGTCTATATGCCTCTCTCTATATATCTGTGTCTATTGATCTATCTATCTTTTTGTCTATCTATCTATATGTATATCTGCCTATTTCTGATCTATTAATATTTCTATCTATCTATCTACCTATCTATTTGATGATCTATCTATCTATCTATCTATCTCTCTATATATCTACCTATATATTTATCTACCTATCGATCTATATATATATCTATGTATCTCTTTATTTATTTATTTATCTATCTATCTATCTATATGACAGTCTAGCTATCTGTCTATCTCTCTATATGTCTATGTATATATCTATGTGTATATTTATCTATCTATCTATCTGTTTATTTATCTATATATCTATCTATCTATTTTCTATATATCTATCTATCAATTTTTCAATCAATCAATCAATCTATCAATATATCAGTCTATCTATTTATCTATTTGCCTATTTATCTTACTATATATATATCAATCAATCTATTTGTATATCTATATATCTCTCTATCTATCTATTATTTATATGTCTATCAATTTTTCTATGAATTTGTTTATGAATCTATCTATCAACCTGTAAATCAATCAATCAATCTATTTATCTATCTATCTCTTTATCTATATATCTATTAATTTGTATATCAAACAATCTATCTATCTATATGTTTGTTTGTCTATCTATGTATCTATTAATCTATCTATATATCTATCTATCTATCTATCCATCTATAGATCTATTTGTCTAACTATCTATTTGTCTATCTATCTATGTAACTAATTGTCTATCTATCTTTCTATATATCTATCTAACTATTTATCTATCTATCTGTCACTCTATATATCTATGTATCTATCTGTCTATATATCTGTCTATCTATCTATATGATAAATCAAACTAACTGACTAATGATTTGTTTATCAAATTGTTTATCTATCTGTATATCTATCTTTCTATCTATCAAAATATTTGTATTTCTATCTATCTTTCTATCTATTTTTCTATATGTTAGTATATTTGTTTGTCTATCTATCATCTATCTATCTTTCTATTTCCTACCAATTTGCCTTTCTCTATGTCTGTTAATCTACCTATCTATTTTTCTATCTATTTCTATTTATCTGTATATCTATCTATCTATCTGTCTATCTTTGTGTATGTTTATCTGTCTATTTGTTTGTCCATCTATTTGTCTATTTATCTATATATTTTCTATTTATCTATCTGTCTATCTAACTTTCATTATATATGTCTATCTATCTATCTATCTATCTAGCTTTCTTTCTTTCTTTCTTTCTTTCTTTTAATTTAACTATCGTTTTGCCTACATGTCTATATATTTATTTGGCTATCTTTGTATATGCCTATATGTCAATAATTTTATTTTCTTATGTGTTTATCTATTTATTTATTTTATTAACTATTTACATGTCTATGAGTATATCTATCTATATTTCGTTCTCTCTATTTGTCTTTATATCTATCTATTTATCAATCTATTTGTCAATATATATACTTATTATCTGTTTATATGTATATCTATCTATTTGTCTATCTATCTATTTTTTGATCTATTATATATTATGTATCTATCTATTGTCTATCAATCTATCTGTCAATTTGTCTATTTGTCTATCTATCTATGTAGCTATCAATCTATTTTTACTGTCTATCAATCTATTAGTCTATCTACCTATCTATCTCTCTATCTATAAATCTATCTATGATTATGCCTATCTCTTTATCTGCCTATCTTTCTATCTCTATATTTATCTATTTTTCTATGTGTATATATATATATATCTATCTATCTATCCATCTATCCATCTATCTATCTATCTATATAACTATCTATATAGTTGTCTATCTATATATTTGTATATTGATCTATCTAGCTATCTTGCTATCTAATTATCTATCTATCAGACTTTCTTTTTAAGTATCTATCTATCTATATGTTAATCTTCCTATATATAATTTGTCTCTCTATTTACCTATCTATCTATCTATATGTCTGTCTATAATTCTATTTGCCTATCTATCTATATAGTTTTCTGCTAATCTGTCTATCTAACTATTTGTCAATCTTTTCTTCTATTTGTCTTATATCTTTGTTTCTATTTATTTATCTATCTGTTTATCTATCTATGTATTTATGTGTCTATTTGTATATGTGTTTATCTATCTATCTATCTCCATATCTATCTATCTATTTGTATATCTATTTTCCTATCTATTTGATTATCTTTATATCTATTTGTCTAATTATCTATTTATCTATCTTTCTTACTTTCTATCTTTCTATTTGTATATCTATCTATTTGTCTAAATGTTCATTTGGCTATCTTTGTATCAATATATTTGTCTATCTCTCTATCTATCTCCGTGTCTATATATCTATATATCTAGCTATTTATATGTCTATCTATATATCTATCTGTCTATTTATTTGCAATGTATCTATATGTATATTTATCTATATGTCTATCTTCCTATATATCTATCTATTTGTCTATCTATCTTTCTATCTATATTAAAATCTTACTATCTATCTATCTGTCTATATGTCTATCTTTTTATATATCAAAGTGTCTATCTATCTATTTGTATTTCTTTCTATCTATCTTTTTATCTGTCTAACTAACTAACTATCTATCTATCTGTCTATCTATATATCAATCCATCTATGTATCTATATATTTTAGATCTATTTATATGTCATTATGTTTATCTGTCTATCTATCTATCAATCTATCTGCATATTTTCCTATCTATCTATCAATCTATCTGCATATTTTCCTATCTATCTATCTATATATTTATTTGTATAACAATATATGTGTCTATCTATCTTTTTTTATGTCTATCAATTTGTCTATCAATTTGCCTATTAATCTATCTATTAATTTGTATATCAATCTATCTATCTATATATCTATTTATGTGTCAATCTATCTATCTATCTATCTAACTTTCTAACAATCAATATGTCTATCAATATATATATATATATATATATATATATATATATATATATATATATATATATCTCTGTCTGTCTATCTATCTATATGTCTATATATTTATCTATCTATTTCACTATCTATCTATATATTTTTTTATCTTTAATCTTTCTATTTATCTATCGGTCTGTCTATCTATCTATTTTTCTATCTATCAGTCAATCTATCTATCAGACTATCTATCTATCTATCCACATATCTATAAATCTATCTCTCTATCTATCTATCTTTCCATCCATCTATTTATACATTTATTAATTCATCTATATATCCATCCATCTATCGATATATCTATCCATCTATCTACCCATCTATTTATCCATCAATCTATTTATCTATCTATACATGTATCTATTCATCTATCCATCCGTCAATTTGTCAATATATCTATCCGTCTATTTATCCATAAATCTATTCATCTATCTATCTGACTATCTATCTATCTATATATCAATCTTTATGTATATTTATCTATTTGTCTATCTATCCATATATCTATTCATCTATATATCCATCTATCTAATTGTCTATCTATTTATTTTTTTTATATGTCATTCTATATGTCTGTCTATTTTCCAATCCATTGGTCTATCTATCTATCTATCTATCTATATAGATAGATAGATAGATAGTCAAATTAGTTATTCAATGCAAAATCAAACAACTCTTGCTATTCCCTAGCTTTCTAATGTAAATTAGCAAGGGAATATATTCCTTGCAAAATATTCATAGGTAATTATTATAGATTGATAAATATAGATATAGACAGATAGATAAATAGAAATATAGAGTGATAGACATACAGACAGATAGATAGATAGACAGATTGATAGATATATAGAAAGATAGATAGACATATATAAAGATAAATAGATAAATAAATAGACAAATAGACATATAGACTAATAGAATGATAGATAGAAAGAAGGATGGACAGATAGGTATATAGGTGAGTAGATAAATAGACAAATAGATAGATAGATATATAAACATAAAGGTAGATAGACGAAAAGAATGATAGACAGATAGACAGATAGAAATATAGATATATAGATAGATAGACAAATTGATAGATAGTCAGATTGAAAGATTTGTAGATAGAAAGATAGATAAATTGATAGAAAGATAGATAAATAGATAGATAGATAAATAGATAGATAGATAGATAAATATTTAATAGATAGATAGATAGATATATATAGACATATAAATATATAGCAAGATATATAGATTGACAAATTGAAAGATAGATAGACAAATAGACCGATTGAAAAATGGATAGATAGATAGATTAATTGATGATGAGATAGACAAATAGACAGATAGATAGAAAGATATATAGATAGTAAGATAAATAGTTTGAGAGATAGTTAGATAGAGAGATTAGTAGATATTAAGATAGATAAATTGATAGAAAGATAGATAGATAGATATATGGATTATAGACACATATATAGGAAGATAGATAGATAGACAGAATAGATAGATATTTAATAGATTGATAGTTAGATAGATATTTAGATAGATAGTTAGATAGATAGAAATATAGACATATAGAAAGATAGATACATTAATAGATTAATAGATAGATAGATCGACAGATAGACAGATTTGATAGATGGATAGATAGACAGATTGATAGATGGTGAGATAGACAAATAGACAAATAGAAAGATAGATAGATAGATAGCTAGCTAGAAAGACAAATACACATATAGACAGATTGATAGATAGATATAGATATATATATATATATAGACGAATGATAGTAAGAGATAGATAGATAGGCAAATAACAGACAGGAAAATAGGAAGATAGATAAATAGAAAGATAAATAGATAGATAGATAGACAGATAGAGAGAGATAGACAAATAGACATATTGACAGAAAGATAGATTGACATATAAAGAAATTGACATATAGATAGATAGACAGATAAACATATAGATAGATAGGAATATAGTCAGTTAGACAGGTAGACATGTAGACAAGTAGATAGATAAATAAATAAATAGATAAATAAAGAAATAGTTAGATAGATAGATAAATGGATATATAGAAAGATAGATGATTGACTGAGACATAGATATATAGACTAATATACAAATAGATAAAGAGATATACAAATAAATAGATAGAGAGATAGGCAAAATGATAGATAGATATATATATAGATAGATTGATATATAGATAGACCAATTGAAAGAGTGACTGATAGACAAATATACAAAAAAATAGCTAGATAGATTGACAGATAGAGATATAAACAAATAAATAGATAGACAGATAGATAGATTAATTGAAAGATAGATAGATTGACTAATTTAAAGATAGATAGATAGTCATATAGAACTATAGACAGATAGATATATATAATGATAGACAATAGATAGATAGATAGACAAATAGATAGGTAGACAAATCGAAAGATAAGAAGATAGATAGATAAATAGATATACAAATAGACAATTAGATAGATATAAAGATAGATAAAGAGATAGATAGATAGGCAGAGAGATAGATAAAAAGATATAAAGGTATATAGACAGATAGTTAGAGAGATAGATTGATAGATTGACATATTGAAAGATAGATAGATAGATAGATAGAATGATATAAAGATAGATAGACATATAGATAGATAGACAGATAGACATATATATAAATAGATAGAGAGATTGCTAGATAGAAAATAGATAGATAGACATAGATTCATAAAATTTAGAAAGATAGAAAGATAGATAAATAGACAAATAGTCCGATAGCTAGATAGAAAGATAGATAGATATGCATATAGATAAATAGACAAATAGATATATATACTGAAAGACTGATAGACATGAAGACAGATATATCGAAAAAAAGATATATAGATAGACTGAAAGATAATTAAATAGAAAGATAGATATATAGATAGATAGAAATATAGATAGACAAATAGTTAGATAGATAGAAAGACAAATATACATATTGACTAATATATAGATAAACATATAGGTAGATATATAGGCAGATTGACATATAGTTAGTGGGATAGATAAATTGATTGATAGATAGATAGATTAAAACATAGACATATAGACAGATAGATAAATAGACAAATAGATAGATACATAGATAGATACATAGGTATACAGGTAGATAGGTTGATATGTTGATAAGTAGACAGATAGAGACACAGATAGATGAATAAATAGATATACACATAGATATATAAATTGATAGACATATAGGTAAATAGGCTGATAGACAAATAGATGGACATATAGATAGATAAATAGATATATATATATATATATAGATATGCAAGTAGATAGAAAGATTAATAGATATATAGATAGATTGAATTATAGAAATATAGATAGGTAGAAAAAAACATATAGACAAATAGTCAGATAGAAGGATAGACAAGTAGACAAATAGAAAGAAAGACATATAGACAAATATACAAATAGATAGATAGATAAACAAATAGATATATAGATAGATATATAGATATATAGATAGATAGATTGATTGATTGATTTATAAATTAATAGATAGATAGAAAATAGATAGATAGATAGACATATAGATAGATAAATAGATAGATTTATATTAAAGATAGATAGATAGAGAGATAGATAGCCAGACAGTTAGTTAGATAGATAAAATGATAACTACATAGACAGATAAACTAATAGACTAATAGACTGAAAGATAGATAAATAAAAATTAAGATAGATAGATAGTTTGATTGAATAATAGACAGATGGATAGATAAAAACACATATAAACTAATAGACAGATAGACAGATAGATAGTCTATAGTTAGTTAAATAAAAATGATTATAATTAAATATATAGATAGTTAAATATATAGACAGATAGATAGATAAATAGATAGATAGACTGATAGACATATAGATAGATAAATAGATAGATAGACTGATAGACATATAGATAGATAGATACATAGACAAATAGATAGATTAATAGAAAGATGGATAGATAGATAAATATTTAATAGATAGATAGATAGATATATAGATAGATAGAGAGATATATATATATATATATACACATATAAACACATAGAAAGATAGAAAAAATTACAGATTGACTGATAGATAGATTGATAAATAGACAAATAGATAGATTGAAAAATGGATAGATTGATAGATTAATAGATGATTAGATAACCAAATAGACAGATAGACATATAGATATATAGATATAAAGATAGATAGTTTGACTGATAGTTAGATAGAGAGATTAGTCGATATTCACATAGATAAATTGATAGAAAGATAGATAGATAGATTATAAACACATATATAGGTAGACATATAGATAGACAGAATAGATAGATGATTAATAGATAGATAGTTAGTTAGTTAGATAGATAGAAACATAGATAGACATATAGACATATATAAAGATATATACATTGATAGATATATAGATAGATGCATAGACATATTTGAAAGATGGATAGATAGATAGATAGATAAAAAGATAGACAAATAGACAAATAGAAAAATAGACAGATAGATAGATAGACATATAGACAAATGATAGTAGAGAGAGAGATAGATAGATAATTATTATACAAACAAATAGAAAGATAGATATATAGAAAGATAAATTGATATATAGATAAACAGATAGAGAGATAGACAGATAGTCATATTGACAAAAAGATAAAGTGACGTATAAATAAATTGACCAATAGATATATAGCTAGATATACATATAGACAAATAGACATATAGTTAGTTAGACATGTAGACATGCAAACAATTAGTCAGTCAAATAAATAGATATGCAAATAAATAGATAGATAAATAAATAAATAGTTAGATAGATAGATATATAGAGAGATAGATAGATAGACTAAGACACAGTTAGATAGACAAAAATACAGATAGATAGAGAGATAGACAAATAGATAGATAGAGAGATAGACAAAATGATAGATAGATAGATATATTGATAGATAGATAGATATATATATATATATATAGATACTTTGATTGAAAGAGAAATAGATAGACAAATATACAAAAAGATAGCTAGATAGATAACATATAGAAATATAAACGAATAGATAGATAGACAGATAGAAAAATAGATAGACTGAAAGAAAGAAAGATTGACTAATTTACAGATAGTAGATAGGCATATAGAAAGATAGACAGATATATATATATATATATATATATAATGATAGACATTAGATAGATATATAGATAAAAAGATAAAAATAAAGATAGATAAATAGATACGCAAATAGATAGTTAGACATATATAAAGATAGATAAAGAGATACATAGATATATATATATATATAGATAGATAGAGAGATATAGAGATATACAGATAGTTAGATAGTAAGAGAGATAGATTGATAGATGGATAGATTGAAAGATAGATAGATAGACAAGAAGATATAAAGATAGATAGACATATAGATAGGTAGACAGATAGACATATATTCAAATAGATAGATAGATTGCTAGATAGACAAATAGATAGATATATAGATTGATAGAATTTAGAGAGATAGAAAGATAAATAAATAGACAGATAGTCAGATAGACCGATAGACAGATAGATAGATATACATATAGATAGATAGATAGATAGATATACATATAGATAGATAGACAGACAGATAGACATATATACTGATAGACATATAGACAGATATATCGAAAGAAAGATATATAGATAGACTGAAAGACAATTAGATAGAAAGATAGATATATAGATAGAAAGATACATAGATAGATAGATAGATAGAAAGACAAATAAACATATTGACATTTAGATTGATAGCCAAATAGTTAGATAGAAAGACAAATAGACATATTGACTAATAAATAGATAAACAGATAGGTAGGTAGATAGATATATTAACAGATAGACAATGTGATAGATAAATTGATAGATAGACAGATAGATTGAAACATAGACATATAGACAGATAGATAAATAGACAAATAGATAGATACATAGTTATATAGGTAGATAGGTAGATATGTAGATAGGTAGACCGATAGAGAAATAGATAGATGCATAGATAGATATATAGATAGATAGATAAATTGATAGACATATAGATAAATAGATTGATAGACAAATATATATACATATAGATAGATAGATGGACAAGTAGATAGAAAGATTAATAGATATATAGATAGATAGAATGAGAGAATTATAGATAGATAGAAAAAAATCATATAGACAAATAGTCAAATAGAAGGATAAACATGTAGACAAATAGAAAGAAAGACATATAGACAAATATACAAATAGATATATAGATAGATTCAAAAATAGATAGATAGATAAATATATATATCAGATAGATAGATAGATTAATTGATTGATAGATTAATAGATAGATAGACAAATAGATAGATAGATAAACATATAGATAGATAAATAGACAAATAGATAGATAGATAGACATATAGATAGATAAATAGACAGATAGATAGATAGATAGATAGATAGATAGATAGATAGATAGATAGACATATAGATAGATAAATAGACAAATATATATAAAAGATAGATAGATATATAGAGAGACATATAGAAAAATAATTAGATAGACAGATTAAATGATAACCAGAAATACAGATAAACTAATAGACTAATAGACTGATAGATAGATAGATAGAAATTAAGATAGATAGATAGAAATTAAGATAGATAGATAGATTAATAGAAAGATAGATAAAT
Source organism: Sapria himalayana (assembly GCA_029783825.1). Taxonomy (NCBI): domain Eukaryota; kingdom Viridiplantae; phylum Streptophyta; class Magnoliopsida; order Malpighiales; family Rafflesiaceae; genus Sapria; species Sapria himalayana. Next base: position 205,886 of record JAREIK010003484.1, read on the forward strand.
AAATAGACATATAACCTGATAGACAAATAGACAGATAGACAGATATACAATTAGAAAGATCGATACATTGATAGACAAATAGACAGATAGACAGATATACAATCAGAAAGATCGATACATTGATAGACAAATAGAAATGATTATAATTAAATATATAGATAGTTAAATATATTGTCTAATAGATAGATAAATAGATAGATACATACAAAGACTGATCGACATGTAGATAGATAGATACATAGATAAATAGATAGATTAATAGATAGGTAGATAGGTAGATAGAGAGATAGAGAGATAGATCGATAGGTGAAAAGACACAATTATAGAGAGATAGTTAGACATGTAGTGAGATAGAGAGAAATATAGATAGTAAGATATAAAGATAGATAAATAGATATATAGATAGATAGACAAAGAGAGAGTTTCAATAGATTGATAGATGAACAAATTTTTAGATAGTCATATAAATAGACCTGTATACATATAGACAGATAGACATATATAAAGATAGACATATAAACATATACACAAATAGATAGATAGATAGATAGTCAAACAAATTGATAGATAGATAGATAGACATAGAGACATAAGACATATAGACTAATACATTGATAAACAAAGAGATCAGATAGATATATAAATAAAAATATTGATAGATAAATAGATATACAAATAGAATGCTAGACAGATAGATTTATAGACATATAGGCATATAGACTCATATACAGATAGACAGATAGATATATAAACAGATAAGCAGATAGATAGATAGATAGATAAACAAATATATAGATAGTCAGATAGACAGATACATAGATATATAGACAAATAAATAGATAGAAAATTAGGTATATTGAAATATTAACAAATACACAGATAAACAAATTTACAGATAGACATATATAGATAGATAGATAGATAGACAAATATAGATAGATAGATAGACACATAGATAGATAAACATATTGATAGATAAATAGATAGACATATAGACATATATATAGATAGACATATAGACAATTAGATAAATAGATAGATAAATATATTGATAGATAAATAGATAGACAATAAACAGATAAACAGAAAGCCATATATAAAGATAGATAGTTAGATAGATAGATTAATATATAGGCAAGTAGATATATAGATAAATAGATAAATATATATATATATATATATATATATATATATATATATATATAGTTAGATAAACATATAGATAGATAGAAAGACAAAATGACACATTGAAAGATAAAAAGATAGATATATAGATAGATAGATTGATTGATATATAGACATGTATATAGGTAGATAGTTAGACAAGTAGACAGGTAGATAAGTAGATAGGTAGATAAAAAGATAGATTGAGAGATAGATAGATAGACATATAGAATGATAGATAGATAGATAGACAAATAGATAGATAATAAGATAAATAGATATATAGTTAGATGGAAAGATTGATAAATAGGAAAGTAGATAGATAGATAAATAAATAGATAGACTGATATAATGATAGAATGAAAGATATATAGATAGATAAACAAATAGATAGATAGACAAATAGATAGATAGATAGTTAGAAATATATATAGATAGATTGATAGATAAATATTCAGATTGATTGATAGAGAAATAGATAGAATGATAGATGGAAAGATTTAAAAATTAATATGTAGATAGTAAAATAATTACATAGACATATAGTCAGATAAATATATAGACAGATAGCTAGATTGATAGAAAGAAAGATAGATAGATATATAGAATCATATATTGATTGATTTATTTATAGATTGATAGATAAATATACTAACAGATAGATTGATAGATTGATTGATTGATCGATCGACAAATATATAGATAAATAGATAGAAAGATAATTAAATAGATAGACAGATAGATAGCTAGACAAATAAATAGAAAGACAAATAGATAGATAGATAGACATACAGATAGTTTGATAGATAGAGATACAAAACGAAAAATAGATAGATAGAAAGATAGATAGATATATAGATTGAAAGATTGATAAATAGGAAAGTAGATATTTTTTTTAAAGGTTTTGTTTATTAATTAGAACCCTCTCTTTTGGCGGAGGAATACCATTAGTACAAGCTACATCTACCCATTTCCCTTTTACACTCGATTCCTAAAGTTAGAGAAATGTAACAATCCATAATTTTAATTAACTCATAATCTTTCCTAACTTTATAAGACATCTCAGAATTCTTAATAGAACTTGCTATGAAATTTGCTTCCTCTATTGAACTTTGTATATATCTTTCGTGTGCTATCTTTGAAACCTTAAATCTTTGTGAAGTGTGTAACTCTATCAGCTCCGGCCAGCATGCTCCCTCACAGCTTCCTCTTCCAAATTCGACAATCCAGCCTCTAAATTTCAAATCACTTGTCCATGCTCATTCTTTAGCATTTGAGTATATCTAGACCCATTTTCATTTCTTTAAACGATCCCACTTGTGATATATCCTACATGAAACAAAAGTATCAATTTTTTTCAAATAAAGGGTCCATTACTTACCTTCCTTTTGCCCGATACCACGAAGAGAATATCTCTTGTTCTTTGTATCCTACTTCCTCTTGAAGTGCTTTAAGAACAATTCCAGCTATCTTCCTTTTGCTGATCTCCCATTTGAAGTGACGCATACATTGACTAACTATCTAGGACTCTTCTAATTCCTACAGACTTCCAGAATTTCAAAAACAAAACACCAAGCCTAAGCTACAGACTTCCAGAATCAACTAAAACAGCAAGAACAAAATTACAATAGGCAGTAAGAAGTGCAGATTAGAGCCTGTGTTGTATGCCCAACTTGATAATGCATTCAGCCCGATTAGAATTTAAGTCCAGTTTCCGTACCTGTAAAATAGATAAGCAAAACAGCGCAAACAGCACACTGAAAACTTAGGCTTCTTACCATTTTCCCTTTTTAATTATTCACCTCAGTTTCTGTTAATCCCCTTCAGGACCAGGGAGATTTTAAGATATGAGTCTCTTATCTTTTCCATTCCCTCATCTTTCTGTCTTATGAGGTGAACCCTAGCCAATATTACAAAGAAGCCGCTCTCTGTATGATTCTTCCTTATTATAAGACATTGAACAGCAGGGAGTCTTTCCACTCCAGTGGTTATATTTGTCTCAGCAGCGGGAGTACTCCTGATAGCAACAGGGGGCAGTAACAGACAGCAACTATCCCTCCTTTCCCCTGTGCGTCTGGCTCAAATCTTCACGAGATTCCAGCCTTCTTCCTTCATCATGTATTCACTGTTGATCCTAGAACAAAACCAAAGAGAAAACAAAGAAACAACAACCGTGCCTACCAGAACTGTACACCCTACTACCCTTATTCTTGATTAAACTAATACAACATAAGTCAATTTTAACGATTACTCCCCTTTAACATACTACAAGGAAAGGACAAAATATATATTGTCCTGTAAAGAAAATCAAAAAACAACCTTTCTGCAGAGATTATCGACTTCTGCCAAAATGTGGAATTAGCAGATGTTTTGGATATGCAGAAATTCTAAATTACATACATATTATTTTAACAACCATTCAGTATAGCTATGTACCCTTCTACCAAAATGCAGAATTAATATATACTACAATGGGATCTCCTTCATATATATCCATTTAGCTCCATCTGTCATATCTTCATGGTCTGTTTATTTGTTCTTATATAAGGAAAACCCATTTTATCTAGACATGCTATTCCCTTTAGTTTATTTGGCATGAATTTCTCATTATAATCTATATTTCCTCTGCTGGTGCCTATTTTAGATAAACAATCTGCTAGATTATTGGCTTCTCTATATATATGTATTATTGAGGCCTTCAGTTCTTTCAGAAGATTAAGAATAACTTCTAGATCCTCTTCATACCTCCATAATTTTTTCTTATTTATTACCGTATCAACTAGTAATTTTGAGTCTACCTGAACTACAATGTTTTTAAAATTTAGCTGCTTACATATCTCTAACCCTGATTTTAATGCTCTAATTTCAGATTCTAATGCCGAGGATGCCCTACTAGCTCTGGTAAATGCTCTCTGTACTGTCCCTGTATGATCTCTTATTACCCCGCCTCCTCCTGCTATTCCAGTGTCCCTGCTAAAACTACCATCCGTATTAAGTAAAAGTTTACCAACCGGCAGAGCATTCCACTGTATACATTTAGCCCATTGCTGTTTTATCACTTTGTATGTGAGATCCCATTCATTCTCAAGCTTCTTTTCTTGTTCCAAATCCTGTATTACTATCGGTTTTATTATTGTTATATTATATATTTCCTTTTTAATATCTTTTATAATTTCTGTTAAGTTCATCCTTATATTTTCATATTTACTTTTGTTTCTAGATTTCCAAATGCACCAGATAATTAGATGTGGCAGTTTCTGACTAAGCCATTTCCTGGCGGGGCTTTTCATGTTTATTTTTTCCCATTTTTTAACTTTATCTATTAATCCATCTTCTATTTTACATATTCTTTTTTTCCCTTCCATCTCTCTCCATATTTCTGCTGCAATGGGGCCATTCGAGAGCAAGTGATCAGTTGTTTCAACCGCTTGAGAACAGCATTCGCATCTTGAAGCCATGTTTATCCCTTTCTTTTGTACATTTCTATTTACCGGTATGGCATTCAATAATGCCTTCCATGTGAAGGAGCACATTTTTTGCAGGACATTTTCTTGCCATACCCATTTAAATAGAGTTTGTACCGGTTTTTTTTTCCTAACCAAATCTTTTGCCGATTTGAGAGAAATGTTTCCTTGTGGTGTTAACGTCCATTTCCAGCCACTCTTTTTTAGTGTAGAGTGTGAGTCTACTATCTCTGTTTTTTTTTCCATTGACTTCCAACTATTCGAAGCTTTCTTAGAAGTTTTATTTTTATTATCTAAATATTTTACCCGCATATATTTAGCCCATAGATTATCACTTTCTTTAAGACTCCACCAGCTTTTACAGTCCCAGGCAGCTGCCGAGTCCTGAAGGCTCATAAGACCTAAGCCTGCTTCCTCTTTCGGATAACAGATACTTTTCCAGTCCTTCCAGTGTAGTTTATTTCTGCCTTGTTTTTTACCCCATAAGAAGTTTGTCATTTCTGATTCGAGTTTTTAAATAATTTTTTTTGGGGGATGTATCACTAATAAAATGTGTGTGAATGTGCTTTGTAATACATGTGAAAGCAACGTAATTTTCCCCCCAAATCCAAGGAGCTCTTCTTTCCATCCTGCTATTTTTTTTCTTAATTTGTCTTGAAGGTAGGTTATATATTCTTCCTTCAACCTCCCCTCATATATCGGACAACCTAGATACTTTAATGCCCCTTTAATATCCTCGAAACCTAAGATATTTTTCATTTTATCTACTAACTTTGGTTTTGCATTTTTTGCAAGCATAAACTGACATTTACTTTTATTAACCATTTGTCCTGTTTCTTTTTCAAATATTTGCAGAAGATCCATAAGATTCATTAAAGACTTTGTGCTAGCATTAGTAAATATTATAAAGTCATCTGCGTATGCTAAACAACCTATTCTGGGTGTATTCCTTGGTTGTCTGAATGACATTATTTTACCTTCGGATATTTTTTTGTTCAAGTTTCGTATTAATAGTTCTATATATATATCAAAAAGAAGGGGGGATAACGGATCCCCTTGCCTTAAACTTTTATTTGGTTTAAATTCCTCACTTAACTTACCATTTACCAGGACTCTTACCCAGGTGCTTGAAATACATCTATAAATTAAATCTATGGTCAGCTCAGAGAAGCCGAAACTTCTTAACACAAAGCAAAGGGTATCCCATTCCACTCTATCGAAGGCTTTCGATAGATCTAGTTTGACCACTAAGTTTTTTCCTATAGCTTTACCACCTATTTCTTTCATCATTTCTGATGCAAGTTTTATATTATCAATCATTAATCTGTTTTTAACAAATCCAGTTTGTTCCTTAGATATTATAGTAGGTAAAATTAAGCTTAGCCTGTTTTGTAATATTTTGGCCAATATTTTATACGTAGCATTACATAAACTTATTGGTCTATAGTCCTCACATTTCTGTGGTGATTCTTTTTTAGGAATTAGTATTATATAAGATTTTGCCCATGATTTTGGGATTTCCGCCCCTACAAAAAAACTTGCAATTGCAGGGACTAGCTCAGTTTTAATCGTGTTCCAGTTTACCTGATAAAAATAGTTGTTCCAGCCATCAGGTCCTACAGCACTATCTTTATCCAGGCTAAAGACAGCTTCTTTGACTTGTGGTTCTTCTGGGATCGATTCTATTAATTGGTTTTGAGCTTCCGTAATGGTCATCCTAATCTCTTGCATTAGAGAATTATCTGTCCTACTTAACTGACTACATAGTTGATTTTCAAAAAAATTTTTAAAGAGAGCACCTATTTCCTTTTCCTCTTCTACCCATTTCCCGTCTTTATTTATTAGACCTTTAATTTTATTTTTTTGGGATTTTATTTTAGACATTATAAAAAAAAATTTGGTATTGCGATCCCCATCCTTTAACCATTTTATTTTTGCTCGTTGTTTCCAATAAATTTCTTCCATGTGTAATTTCAATCTCAATTCTCCTTTAGCCTTGCTTAATTCTATCCGAGTTTCATAGTTATTCGTGGAGTCAAAATCGTCCTCCAGCTTGGCTACTTTTTCCTCTAAGTTTTTTAGCTCCTGATTTAATTTTCCAAAAACCTCTTTATTCCATGTTTTTAAACAAGCTTTTAGCCTCAGAAGTTTAATTGATAGAACTTGCATCGGTTTACCCTCTGCTGGTTCTTTCCAGGACTCTCTGTTGAGTCCTGCAAAGCTCGCATGCTTTACCCACATATTTTGAAATTTAAAATTAGATGTATTACCCTGGTTACTTTGAATCATGATAAGCAGGGGGCTATGGTCAGAGCAAGTTCTATTTAGGTGTCTAAGCCCAATAATCCCTTGTGAGGTGACCCACTTTATGTTACACATAATCCTATCCAGTCGGGCCCAGATAACTCCTCTTTTTTTCCAATTGTTGCACCAGGTATATCTTGAGATGGTGAAATCAATTTCCAATAGATTCGTAATGGCTATTGTATCGTTAAATTGTTTCATGGCTACCTTATCCGGCAGTTTGCCTCCCTTCTTTTCTTGAGGGCTTCTAATTATGTTAAAGTCGCCTCCTATAAACCAAGGTAAATTTCTACTTGCTATATCCTTCATTTCTTCCCATAAGGCGAACCTAGATTGTTTGTCATTTTTTGCATAAACTGCTGAGATTATTTGATTTGTGTTCTTATCTAATTTGAAATGTACTATTTGTTCAGTATCTTTTATTATTTCAATTTTCAATTTACTGTGCCATAAAATCCAGAGTTTACTATTTAGATTAGCATACGCCTTATTAAATCCTAAAATTTCTCTATATATATTTAGTTGATCTTGCAGAACCATTGTTTCTGCAATAATCAGTAGTTAGATTTTGTGTTCTTTAATTAAAAGTCTTAACTTATTTATTGTGGGGCTATTAGTTATCCCCCTAACATTCCAATATAGGCATTTATCCATTAAAAACTAATTTAGCTTGAGCTCGAGTTGTGCGCTTAGATTCATAAGAGCTATTAGCATATTTTTTTGTGTTTCTTACTATTTTAGGAGTGTGAGGAATTTCATACCTAATCTCCTTGTATTTTACCTCCTTGTATAGTTATATTGAAAGTAAATAGATAGATAAAAAGTTAGATAGATAGATATAATGATAGAATGAAAGATAGTTAGATAGATAAACAAATAGATAGATAGACAAAGAGATATATAGATAGATAGTTAGTTATATTGAAATAAAGATATGTAGATTAACATATAGATAAATAGACAGGTTGATTGATAGTCAAATAGACAGATTGATAGATAGAAAGATTTACAAATTAATAGGTAGATAGATAAATACATATATTGATTGATTGATTGATTTATCGATTGAAAGACAAATAAATAGACAGACAGACAGATAGATAGATAGATAGATAGATAAATAAATAAATAGTTAGATAGATAATTGGATAGCTAGATAACTAGACAAACAAACAGAAAGACAAATAGATAGATAGACATACAGATAGTCTGATAGATAGAGAGACAAATAGACAAATATATAGATATACAGATATACAAATAGATAGATAGACAAATAGACAGATAGACAAAAAAACATATATATATATATATACACACACAAATAATCAAATAAATAGAAAGAGAGAGAGAGAGATAGATAGATAGATAGATACAAAGATATATAGACTGATAGATAGATGGACAAATTATTAGATTGATAGATACACAGATAGACAAATTAGTAGATAGATAGATAGACTGATAGACATTTTGATAGATAGATAGATTGACAGATAGACTGGTAGATATGTAGATAGGTATACATGTAGACAAGAAGATAAGTAGAAAGGTAGATAAGTAGACAAGTATATAGGTAGATAAATAGAGAGAAAGATAGATAGACTGAAAGACACATAATATATATGTTGATAAATCAATAGACTGATAGACATATAGACAGTTAGATATGTAGATAGGTAGACTAATAGGTATGTAGACATGTATACAGGTAGACATATATACAAGTAGACTGGTAGATAGGTACATAAGTCGACATTTAGATATGTATAAAGGTAAAAGGTAGATATCTAAATAGGTAAATAGATTGACAGGTAGATAGGTAAACATATATACAGAGAGAGAGAGATATATATATATATATATATATATATAGTTATATAGATAGATAGTTAGATATATAGATATATAGATAGATAGATTGATTGATTGATTGGCAAATAGACATATTGACTAATAGATAGATAGAATGATAGATAGATAGATAAACAGATAGATATATAGACAGATAGATATATAGAAAGATAGGCTGATAGATTGATTGATTGAAAGATAGAGAGAGTGAGATAGATAGATAAATTGATATATAAATAAATAAAATATAGAAAGATTGATATATAAACATATAGATAGTTAATATATAGATTGAGATATAGAAAGATGACAAATTGAAAGATGAAAAGATAAGAAATATATAGATAGATATATTCAAAAATAGATAGATAAATATATAGGTAGACAGATAAATCGACAGATAGATAGACAAATCGATATATAGATAGATATAAAGATAAAAAGATAGTTTGATTGATTGATTTATTGATTCTTTAATAGATTTATAGACAGATAGATAGATAGACAGACAGATATAAAAATAGAAAAAAAGATAGATATTACAATTAGAAAGATATAAATATAGATAGATAGACATGCATATAGATAAATAGATAAATAGATAGATAGGTAGAGAGATAGACATGTAGATAGGTAGATAGGTAGACATGTAGATAGGTAGATAGGTAGATAGGTAGACATGTAGATAGGTAGATAGGTAGATAGGTAGACATGTAGATAGGTAGATAGGTAGACATGTAGATAGGTTGATGTTAATGCAAGTAGATAGGTAGATAGGTAGAAAAGTAGATAGGTAGATAGGTAGACATGTACATAGACAGAAAGGTAGACAGGTAGATGGGTAGACACGTATATATGTGGACAGGTTGATAGGTAGACATATAGATAGGTAGTCTGGTAGACAGATTGACGGATAGACAGATATAATATAGATAGAAAGATAGACTAATAGAAAGATAGACAAATAGATATATAGATAATTAGATAGATAGATAGATAGACATATAAGGACATATACAGATAAATGATAGAAAGAATGATAGATAGATAGATGGTTAGATAGATAGATAAAGACATAGATAGGTAATTAGATAAATAAATAGATAGATATATATATATATATATTGATTGATTGATTGATAGATAGATACAAGATAGATAGATATATAGATAGATAGAAAAACAAATAAATAGATAGATTGATTGATATATAGAAAGATAGATAGATCGATATACAGATAAACAGATACATAGATAGATAATTAAGTAGATAAAAATAGAATTAGATAGATTGATTGATTTATAGAGAGATAAATAGATATATTAATAAATAATAATAGAAATACATAGATAGATAGGTAGATATATATTGACATATATAAAGAAAGAAAGATAGATAGATAGATAGATAGGTGGATATATAAAAATATAGAATTATAGATAGATTGACATATAGATTGGCAGAAAGAAGAAAGATAAGTAGATAAATAGATAGATTGGATATATATATATATAAAGATAAAAAAATAGATAAATAAATACATAAATGGAAACACACACACACACACACATATATATATATATATATATATATATATATATACATAGATAGATAAATTTATATATATATATAAAGAAAAAAAGATAGATAAATAAATACATAGATATATATATATATATATAGGTAGATAGAAACATAAATAGATAGATAGATGAATAGAAAGATATACAGAAAGATACATAGATAGATAGATAGATAAACAAATAGATTGATATATAGACAGATAGATCAATTGATTGAAAGATATATAAAAAGAAAGAAAGATAGATATATAGATAGAAAGAGACATAAATAGATAAATAGATATATAGATAAAGAAAATGATAAATAGAAATATAGAAATAGATAGAAAGATATATAGATATACAGATAGATAGATAGATAGATAGATATATAGATAGATTGATACATAGAAAGATAGATAGTTTGACATGTAGATAGATAAATAGATAGGTATATATATATATATAGTAGATAGAGAGATAAATAGATAGATAGAAAGAGAGAGAGATAGACATGTAGTTATATTGATAGATAGACAGACAGACAGATAGATAGATATATAGATATATAGTTAAACATAAATATATATATATATATATGGGCGTATATACATAAACATAGAAATAGATAGACAGATAGATAGACATATAAATAGATAAAATGATAGATAAATTGATAGATAGATTGACAATTAGATAGAGACATTTTGATAAATAGATAGATAATTTGATATATAGATAGGCACATAGATAGATAGAGAGATAGAAAGATAAATAGATATATAGATAAAACAGATAGATAGACTGACATACAGACAAATATATATTTAGATAGATAGATAGATAGATAGATATATATATATATATATATATATATATATATATATATATATAATGAAACATAGATATACAGACAAATAGATAAATAGACAAATAGATACATAGATAGATTGATAATTGATAGATTGTTTGATAGATATATAAATAAATAAATAAATAGATACATAGACATTCAAAAGATAGATAGACTTATAGTTAGATAGATAAATAGAAAATTAGATAGATACATAGATAGATAAATAGATAGATAGATATATATATATATATATATATATATATATATATATATATATATATATATATATATATTGATAGATAGATAAAAATAAAGAAAGATTAATATATAGAAAGATAGATTGACAGATAGGTAGATAGATAAGTACAAAAATATATCGATAAATAGATAGATAGATAGATATATAAATAAACATATTGATTGATTAATTGATAGATAGATTGAAAGATCGATAGAAAGAAAGAAAGATAGATAGATAGATTGATTGACATGTAGATAGATAGATATTACAGATTAATAGATATAATGAAAAGATATATACATTGTCAAATAGATAGATAGATAGATATAAATATATATAGAAAGATAGATCGATCGATCGATAGATCGATCGATAGATAGATAGGTAAAGAGATAGAATGATATATAGATATATAAAAAGATAGATAGATAGATATATAAAAAAATAAATAAAAAGAAAGATAGATAGAAAAATAGATAGATAGATCAACATATAGATAAATAGATAAATATATAGGAATATAGGCATATATACAGATAAATGGATAGAAAGATAGAAATATAGCCACCTGGATAGATTTATAGACATATAGACAGATAGAAAAATAGATAGATATATAGATAGACAAGTAGATAGATACAGATAGATAATTTGATAGAAAGATAGATAAAAAAATTGACAACTTATTGATAGAAAAGTAGATAAAAGATAGATATACAGATAGAAAGACATATAGTAATATATATGGATAGAAAGATAGCTAGCTAGATATATAGATAGATAGATACACAAATTGACAAATAAACAGATAGGTAGATAGATAGATAGAAAAATATACATTTAGACAGAGATATAGAAAGATAGATTGATTGACAAAAAGAAAGATAGAAAAAAAGACAGAGACAAATAGGTAGATAGAAAAATATAGTGATAGAAGACAAATATACACATACACACACACACACACACACACACACACACACACACACACATATATATATATAGCCAGAAAGACATTAAGACATATAGTCAGATAAATATATAGACAGATTGATAGATTGTCAGATTGACAGATTGATAGATACTTAGAAAAACAAATAGATAATTTGATAAATAGATAGATAGACAGATAGGTAGATAGGTAGATAGGCAGATAGAAAATAGATATATAGACAGATTTATAGATAGACTTATAGACAAATAAAGAGATAGATTGACAAATAGATAGATTGATTGATATAAAGAATGAAAGATAGATAGAGAGATAGATAGATAAAAAGATAAAAAGATATATAGATAGATACATAGAGACATTTATTGATACATAGATAGATAGATAGCTAGATAAATAGAGAGATAGATAGATTGTTAGATATATATATATAGATAGATAGATAAATAGACAGATTGACAGACATACAAATTTATAGGTATATAGATAGACATATATATACATAGACATAAAGATATATAGCTAGATATATAAATATATAAATAGATTAATAAATAGATATATAGAAAGATAGTTAGTCATTTAGTTTGATTGTTAGATAGTCATATAGACATATAGACTAATAGACAGAAGGATAGATAGACAACTAGATAGATAGACAAATTGACAGATTGACAGAATAACAGATTTACTGATAGACATTAGACATGTAGATAGATAGATCGATCGATAGAAAGAAAAAAAGAAAGAAAGAAAATACAAAGAAAGATAGATAGATATATAAATAGATAGATAGTTAGAAAGATATAAAGATAGAGAGAAAGATAGATAGATATATGGTTAGATAAATAAATAGATATATAAATGAATAGATAGACTGATATATAGATAGATAGATAAATAGATAAAAAGTTAGATAGATAGTGAGATAGAGATATAGATAGATATATAGATAGACATATAGATAGATAAATTGATTGATTGATGGAAAGAAAGAAAGTTAGATAGAAAGATATATAGTAGATAGATAGATTGATAGATTGATTGACACATAGACGGATAGATATATAAACATTTAGTTATATATATATATATTGATAGATATATTGATAGATAGACAGATAGATAGACATATGGATACATAGATAGACAGATAGATAGATAGATAGATAGACAGATATCTTGACTGAGATATAGATAGACAAATACATAGATAAATAGATTGACATATAGAAAGATACATAGATAGATAAATAAACATATAGGCGGATAAAAAACAGGAGACATATAGACATATGGATACATATATAGATATATAGATTGACAAATATATAGACAGGCAGATAGAGAGTTAAATTTTTATATAGATAGACAATTATACATATATAAAAATATACAAATAGTTAGATAGAGATAAATATATATACAGATAGATAGATAAATATATAGAGATATAGAAAGGTATATAGATAGAAAAATAGAGAGATAGAAAGAAAGAAAGATAGATTTATAGATAGAGAGACTTATACATAAAGAGAGAGATAGATAGATATATAGGTATATAGATATATAGATAGATTGGTTGATTGACAAATAGATTGATAGATCCATAGATAGACATATACATAGATAGACATTTACATAGATAGATAGATAAATAATATAGATAGATAGATAGACATATAGAAATATAGAAAAATAAATAAATAGAGAGTTATACAAATAGAAAGAAAGATAGATAGAATAACATATAGTTAGATAGGCAAGTATATAGATTTATATATAGATAGGTAAACAAATAGATATATAAATAGATATATAGATAGACAGATATATAGATTGATGGATACATAGATATACATATTGACAAATAGTCAAATTAACATATAGATAAATATGCCAATATAGTGATATACAAATAGATAGATTTATAGATAGACATATAGAAAAAAGAAATATAGATAGATATTATAGATAGATAGATAGATATTATAGATAGATAGAAAGAAAGACATATAGATAGATAGATAGATAGATAGAAAAATAAAAAAATAGACTAATAGATTAAAAGAATGATAGAAAGATAAAGAGATAGACAGACATAAAAATATGGAGTTATATAGATAGATATATTGATATATAGATAATTAGAAAGATAGAGATTTAGACTGATAGACATGTAGACAAATAGATAGATAGATAGATAGATAGATATAAATATATATAGAGGTAGATAGATAAATTGATAGATAGACATATAATCAGATAGAAAAATAGAAAGATAGAGAGATAGATTGATATATATACATATAGACATATAAAGAGATAAAGAGATAGAGAGATTGATTGATTGATTGAGAGATTTATTGATAGATATAAAGCTAGATAGCCAAATAAATACATAGAGAAATAGATTGATTGACAAATAGACATATAGACAGATAAACATAAAATAAGATAGACAGATAGACTGATAGATTGATAAATAAATAGATAGATATATAATTAAATAGATAGACAAACTAATAAATAGCTTATAATCACATATATAGATGGATAGATAGATAGATAAATTGATAGTCAGAAAAATAGATAGATAGAATAATTGATAGACTAATAAATATATAGACATATAGATAGATAGATTGAAAGATAGATATACAAATAGATAGATAAACGAATTGATAGATTAATAGATATATATATATATATATATATATATATATATATATATACATACAAATAGGCAGATTGACTAATACATAGATAAATAGATAAACTAATAGATCGCTAGATAAATAATCATATAAAAAAATAGATAAATAAACATATATATAGATAAATATATAGAAATATTGGCAAATAAACAAATATGAAAATAAATAGATATACAAATAGACAGATTGATAGATTGAATGATACAAAGAAAGAAAGATAGATAAACAGATGGATAGATATATTGACTCAAAGATAGATAAATTAATAGATATAAAGATTGATAGATAGATAAATAAATAGATTGATAGACTGATAGATAGATAGAATGATAGACATATAGACAGATAGTTAGAAAGAAAGAAAGATAGATAGATAGATATTTAGACTAAAAGACACATAGATAGTCAAACAAATAGGTACATAGATGGCCATATATATAGATTTATAGATAAAGAGATAGAGAGATTAATATATTAAAAGATAGATAGACAGATATTTAGACAAATAGATAGATAGGCAGAAAGTTAGATAGACAAATTTGTAGATCTTTAGATAGATAGATATATAGAAAGACAAACATACCAAAGATATATTTACATATAGATAATAGATATATAGACAGATCGATAGATAGATAGATTGACAAAAAAATCTAAATATAGATAAACAAATAAACAAATATTTTGATTGAAAACTAAAAAGAAAGGCAAATATATAGTTTGATAGATATATAGATAGAAAGAAAAATAACGAATATATTGATAGACAAATAAAAAGATATGCAAATATATAGATTGATAGATTTATAGATATTGAGAATGAAGATAGATAGATCGGTAGATAAGAAGATAGACAGATACATAGATAGATAGGTAGATAGGTAGGTAGATAGATAAATAGATAAATATGTTGATAGACAGATAGACAGACAGATAGATAGAAAGACACAAACAAATAGATAGATAGATAAATAGATTTATTGACTAATAGATAGATAGAAAGATAGACAGATAGGTAGATAGACAGAGAGATAGATAGATAGATATATAGATAGATACACATAGTGATAGAAAGATACATAAAGAGATAGATATATATTTAGATAAAATAATTGATTTTTTGATAGAACGATAGACAAATAGATAGATAGATAGGTAGGTAGGTAGATAGATAGATAAATAAATAGACAGATAGATAGATAGAGAGAGATATATATATATATATAGATAAGCTGATAGAAAAATATAATAATAGATAGATAGACAGACAGACATATAGATATATAGATACATAGATACACATATAGGTAGAAAGACACATAGAGATATAGATAGATAGATAGATTAATTGATTTCTTGACAAACAGACAAACAAACAAACAAACAAACAAATAGATAGATACATAGATAAAGAAATAGATAGATAAACAAATAGTTAGATAAATATATAGATAGCTAGATATATAGATAGATAACTAAATAATTGGATAGATAGATAAACAGATAGACATATAGATAAATTGATTGACATATGGATAGATAGATAAATAGATTGGCAAATAGACAGATAGATTGATAGACAGATAGACATAAAGAAATAAAGAAAGAAAGATATTTAGATAGAGAGTTAAATAGATAGATATACAAATAGATATATAGATAGATAGATAGAGAAAGATATATAAAGATATATACACTCCTACAAAACAGCAAATTAATGACGTTTTATACCTTGACGCTTTCAGAAAATATCATTATTCTATTTGTAATTAGACATTTAATGACATTTTTCTAAATGCATAATTATTTCGATAATGTATTCTGTTTTTATGGCACTTACTAGAAGTGTCATTGTTACTACAACAAAACTTAAAATTAATGATGCATTATATCTAGATGCTTTTATAAAATGTCATTATTATATTTGCAATTAGACATTTAGTGACACTTACTAGATGTGTCATTGTTAAGACTAATAGGTTAAGAAGAAATCTTAACTCCTTAAAAATTTCCAGGGAAAAGGGGACTGAAAATTAAAAACCTTGTCACTTTTATTAGTGTCATGGATGTGAAAAAATTAATTTTAAATTTATTGATTTGTAACTATTTTCTAATTTATTTTTTTTTAATAAGTAATAATATATTTATTTTTACTCTAGATTAATAAAAAAAATTTTCAAATTTTAGTTGAAAATTATTTATTAAAAAAACAGAAACTTATGATAAAATTAAAAAAAATTTAAATATTTTTACATTCAAATTTGAATTTTTTATTTATAAAATAGGTAATAATATTTAATTTTATAATTAATTTGTTAATATTTAATTTATCCATAAGAGAAATAAAAATAAAATGTAAATAAAACGTGATTTAATAAAATAATATGATTAATTTAATATTATTTTTAACTTAATTTAATATAATAAAGAATCGATCGCTAAAATGACTTGCGCATCATTTTCATCACGTTCGGCTATTTCCAACAGCTCAGCTTCAAGCTCGCGTCTCCAATATCATTGGCCATATTTGCAGCATCTTGTAAGTTTCCCCATTAAGTTTCTAATTCTATCTACTCTTTCATACATTTGACTTTTATCAAAAAATAGCAGATTGAATCACTGGAATTGACGAGGTTAACATATTGGCAATTTGTAGTCGTCAGCATACTTAGGCCATTACATGAACCACTACTACATCTCAACATTGTTTTGGTTATGTTCTTGTCAGTACAACTTCAAACACAATACCATTAACTATCTACTCTTCACTCATTTCAGTTGTTGACTTATACTTAGTATTTTCCTTATTTTTCTTTTAAGTTGTGGTAGTTTCTTTGTAAAGTTAGTGGGGGGTGTTCTCCCACATACTGGAGTGTTTTCCAATTTATCTTTAATGCCTATTTGAAGGCTGATTGGGTCATTAATGTAACGGACAGAAAAGAGCAAGCTTCATATTTTCTGCTCACCAACTCCTCGACAAAATTCTTCTTCCATAATAGTCTTTTTCTCTAAGCATCCAATATCTTGATTCTCTAAGTATTCATGGAACATCTTTATATTATATATTGTGATAATTTTTTCAGGGAATTTGGATGAGAGGGTGAGCGATAGGATTTTGTATGATATTTTAATTCAAGCTGGGAAAGTTCTGAAGTTGCACTTTGCTCAGGATAAGGAGCGTGACAAATTCAAAGGATTTGCTTTTGCAGAATATGAAACTCGTGATATTTCAGACTATGCTGTCAAGCTTTTCTCTAGTCTAGTGGTTATATATGATCGTACCCTAAAGTTTACGGTGTGTCCATTATTTTCTACCAGCATTTGACTGTATGTGAATTTATCTCTTCTACTGGATCTAGTTGTTGTACTTCCTGTAGTTTCTCCTACTTCCCATTGGACATGATTTTTCCTGTTATGAATTAAACTAGCAAAACTCTTCTTTGTGTAGATTTATGGGCAAGATAAACTGCGAAACGTCTGTAATGTAATTGTTTCTTTCCCAAATTCATCTGGAATGCCAATGCATTCTCCTTTGATGCTGAGTGGAAGTGAAAACTCACTTCAATCCAAGCGATTGTTTGCATCATGTAGGGGATCGTCCTATTCTTCACCCCGTTATTATTCAGGAGGTACTATACTTCTAGAACTTTCATGAGTTGTGATTCCTTTCTGGGTCTATTTTCTTCAGCGTCTCTTGTGTGGTATACCTTTTGATTTTATTCAGTGCCAACCTTCCCTAATAGCATGAACCACCCCAATGCATATGCGTCATCTTTCTCTGGCATTTCTTATGATTTGGGTCAGAGACTTTCTGGGTCACCACTTGGGTCTGGCGGGCAGTTAAGGTCCGGAAGCTATGATAGGAGTACAATATACCATACACATCCTATTGGTAATCTTAAAAAGTTTTTTATTCTTAAGCTTCAAATGCATCAAGTAGATGTTTGTCTCTGTGTATAAGAAGCCAGGTATGTAGCCTGTTTGGAGTGTGCTGTGAAACTTTATTTATTTGTGTATTTTGTGTAGACTCTGCAATGTTGTTTATTAAGTTTAGTAGCTTCACTTAGTGGATACCTCCTGATTTACAATTTTTGAAAGCTTCATCATTCCAAGTACCCTTTTCCTTAACATTGTCTCATCTTTCCTAGCTTAGCATTTTATTTGACGATACCTTGTTTGTTCATGGAAAATTACTGTCATGATGAAGTAAAAACTGCTAGAATAGTTTTTTTTTTGACCCTTTACCCAATCTCCCATACCAACCTCATGGTAGATGTAATGACAAATTTTTATACATTAGTGATGGTTTAAACATGTCTAAAAAACTACTAGAATAGTTAGTTTCAAGGAAAAATGTATGCTTTGATGATTAAATTGTAGTGTTAGATGTTGATAATAGAGGGATGATGGAGTGGCCCTTATTTGTTGTGTATCTGTAGCATAGCTTGATCCAACTTACTAGCCGTCTAGACTAAATTTTGTTCGAGTCTTCTGCTTGACATGGGTCATGTTGGGTCTTGGGGTGGTGCTTGTGAGACTGTGATTTGAGCATACATCATAGTTACAAAAAATGTCATGGGTTGGGTGTGATCAGGATGGGCATGTGATTTGCCTTCTGACACATGACCCACCTTGAACCATGCTTTCTTTAATGCAACAACTATGCAACCATTCCATTGATTGTTGTGAGTAGGTGGAATCCAACATTGGATTTTGTTTGCTTTGGTAAAAAAATTATACAATTCTCCTAAAATTAGTTGTTAAGATTAGAACACTAAGCTTAGATAAAATAAAAGGTAAGCTGAAAACTATTTAAGATTTATATAAAAATGTATAATGACTAATTTATAATTTGGATATAAATTATAATAATAGTTTTTATATATTCATTATAATATTAACTTATTAATATAATTTATAGAATAATTTTCTATTTTATTATATCTTTTCTTTAGAGAAAATTAAATATTTTAAAAATAAATATATTTATAACTACATAAATAATAAAAATGTATGATTTTTAAGAATAAAAAAATAGAGATATATTATATATTTCATCTCCTAAAATAGAGATATAAACAAAAAAAATTTTAAAATTTTATTTACAAAAATTTTTGAGTTGTGATTTATTTGAGTCGAGTTACTAGATTGTCGACTAAACTAGTTAACATTTTTAGTCATGCTCGAACTCGAATTGATCTTACACGAGTTGAGTTTTGATTGAATTTTAATTGAGTTGAGTCCGAGTAGCTTGTGAGTTGTCTCATCTCATTAGCACCTAAAGTTATAACCACAAAATAACTAATTGATTGATAATATTCCAAAATGCAAATCTATTCCATAATGGAACATGATAATATTTTGGGTGGCTAAATATATTTTTATTGATTACTATAATATTTATAAATGATTTTTGATTCATTGAATATTCTTGAGTGTTAATTTTTTTCTTTGTATCACAATAAGATGGTGACTGTCAAATAATTATTTATCCCACAATTTTCATAGAGGAGGTTTTTGGATAGTCATTTAAGACCTTCCTCATGAAAGAAGATATGGATATAATAATATCATCAACAGAGGTGTCATCTAATTGTCTTATGTTCTATATATGGTAAGAGAAACATTTATTATGTTTTTCATATATTTTAACTATATTATTTATGTTTTACTTTTTCATAATGAGAAATGTATTTAGTATTAGTTAAATTAAAATATTAGAACTTTTAAATATTGCATGAAATAAATCAGGCACTTGCATACAAAGATGGTTGATGCTAAAGAGGCAAAGCGATTTATTTTTGTAAATCCGACCTTGGATTCCAAAGCTGGATTGGGAGAAGCAAGCAAGAAAAATAGGTCAAGGGTTATAGCTACTCGGTTGATGAATGCAAATAATACAGATTTTGTTTTTATTCCATATAACCCAGGGTAAGTTATTTAACATAAGTAAGATTATAAGTATGCATATATTGCAAATTATAAATGTTATGTTGTTACACTAATATTAATTTTGTAGTTATCATTGGGTATTGGTGGTACTTGATATAAGGACTTTGATCACCTATTACCTTGATTCCTTGCATCATCAACCTTCAGATGATCTTAAAGACATTGTTAATATATAAGTTTATTCCTTCTTATTATTAATGAAACATTTTTTGGTAAAAAAATTTTTTTTTCTTCATGCATGGCTCTAAGAAATCATCACCTTAAAAAACATAAATCATCAAAAAGAGATCCTAATTGGATTGTACTAGGGGTACATAACTCATTAACTAAGTAATAAAATATTTAGTTTCTTCTGCTTAATTTTAAACTTAGTACAATATGACTTGTAAGTAACTCTATATATATATATATATATATATATATATATATATATATATATATATATATAATGATTCTATTTTCCATTCAGTGCCCAAGACAACAAGGTAGTGTTGAATGTGGATACTATGTGATGAGATATATGAGAGATATCATTCTTGATCAAGGATGTCTTACAACAAAAGTATGTGTTGATTTGTTGTTTCACAATATATCATGTTTTTTTTATTTTCCAATTTTATTGATGAAAATAATACTTTACTTTTCAACTGTTTAATGGAATGAAATTATACAACAAAGATGAGTTGGATGAAGTACGATCTGAATGGATGATGTTGGTGACTCAATTAATACTTTCCTCGGTTTGAAAAGCATTGGGGGCACCTTTTTGTATTGAAGCATGAACAAATTTTGGCATTTCCAACTTTAACTTTTGATGGTGTTCATAATTTATATATTTTTTGACCCAAACTATGACTGAAGGTAAATTGTTAGTCATAATCATTTGCGGACATTTTAGTATTTTCCTTACACATTCATTATATTTCTCTAATTTTTAAATGTTGAATTACATTAGTATATTGTATGCATGATTCATAGGCGTTTAAAGGTAAACTTATATTTGGTCAAGTTATGAGAGCTTCCAACTTTGGAATGGTCCATGAACTATTGTGACAATAAAGGTAATTTTTATAATGAGATCAAAGTTATTACTTCTTACTTTCTATTAAATATTCAAAACTTGAATATGCAATTAGAATTTTATTGTTATGGTACTATATATTGTTTATCTTGTCAACCATAGATTTTTTTTTAGATTGGCAATGGAAAAAATTGTGATTTTGACTTTTGGCTTCAATACTTTACCAAAACATTGTAAATTACCTTTTCACCCTTATAAAACACAATTATTATTTCAAGGCACAATTTTTTTTTCACGCAGCCTTTATTTTATTAATTAATCTAAAACTATAAGTTGATTGGATTACTATATTTGTGTTATCAAATAGAACTTGAAATTATATTACATAGCATCTCATCGCGTTTTTTTGATGTGTTGGGAAGATGACAAGTAAATTAACTTTTCATTTTATTATATTTAATTGGTTTTTATAGTATTTTTTTAAGTTGTTTGTGAGATCTTTAAACTCACTACACACCTATAGGGTTTAAATGAATTATTATTGTTTTGTATTTTAAAAAATTTGATCAACTTTTATGCCATAATTGATAAATCTCCTACTTTATATTTAATCCATTACTACTAACTTTGTTTTTGTTTTTGTTTTTGTTAAATTTGTTTAATCGTATATGTCAATTGTTATATAAATTATTTTTATGATATATTGTTATCATTCCTGTTTTTTTTCCAATGGTCTATAATATATATTTTTTGCAAGTGTAAGTATTTATTGTTCATCTTTTGTATGCAGGTCACCTTATTTAGAAATTAACTCTCAACTTTGTCATGGTAGCACGAACCAGTTTTATGGAGATAAGGCACAAATGGGTTGCATATATTAGAAAATTTGAATTGAATTTAAGAAATGAAAGTTGAAATTGTGTTATATATATTTTTTTGATTTGCAAGGAGTCAGAGTTCCCCTTTGTAATTGAAAACTGTATTATTGGTATGGATTGTAAAGAATATTGTTCTTATGTGCATGCTGTATTACAATAATAGGTGAAAATATATATATAATAATTATTAAATTTAAATTTATTTAAATCATAATCATCCTTGACGCTTTTACTAAGTGTCATGGTATTAAAAAGATTTATGATAGCTACAACATATAATGACATTTTTTTGCAATGTCGTTGAATCATACCTTGACGCTAAAATAAAGTGTCATTATTAATAAAAATGACACTTTATTTTAGCGTCAAGGTATGATTCAACGACACTACAAAAAAACGTCATTATATGTATAGACTTTTTATGTCACGCTAGCGGATGACACTATCAATAAGCGACATTATATATATATATATATATATATATATATATATATATATATATATATAATGATGCTTTTTAAGCATCTTTGATTATGATTTTTGTAGTAGTGATAGATAGATATAGAGAAACAGATAGATAGAAAAATAGACATATAGACTGATAGATAAACAGACATATAGAAAGATACATAGTTAGATAATTAAATAGATAGATTAATAAAATGATAGGTGATAGAAAGACATATAGATACATATATAGATATATAGATTGACAAATAGATAGACATGCAGATAGAGAGATAAATAGATATACAGAAAGACAATTATACATATATAAAAATAGACAAATAGATAGATAGAGATACATAGATATACAAATAGATAGATAGATAGATAGAGATATAGACCAGTATATAGATGGACAAATAGATAGATAGAAAGAAAGATAGTTAGATTCATAGATAGAAAGGCTTTTAGAAAGATAAACAAATAAATAGATAGAAAGATAGTTAGATTGATATATAGATAAACTAATAGAGTAATAGGCTGATATACTGATTGATAGATAGAGAGATAGACTGATAGATAGAAAGATTGATCGACATATTAAGAAATACACAAATAGATAGATAGATAGATAGATAGATAAAAAGATAAACATATAGACAAATAGATAGATAGACATATAGATACTTAGATAAATATATACTTTGAAAAATAGATAGACAAATAGAGAGATAAATAGATATATAGATAGATAGATGAACAAATTGAAAATCAGACAAATAGACAGATAGAGAAATAGATAGATAGACAAATAGATATATAGACATAGAGATGGATAGATAAATAGATACCCATATAGACATAGAGATGGATAGATAAATAGATACCCATATAGACATATAGTCAAAAAGATAGAAAGGCTAATTGATAGATAGACAGATATATAGACAAATAGACATATAGATAGAAAATAGAAAGATAGAAGATAGACAGAAAGAAGGATAGATAGATAGACATATAGATAAGTAGACATATAGACAGAAAGGCTAATTGATAAATAGATAGACAGAAATATAGATAGATAGTCAAAAAGATAGATAGATAGACAGATAGAGATATCAATAGATAGACAAATAGATAGATAGATAGAGAGGAAAACAAATAGATAGATAAGTAGATAGTGATATAGGTACATAGATAGATAAAAAGATAGATAGATAGTTAGATTGATTTATCACAAATATACATATAACTTTTTTAAAAGATAGACAAATAGAGAGATAGATAGATAGATAGATAGATAGATAGATAGATAGTTATTTATATAGATAGATAGATATAAAGATTGATATAAAGACAAACAAATCGATAGATAGATAGATAGATATATAAACAAATTGATAGATTTATGGATAGACTGATAGACAATAGACTGATAGACAAATAGAGATATAAACAAATATTCAGATTGACAGATAGAAAAATATATATATAGACAAATAGAAAGATGGATAAATAAATAGATAGACAAATAGATCGATAGACAGTTAAAAATATAGATAGAGAAACTGATATACAAATTGATAGATAGATATATAGATAGATATTGATAGAGATAAATACACATAAATAGATAGATATAAAGTTAGATAGATAGATATATTGATAGATAGTCAGATATATAGATAAATAGGTAGATAGATAGATAGACAGACAAATAAATTGATAGATAGATAATCATAAAGAAAGATAATAATATAGAGATATCGATAGATAGATAGATAGATAGAGGGATATTTAGATAGATAGATAGATAAACTAATAGAATAATAGAGTGATAGACTCATAGTCAGATAAAATGATAGATAAATATAGATAATGATATAGATATAATTAGATAGTTAGATAGATTGATTCATTGATTGATTGTGAGATTAATAGATAGAGAAATAGACAGATAGATAGATATATTGACTGATAGATAGTTCGACTAATCCACTAATTGAAAGGTAAATAGATAAATATATATGCAAATAGATAGTTTGACATTTTGAGAAATAGTCAAATAGATATATATACAGATATACATATAAACATATATATAGATAGATTGATTGATTGATTGACAAATAGTTAGATAGAAAAATAGACATGTAAATAGATAGACACAAAGATAGACTAATAGATAAAGAGGCTAATATGACTAATAGACTAATTGATTTCAAGACTTATAAATAATTTGATGTATAGATAGCTAGATAGATAGACAGATAGATAGATTTTTTATACTAATAGACATATTAAAAACTAGATAGATAGATAGATAGATAGACAAATAGACAAATAGATAGTTAGATAAATAGATATATAGACAAATTTATAGATAGATAAATAGAGATATAGATAGATACATTGATAGACAGAAAGTTATATTGAGAAATAAACATATAGAGGTAATACAAATACATAGATAGACAGATTGACATATAGATAGATAGAAAGATAGAAATATTAACATATCAAAAAATAGATAGATAGACAAATAGATAGATAAATAAAAAGACAAATAGATAGATAGACAAATATACATATAGATAAATATATAGATATATAAATAAATAGATTTATAAATAAATAGATATACAAATAGACAAATAGATAGATAGATAGATTAGATACACATATAGACAGATTGAATAATAGACTTATATATAGATATAAAGATATACAGAAAGAAATAAATAATGAAAAAAACATAGATAGATAAATAGATAGTTTAATAGATTAATAGACTAATTTATAGATAAAGAAATAAATAGATAAATAGATAGATATATAGACAAATTTATTAATAGAATAATAGATAGATAGACATTTTAACAAATAATAAAATATACATATAGATATATAGTCTGATAGAAAGATAGACAAATAGAAAGATAGATAGATAAATAGATAGATATATAGATAAATTGACATATAGATAGATCAACATATAGATAGATTCAAGATAGACATAAAGACAAGAAAACAAATAGACAGACAGACAGATAGATAGGTAGATAGATAGATCGATAAATAGATATGTATATAAATAGATATAGAAATAGATATATAGACTGAAATATAAATAGATAATTAGATAGATATACACATTGATAGATAAATAGATATATCGATAGATAGATAGTTATATAGATAGATAGATTGCCGGATAGACTCATGGATAGAAAGATAGATAGTAAGATTGAGAGATATACAAATAGGCAAATAGAAAATATATACATATAGGTAAATAGATAAATAGACAAACAAATGTTAGATAGATAGATAGACATATTGACAGATAGACAGATAGAGAGATAAATAGTTATATAGATAGATATTCTGATAGACAAATAGTTATATTGATAGATAGATAAATAAATAGATTGATAGCTAGATAGGCAAATATATAGATACATAGATAGATAGATAGATAGACATATTGAAACATAGATTGATTGACTTTTAGATATATGTATGTATGTATGTATGTAGACAAATAGAAAAATAGATAGATGGATATAAATAGATAGATTGATAAATTGAACGATAGATAGATAAACAGATAGATTCATAGAGAGATTGATAGATAGATTAATTGATTGATAGATAGACAGATTGACTAATAGACAGATAGATCGAGAGACTTATAGACATTTAAATAGATAGACAGATAGACATATAAGCAAATTAAAAAAATACACATATAGAAAGATAGTGACATTATCAAATAAATAGATAGATAGATAACAAAAATGATAGATAGTCAAATAGATAGATAGCAGATAGATAGATAGACGAATAGCAAAAAGAAAAAAGACAAATTGACAGAAAGATAAATTGACAAGTAAATAGAAAGAAAGAAATATAGTCATATATACTAACAAATAGTTGATAGACATATGGATA
Source organism: Sapria himalayana (assembly GCA_029783825.1). Lineage (NCBI taxonomy): Eukaryota > Viridiplantae > Streptophyta > Magnoliopsida > Malpighiales > Rafflesiaceae > Sapria > Sapria himalayana. The sequence continues at coordinate 233,253 of JAREIK010003484.1, forward strand.
GATAGATAGATAGATAACCAAATAGATATATAGATAGAAAGTTAGATAAATAGCCAAATAGACAGATTAATAGATAGATAGATAGATAGAAAGGCAAGTAGACTAATAGACAAATACCTAGATAGAAAAAAAGATAGATAAATTGACACAAAGTTATATAGACTAATAAATTGATAGATATATAGACAAATAGATCGATAAATAGATAGATACATAGATAGATAGATTTATAGATATATATATATATATAGAAATACTGATAGATAGATAGACATTTTCATCGATAGATAGAGAGAGATAGATAGAGAGAGATAGATAGATATATTGATAGATAGATAGATAGACTAATAGATTGATAGACATATAGACATATAGACAGTTAGTCATATAGATAATAGTCAGGTAGGCATATTGATAGAAAAATACATATAGAAATATAGATAGATAAAGAAATATATAGATAAAAAAATAGACAGATAGTTAGATATACATATAGACATATAAATAGATAGATATATAAATTGATAATTAGTTAGATAGACCTATAGAAAGATAGATAGATAAAAAAATCAATAGATAGACAAAAAGATAGATAGGTAGATAGCCATATAGAAAAATATACAAATAGACAGATATTTAGATAGATAGATATTCTAATAGATAGATATTCAGATAGACAGATATTCAGATAGATAGATATTCTAATAGATAGATATTCAGATAGACAGATATTCAGATAGATAGATATTCTAATAGATAGATATTCAGATAGACATATAGATAGAAATACAAACACTTATATCAATAGATAAATAGATAGACAGATAGATATATACAGATATATTGGTAGACAAAAAAATAGATAGATAGATAGATAGATAGATAAATAAATAAATAGATTGATTGAAAAATTGATAAATAAACAGATAGAGAGATAGATAGATGGATAAATAGTCAGATAGATAGTTAGATATATAGAAAGATAGATAGATAAATAGATTGGTAGATAGACAAATTGAAAGATAGATATATAGGTAGCTAGTCATATAGGTAGATAGACATATAGACATATGTATGATAGAGAGATATACAAATAGACAAATAGACTCATAGATTGATAGATAGATAATTAGACAAATTGCAAGATATATGGATAGACAAATAAAGAGATAGAAAAATTAACATATAGAAAGATGATAGGTAGATAGGTAGATAGATAGTTATTCAGATATATAGATATATAGATAATCAAATAGATAGGTAGATAGATAGAAACATAGATAGATTTATAGATAGAAAAAAATAAATACAAATATATATAATTAGATAGACCTAAAGACTAAATATATAGATATGCAGATAGATAGATAAACAGATAGACAAATAGAAACATAAATAATAGAAAAATAGCCATATAGTAAGATAGGCAGATAGGAAGATATATTAATAGATAGATAGAAAGATATATAGATAGATAGATAAATAGATATAAAAATAAACAAATCAACATATCGATAATATATAGATAAATAGATAGATAGACAAATAAAAAGATAGATAGATAAACATTAAGACAGATAGACAAATAGATATATTGAGAGATAGATTGATAGACATATTGATAGAAAAATAAATATATAGATAGAAAAATAAATAGATAGATATACAAAAGGATAAAGAGATAGATAAATAGACTGATAGACATATAGACAAATGGACAAAAAGATAGAAAGATAGATAGTTTGATAGATATACAAAATAAATAGATAGATAGATAGATAAAAATATAGACAAATAGACAGATAGATCAATAGATAGATAGACAAATAGCCAAATATTTAGATAGATAGATCGATTGATATATAGATAGATAGTTATAAATATAGGTAAATTGACAATAAGTAGATATAAAGCTAGATAGATAAACAGAATGATAGATTGAAAAATAGATAAATAGTCATTTAGATAGAGAGACAAATAGATAGATAGAAAGATAAATAAATAAAAAGATAGAGAAATAAATAGAGAGATATATAGATAGACAAATAGATAAATATATTGATATATCAATAGATAGATAGATAAAAATATAGGCAAATATGCAATTAGATGCACAAATAGATAGATATTTAGATTGATAAATAAATAAATTGACAGATAGATAATTAAATAGATAATTAGATAGATAATTAGATAGATAGATAGATAGACAGATAGAAAGATAAATAAATTCATAGATATATGGACATAGAGATTGGTAGACAGACAGACTGATAGATAGATAGCTTTATAGATAGGCAGATAAAGAAATAAATAGAAAGATTTATAGATAGATAGACTAAAAGATAGTAAGATAGATAGATAGATATACAGATAGGTAGATATATAGATAGAGTGATAGACAAATAGATAGATAGATATAAAGATAGATACATACATATATATATATATAGACATACCGAATATAGATAAAAATAAATAAAGATTGATAGATAGACATATAGATAGATAGACAGATAGATAGATGATAGATAGATAAACAAATAGAAGTTGGAAAAATATATAGATAGATATATAAAGATTTAGACTGATAGACAAATTGATAGATATACAAATAGATATATAGACACATAGATAGCTCTATAGATAGATTGGAAGATAAAAAGATAGATAGACAGACACACAGACAGATAGATAGATCTATCGATTGGAATATAGTAAGATAGACAGAAATATATGTGTGTGTATGTGTGTGTGTGTGAGTGTGTGTGTAGAAGGATATATAGATAGTTAGATGAAAAGATAGATACATAGATAGACATATAGATAGATAGATAGATAGATAAACAAATAGATAGAGAGACATATAGATAGATAGATCGATAGACAAATAGAGATATTGATTAAAGTATGATAGATAGATAGAAAAATTGAAAGATAGATAGATAGATTGAAAATTAGATAGAAAGATAGACCGAAAAAGAGATAGATAGATAGATTTATTGATTGATAGACTGATAGACTAAATACTGATAGACTGCTTAAGAGAAAGATAGTTAGACAAATAGACAGATAGATAGCTAGATGGATAGTCTTGTAAATAGATAGATAGATTTACAGATAGATAGATAAATTGATAGGCATATAGGCATATACACAAATAGATAGAGAGATAGATAGACATATAGACAGATAGACAGATAAACCAATGGAGAGATAGATAAAGAGACATATAGATAGAAAGACAAATAATAGTTAGAAAGATTGAGTAATAGGGTGATATATAGATAGAAAAATAGTTATAAAGATAGATAGACAAAATATAGACATATAGATATAAAAATAAATAGATAGAAAGATAGATTTATAGATTGATAGACTAATAGACTAGTTGACTAATAGATTGATATATAGAATGAGAGATAAACAAATTGATAGATACAAAGAAAGAAAGATAGATAGATAGACAAATAGATCGATAGAGAGATTGATAGATAGACTTATAGACTTATAGAGAGATAGATATATAAACAGATAAAATTATAGACAAATAGAAAAATATACAGATAGACAGCTAAATAGATAAAAAAATAGAAAGATAGACAAATAATATAGACACATAGGCAGATAGATAGATAGATAGATAGACATATAGATAGAAAGATCAATAGACAGATAGACCAGATAAATAGACATATATATAGTTAGAAATATAGAATATCGATATATAGATAAAAAGAAAGATATATATATAATAAATAAATAACTAGAATGGCAGAAAGATCGATAGACAAATACTATAAATTGATTTACAAATAGAAAAATAAATAGAGAGACAGATAAACAAATATATAAATAGGCAGATAGATAGATAGATAGAAAGATAGATAAAAGATAGATAGATAGGCAAATAGATCGAGATAGATAAACAAAATGAATAGATAGATAGATAGACAGATAGATGAATAGATAGATAGATAGAAAAAGAAAGAGAGAGAGATTGATAGATATTTAGATATATAGATATATTGATAGACAAATTGACTGATAGATAGATAGATAGATAGTTTGACATTACATAGATAGACAGATAGACAAATAGGTACATATATAGATAATCAGATAGACCTTAGCTAGATAGAGAGATACCCATATAGAAACATAGACAGATATATAGATTGATAGAGACATGTAACAAAGAGAGATTATTACATATATAGATAGTCATATATTAAAAAATAGATAGACTAATAGACAGATAGAGATAAATAGATATAAATAATAGATAAATAGATAGATAAGTAGATAAATCAATAGATAGATAGATAGACATAT
>JAREIK010003484.1:240587-358087 GCA_029783825.1 Sapria himalayana
ATAAAAAGACAAATAGAGAGATAGACAAATATCATATAGATAAATATATAGATCTATAATAAATAGATTTATAATAAATAGATATACAATAGACAAATAGATAGATAGATAGATTAGAAACATATAGACAGATGAATATAGACTTATATATAGATATAAAGATATACAGAAAGAAATAAATAATGAAAAAAACATAGATAGATAAATAGATAGTTTAATAGATATAGACTAATTTATAGATAAAGAAATAAATAGATAAATAGATAGATATATAGACAAATTTATAATAGAAAAATAGATAGATAGACATTTTAACAAATAATAAAATATACATATAGATATATAGTTGATAGAAAGATAGAAAATAGAAAGATAATAGATAAATAGATAGTATATAGATAAATTGACCATATAGATAGATCAACATAGATAGATTCAAGATAGACATAAAGAAAAGAAAACAATAGACAGACAGACAGATAGATAGGTAGATAGATAGATCGATAAATAGATATGTATAAAATAGATATAGAAATAGATATATAGAGAAAATAATAGATAATTAGATAGATCTACACATTGATAGATAAATAGATATATCGATAGATAGATAGTTATATAGATAGATAGATTGCCGGATAGACTCAGGATAGAAAGATAGATAGTAAGATTGAGAGAATACAAATAGGCAAATAGAAAATATATTACATATAGGTAATAGATAAATAGACAAACAAAGTTAGATAGATAGATAGACATATTGACAGATAGACAGATAGAGAGATAAATAGTTATATAGATAGATATTCGGATAGACAAATAGTATATTGATAGATAGCTAAATAAATAATTGATAGCTAGATAGGCATAATATAGATACATAGATAGATAGATAGATAGACATTGAAACATAGATTGATGATTTTAGATATATGTATGTATGTATGTATGTAGACAAATAGAAAAATGATAGATGGATATAAATAGATAGATTGATAAATGAACGATAGATAGATAAACAGATAGATTCATGAGAGATGGATAGATAGATTAATTGATTGATAGATAGACAGATTGACTAATAGACAGATAGATCGAGAGACTTATAGACATTTAAATAGATAGACAGATAGACATATAAGCAAATTAAAAAAATACACATATAGAAAGATAGTGACATTATCAAATAAATAGATAGATAGATAACAAAATGATAGATAGTCAAATAGATAGATAGCAGATAGATAGATAGACGAATAGCAAAAGAAAAAAGACAAATTGACAGAAAGATAAATTGACAAGTAAATAGAAAGAAAGAAATATAGTCATATATACTAACAAATAGTTGATAGACATATGGATAGATAGATAGATAACCAAATAGATATAGATAGAAAGTTAGATAATAGCCAAATAGACAGATTAATAGATAGATAGATAGATAGAAAGGCAAGTAGACTAATAGACAAATACCTAGATAGAAAAAAAGATAGATAAATTGACACAAAGTTATATAGACTACTAAATTGATAGATATATAGACAAATAGATCGATAAATAGATAGATACATAGATAGATAGATTTATAGATATATATATATATATAGAAATACTGATAGATAGATAGACATTTTCATCGATAGATAGAGAGAGATAGATAGAGAGAGATAGATAGATATATTGATAGATAGATAGATAGACTAATAGATTGATAGACATATAGACATATAGACAGTTAGTCATATAGATAATAGTCAGGTAGGCATATTGATAGAAAAATACATATAGAAATATAGATAGATAAAGAAATATATAGATAAAAAATAGACAGATAGTTAGATATACATATAGACATATAAATAGATAGATATATAAATTGATAATTAGTTAGATAGACCTATAGAAAGATAGATAGATAAAAAAATCAATAGATAGACAAAAAGATAGATAGGTAGATAGCCATATAGAAAAATATACAAATAGACAGATATTTAGATAGATAGATATTCTAATAGATAGATATTCAGATAGACAGATATTCAGATAGATAGATATTCTAATAGATAGATATTCAGATAGACAGATATTCAGATAGATAGATATTCTAATAGATAGATATTCAGATAGACATATAGATAGAAATACAAACACTTATATCATAGATAAATAGATAGACAGATAGATATATACAGATATATTGGTAGACAAAAAATAGATAGATAGATAGATAGATAGATAAATAAATAAATAGATTGATTGAAAAATTGATAAATAAACAGATAGAGAGATAGATAGATGGATAAATAGTCAGATAGATAGTTAGATATATAGAAAGATAGATAGATAAATAGATTGGTAGATAGACAAATTGAAAGATAGATATATAGGTAGCTAGTCATATAGGTAGATAGACATATAGACATATGTATGATAGAGAGATATACAAATAGACAAATAGACTCATAGATTGATAGATAGATAATTAGACAAATTGCAAGATATATGGATAGACAAATAAAGAGATAGAAAAATTAACATATAGAAAGATGATAGGTAGATAGGTAGATAGATAGTTATTCAGATATATAGATATATAGATAATCAAATAGATAGGTAGATAGATAGAAACATAGATAGATTTATAGATAGAAAAAAATAAATACAAATATATATAATTAGATAGACCTAAAGACTAAATATATAGATATGCAGATAGATAGATAAACAGATAGACAAATAGAAACATAAATAATAGAAAAATAGCCATATAGTAAGATAGGCAGATAGGAAGATATATTAATAGATAGATAGAAAGATATATAGATAGATAGATAAATAGATATAAAAATAAACAAATCAACATATCGATAATATATAGATAAATAGATAGATAGACAAATAAAAAGATAGATAGATAAACATTAAGACAGATAGACAAATAGATATATTGAGAGATAGATTGATAGACATATTGATAGAAAAATAAATATATAGATAGAAAAATAATAGATAGATATACAAAAGGATAAAGAGATAGATAAATAGACTGATAGACATATAGACAAATGGACAAAAAGATAGAAAGATAGATAGTTTGATAGATATACAAAATAAATAGATAGATAGATAGATAAAAATATAGACAAATAGACAGATAGATCAATAGATAGATAGACAAATAGCCAAATATTTAGATAGATAGATCGATTGATATATAGATAGATAGTTATAAATATAGGTAAATTGACAATAAGTAGATATAAAGCTAGATAGATAAACAGAATGATAGATTGAAAAATAGATAAATAGTCATTTAGATAGAGAGACAAATAGATAGATAGAAAGATAAATAAATAAAAAGATAGAGAAATAAATAGAGAGATATATAGATAGACAAATAGATAAATATATTGATATATCAATAGATAGATAGATAAAAATATAGGCAAATATGCAATTAGATGCACAAATAGATAGATATTTAGATTGATAAATAAATAAATTGACAGATAGATAATTAAATAGATAATTAGATAGATAATTAGATAGATAGATAGATAGACAGATAGAAAGATAAATAAATTCATAGATATATGGACATAGAGATTGGTAGACAGACAGACTGATAGATAGATAGCTTTATAGATAGGCAGATAAAGAAATAAATAGAAAGATTTATAGATAGATAGACTAAAAGATAGTAAGATAGATAGATAGATATACAGATAGGTAGATATATAGATAGAGTGATAGACAAATAGATAGATAGATATAAAGATAGATACATACATATATATATATATATAGACATACCGAATATAGATAAAAATAAATAAAGATTGATAGATAGACATATAGATAGATAGACAGATAGATAGATGATAGATAGATAAACAAATAGAAGTTGGAAAAATATATAGATAGATATATAAAGATTTAGACTGATAGACAAATTGATAGATATACAAATAGATATATAGACACATAGATAGCTCTATAGATAGATTGGAAGATAAAAAGATAGATAGACAGACACACAGACAGATAGATAGATCTATCGATTGGAATATAGTAAGATAGACAGAAATATATGTGTGTGTATGTGTGTGTGTGTGAGTGTGTGTGTAGAAGGATATATAGATAGTTAGATGAAAAGATAGATACATAGATAGACATATAGATAGATAGATAGATAGATAAACAAATAGATAGAGAGACATATAGATAGATAGATCGATAGACAAATAGAGATATTGATTAAAGTATGATAGATAGATAGAAAAATTGAAAGATAGATAGATAGATTGAAAATTAGATAGAAAGATAGACCGAAAAAGAGATAGATAGATAGATTTATTGATTGATAGACTGATAGACTAAAATACTGATAGACTGCTTAAGAGAAAGATAGTTAGACAAATAGACAGATAGATAGCTAGATGGATAGTCTTGTAAATAGATAGATAGATTTACAGATAGATAGATAAATTGATAGGCATATAGGCATATACACAAATAGATAGAGAGATAGATAGACATATAGACAGATAGACAGATAAACCAATGGAGAGATAGATAAAGAGACATATAGATAGAAAGACAAATAATAGTTAGAAAGATTGAGTAATAGGGTGATATATAGATAGAAAAATAGTTATAAAGATAGATAGACAAAATATAGACATATAGATATAAAAATAAATAGATAGAAAGATAGATTTATAGATTGATAGACTAATAGACTAGTTGACTAATAGATTGATATATAGAATGAGAGATAAACAAATTGATAGATACAAAGAAAGAAAGATAGATAGATAGACAAATAGATCGATAGAGAGATTGATAGATAGACTTATAGACTTATAGAGAGATAGATATATAAACAGATAAAATTATAGACAAATAGAAAAATATACAGATAGACAGCTAAATAGATAAAAAAATAGAAAGATAGACAAATAATATATAGACACATAGGCAGATAGATAGATAGATAGATAGACATATAGATAGAAAGATCAATAGACAGATAGACAGATAAATAGACATATATATAGTTAGAAATATAGATATATCGATATATAGATAAAAAGAAAGATATATATATAAATAAATAAATAACTAGAATGGCAGAAAGATAGATAGACAAATATATAAATTGATTTACAAATAGAAAAATAAATAGAGAGACAGATAAACAAATATATAAATAGGCAGATAGATAGATAGATAGAAAGATAGATAAAAAGATAGATAGATAGGCAAATAGATCGAGATAGATAAACAAAATGATAGATAGATAGATAGACAGATAGATGAATAGATAGATAGATAGAAAAAGAAAGAGAGAGAGATTGATAGATATTTAGATATATAGATATATTGATAGACAAATTGACTGATAGATAGATAGATAGATAGTTTGACATTTACATAGATAGACAGATAGACAAATAGGTACATATATAGATAATCAGATAGACCTATAGCTAGATAGAGAGATACCCATATAGAAACATAGACAGATATATAGATTGATAGATAGACATGTAAACAAAGAGAGATTATTACATATATAGATAGTCATATATATAAATAAATAGATAGACTAATAGACAGATAGAGATAAATAGATATAAAATAAATAGATAAATAGATAGATAAGTAGATAAATCAATAGATAGATAGATAGACATATACATAGACAAATAGACAAATAGGCAAATAGGCAAATAGATAGATAGATATGTAGATAGGTAGATTGCTAGAAAGACATATAAATAGATAAATAGATAGATAGATATATAGATAGAAAAATTGATAGATATATAGATAGATAGACAAACACATAGATATATTGATAGATTGATAGACAAATAGACAGATATATATATATATAGACAATTAGATAGATAGAAAGATATATAGACAAATAAATAGATAAAAAGATAGATGGTAGATATATAAATAGATAAACATAAAGAAAGAAAGATACATAGATAGATAGTTAGAAAGACAGATAGACAGATAGACAAATATATAGATAAAAAGCTAAAAATATTGATAAATAGATAAAAAATAGATATATAGAAAAATAGAGAAATAGATAGATATACAAATAGATTGATTGATTGTTTGATAGATAGATTAAAATATAGCCAAATAGGTAGATAGGAAGATAGGCAGAAAGATAGATAGATAGATTGATTGATTCATAGAATGACAGATAGATAGATAGATAATTAGATAGATAAATAAATAGATACATTGTTTTGTAGATAGATAGATAGATCAATATATTGATAAACATATAGATAGATAGATTGATTGATAAATAAAAATATAGATAAATAGATTGATTGATAAATAAAAATATAGATAAATAGATTGATAGATAGATATATAGATTGATAGATAGATGGATAAATAGATAGATAGATAGATAGAAAGGTAGAGAGATATACAAATAGACATATAGATTTTTAGACAGATAGAAAGATAGATATATTGATAGATTGATTCATTTATAGATTGATAGAAAGACAAATAGACAGGTTGATAGATAGATAGATTGATTGATTGATATACAAATAGACATTAAGATAGATACATAGATAGAATGATTATTAGATAGTTAGTTAAATAGAGAGGTAGATAGATATATGATAGCTATATAGTCAAAAGAAAGGCATTTAGATAGAAAGATAAATTGATAGATATGATAGTTAGATTGTTAAAAAGATAGACATATAGATATTAAGATAAATAGATAGATAGAAAAATTGATAGATTGATAGATAGTCACATAGGTAGATAGATACATATACATATAAACAGATAGACATATAGATAGATAGACAAATAGAGTAATATATAGATTTGACAAATAGACAGATAGACAAATAGATTAATAGACATATAGATAGAAATACATATAGATAGATAGGCATATATATTGATAGATAAAATAAATGAGAAAGAGATATATATATATATATATACACACATATACATAGATAAATAAGTAGATAGATATAAAGATAGATAGATAGAGAGATAGATAAGTTGATTGATATATAAATAGCCATATAGATTGATTGATAGAAAGATAGATAAACATATAGATAGATAGGTAGACAGATATACAGATTGATAGATAGATGAATAAATAGATAGATAGATGGACAGATAAATATATAGAAAGGTATAGAGATAGAAAAATAGACAGATAGATTTTTAGAGAGATACAAAGATAGATAAATTGATTGATTCATTGTAAGATTGATAGAAAGAAAATAGATGAGTAGATTGATAGAATGATATACTGATAGACTTTAAGATAGATACATTAAAAGAATGATTGTTAGATAGTTAGATAGATAGAGAGTTAGATAGATATATATGATAGTTAGATAGTTAGAAATATTTACATATAGATAGAAAGATAAATAGATAGATATGATAGTTAGATAGTTCGAAAGATGGAAAAATAGATATAAATATAAATAGATAGATAGATAAATTGATAGATTGATAGATAGGCACATAGATAGACAGACACATATAGATATTGAGAGGTAGACATATAGATAGATAGATAGATAGATAGAGTAATAGATAGATTTGACAAATAGACAGATAGACATATAGATTGATAGATAGATAGAGTAATAAATAGATTTGAAAAATAGTCAGGTAGACAAATAGATTAATAGACATATAGATAGAAATATTTATAGATATATAGGTAGATATATTGATAGATATAAAAATATAGAGATATATATATAGATATATACATAAATAAATAAGTAGATAGGTATAAAGATAGACAGATAGAGAAATAGAAAGATAGACAGATATAAAAATAGATAGATAGATAGTTATATATATAGATATACAGCTATGCAAAAAGATAGACAGACTAATAGACTAATAGATTGACAGAATAATAGATAGATAGATAGATAAATAGACAGATAAATAGATAAAAAGATTGATAGATTGATATATAGAAAAATAAATAGATAGATAGATTGATAGACAAATAAACAGATAGATAGACAGATATATAGACACATAGACAGATAGATAGATATACAGACATACATATAAAGAGATATATAGATAGCTATAAAGAAAGATAGATAGATATATTGATAGATAGATATATAGACAAATATGACTAATATGCTGATAAACCAATAGATGGATATGGAGATAGAAAGTTTGATAAATAAATTAACAAATTGATATATAGACATATAGATAGTTAAATAGATGAAATATGGACACATAAATATATAGACACATTGACAAAGAGACAAATGGACAGATATATAGATAGATAGATTGACAAATATATAGATAGATAAACAATTATACATATAATTAGATAGATAGATTAACATATAATTAAATATACATATAGACGAATAGATAGAAAAATAGAAAGATAGATAGACAGATAGACAAATATATATATACATAGATAGACAGACTGATTGATTGATTGAAAAATAGACAAATAGATAGATATTCAGATAGATTGATAGATAGCAAGATAGACATATAAATAGATAGAGAGATAGAAAGATAGTTAAATAGATAGATATACATATAGAAAAATAAATAGATCAAAATATATATAGATAGATAGATAGACATATAGACAAATAAATAAATTGATAGATACATTAACTTATACACTAATAGACTCATAGACTTATAGAAAGATAGATAGATAATCAAAAGGATAGATATCCACATAAATAGATAGATAGATATATATATATATATATATATATATATATATATATATATATATATATATATATATATATATATATATAGACAAATAGACAATAATATATATATATATATATACACACACACATAGATAATTAAACAATATAGAGTTATATTGAAAGATTGAATGATAGATAGATATATAGATGAATAGACAGATAAATAGATAGATAGATAGATAGTCAGATATATAAATATTGACATATATATAGATACACAAAAAAAACAAAGAGATAGATAGATAAAAAGATAGATAGAGAGATAGATAAGCTGATATACTAAAATTCTCATAGACTAATAGATAGATAGTGATATAGATTGATAGAAAGGCATATTTACAAATATAAAAATAGATAGATAGAAAGATAAAGAGATAGATATACAAATATATAAATAGATAGTGAGTTAGATAGAGAGACTGATAGATACATAAATATATATATATATATATATATATTGAATAAAGCCAAACAGACAGATATCACTACAACAAATAATGGAATTTTGGATGAAAACTTTCGTCCACAAAAGTACAACTTTCGTCCATAACGATTTTTGTGGACAAAAAATAAAACATCTCTAAAGGCTCGTCGGTAAAGATAATTGTGGATGAATAAATGAAACCGTCCCTAAATCTTATATGATTGTGGATGAAAATAAGTTTCGTCTACAATAGGTTATATATCTTGTATGATATTTTTTGTCCCTAAATTAAATAACTATTCGTCTAGAAAGGATATTTTGTCCACGAAGGTTTGATGTAAAAAGTTGAATGGACCATTTTTGGGACGAAAATTTTTGGTACACGATTCAATTAGAATTAGAGATGAAAACTATTTCATCTAGAAAGGGTTGAATTATCATAATTGCAGACTAATACTATTTCATCCATGATTCATTTATAATTCTATATCTTATTATGTCAATTGTATAAGCAAATTTATTAATATATAAAATAAAATTAATTAAAATAACATCGTCATAAAACATAATGTTGTGATTTAAAATATAATCCATGCAAAGTACCCATGACATTAATAAATTAAGTATTTAACATAACAAGAACATAAAATATTATACTATAACATCCACTTAACATGTTCTTTGTTAAATTCATATGCCAAAATCTAAAATTCAAAAAAGTTGAAACAATCAACTAGCTAGTGGAATCGCATCTCTTCTCTTCCTGCACCTATAATGGACAACAAAGAACATATCATTAATAATAAAATCAAAATCGAAAGTAAACTTTAGGGAGAGTAAGAAATTGAATCATTTCCTTACCAAATCTTTCTAGGAAATATGAGTTGGTGGATGGCTATTTATAGCGATAAACATATCAAACATCTTATCTTGGCGTTCAAGGCTAGCATCCCAAATTTGTTCATGATTTGCCAAGTGATCATCCCAATCTCTCTGTTGAATTTCCAAACAGCTAGTCAAATAATCTACTCTATCAACCAATTTAACTATCTCTACGTCTTTCTCTTTAAGGTTTTCCTCAAGCTTCTGTATTTTGGCATTTGAATTGATTCCTTTTCCTTTTGGTTTCGGGCCATATCCAAGACCTTTGATGTAGCCAGATCTACTCCCAAGAACTCGATCACAAATTTCATTGGGACTTAAAACATTTCCTTCTTCTTTAAATATCTCTAACAGTTCCATCATTTCCTTCTAAAATTTAAGAATATTAAAATGAATATTAATATGTAAATCATGACTTAAAGTTAGAATATATAACATAACAATTATACTTACATATTTTGACTCTACCACTAGAGTCGACCATCCTTTTCCTTCTTTAAAATGTGTGAACTTGTGAAAAGAAATTCGATCACACTCTTCCCCATCAAGGAATTTCTCCTCTCAATACATAAAATAAAATGTCAAGATAAGGTCACAAGTTAATCAATTAAGAAACTAAAAGTTTTGTTAATTTCCCAATATACAATTTCATTTCAAACAACAACAAAAGCAGCCGATCCTTGATTGTGATACATGTTTAGCTTGCTTCGGTTGGTAGCATTTTTAGCACATTTTGCCTACAATGATTAATTGCATCAATAACAATTCCAAAGTGATATCCATTAACTAATTAATAGAGTAACATTTTGATAATATACCTTAACAATAGGATCATTCCAATATGTGCAAAGAGTTTCCCAATTATCTTGAGTCAAATTCTCAAAGTTTGGCTTGTTTGTTTTTGGATCCTCAATTGAATCAAACTTATTAAAATGCTTATGCAAAGTATACCGTGCATTCCGAGATCAGTGTTTCAAAATTTGTTGAATCTTACCAATTATGCCATCATCTTCTCTATCAACAATATCTAACTGCATCTGTAATTTTTTTTAAGAACAATGATAAATATAGATAAGAAACATGTAAAGTAAATTAAATTGGTAAACTATGATAAAATAGATTGGAAGTGAAATTCCAAGGTTTACATACTGTCACTTATTTTAAAAAAGAAAGAAAGAGAGTCATTGCAATAAAAATAACCACACTAAGATTGTAAAAAATAAAATAAAACACTACTGCAACAATAGGCTGAAGCCACGAAAATTACCACACAGTTGGTTGTCCTTAACTCACTGCTTCTTTACTTCTATGAAATCAATTTGATAATTTTAAACTTCACCTTAATTGCACAGTAATACATAACTAATTCCTTTACGCTATTCAACATCTCCTATGGATTTCTACATAGCCAACTTCACAATAAATCAATGTCTAAAGAAACAAGTGGGAAGGTGACCTTGATAAAAAGAAATTGAATATCAAGTAGCTATACTAAATCACAATGAAATTGATAAGTCATTGTTATAAATATAACATGAGTTACTAGATATTTTAGAATTCTAATGCATTTGGTATAATTTAAAATATAATAACTACTTTGCTTTTAGAAGTAGAAAAGGTGAATATGTCATCATTCTAATACCCCAATCCTTTTTAATGACTTTACAAGGGTCAAGAAATACTTGATTATCAATGTTAATGATTAAAGTTTGAGAACATATACTCCACATTATGATAACATTTTTTTTGCTTAACACAAACATCCATGAATAAAGACAGAAGGTGAAAAAGGTAACCATGGAAGTATTCTAATAGCAAGGAATATACGAAGAACCCTTAAATATCAAGACTAGATGTAAACCTAGTGGGGAGCAATGAAAGATCAAAGGCAACTAAAATGCCACACAATTAGAAGGGTTCAGATTATTGTATATAAAAGGATAGATTTTTCGCATCTTCAGTTTGTCTTGACACTTATATGGTCATAAAATCTGTGGAGCAATTATGCAAATGAAACTACAAATAAACAAGACTATATAGTTCATTCTCATATATGATATATCAGCTTCAATAAACTTAACCTTGACAAATCAAACATATGATTGAAGAAAATTGTGTGGCATTTGGATAGAAAAAATTACTACAGTCATATCTGTAAACAAAATGTTATTTAGATGCTTCCAAGTGTGAATTTTTAGGGAGCAAAGAAGATGAAGAACTGCTCTAGATGTCAATAATTTTATAATCAATAAGGAATGCACACCTACATAATAATGCTATACCTCCTTCTAGCAGCACAATTGGAACCTTTGGATTTCTAAATGATGTCAGTTGCAAATATAAAGATATATTTTTACTTACTTCCAAATGATCCATTGCAAGATTAATATCAGCATCATCCATCTCATGCCATTTTGTGGGCACATGTATGCACTCCCTAGATATGAATCCCAATTGATTTGAAAGCTTTCCAGATTGAACTCTATTAATTGGCCTTTTGTTTTCTGCATCAATAGTAATTTTCAACTTCTTGCATGTTGCTTTGTTCATTTTTCTCAATCCTTTGCCTCTAGTACGACCTCTTTTGGCTACAGTTTCGGTTGAAGCTATACAATAAATTTAATGGACATGTAAGTTTTGTTATCAATAATTTATGAAAACAAAAAAGAATACAGCTTGATAAATTCAATGAATAGATTACTTCTTACCTGCACTACTACTTTGATTAGGTTGATTGGACTCTGTTTGAAGTTTTGAATTAGATGGTCTATTTAGAAAAGTTGGCAAAGCTAACTCAAGTGATTCAGCTGATGAAATATTGCTGACCGAAGGTAAATTGCAACTTGTGGATACATTTGAAGGAGTACTACTTGTTCCAACAGCATACTTCTTGCGACAACGTAGCACTGAAACCATTTTTGTCTCAACACCTATTACAGTCAAACAAAAAAATGAGACTTAACTCTTTTTGGCATATTAAAGCATAACTATAACTTTGTGAAAGAAACAACATAAATCACGTACAAATTAAATTACATGAAATGGAAAGATTATTAATACCCAACATCCATATCTTCATCACTAATAAATTCAACTTCTTATTCTTCACTATAATGCTCTTCTAGGATGTCTTCTTCATCCTTATTAACAAATTCAGTTCTTATATTGTTCTCAATTAAATTATTGTCTAAAATATCAAGATCCATATCATCTCTTAACAATAAATCCATATCTTGAACCCCAACATAAAGAACATTCACTTGCTCTTGGAATTCATCATGATACACTTCATCATTAGAAATATTCATGGAATCATTTTGCATTTATGGAACATCAAATACATGTCTATGCTGAAAGTTTTGCACACCTCGCCAATTCTTTCCCAACTTTGTGTCATTGACATAAAAAATCTGTTTGGCTTGGCAAGCGAGTACATATGAATCATTTTCATACCAAGTGCGCTTAACATTGATGCTAATAATATTGCCATCTATATGTATACTAGATTTTCTACTACTGAGATCAAACCACTCACATTTGAAAAGCACAACCCATCTTTTTGTTAAATAATCTAACTCAAAAATATCATTTATGACACCATAAAAATCAATAACATTATCACCATGATTCCCCTAAACCATCAATCCACTATTTTGGGTCTTACGTCGACTATCACGATCCTTGGTATGAAACCTTATGCCATTGACAATACAAGTTTTATATTTCTTAACTTCAACATCTGGTCCACATTCTAAAGCATATAATGCTTCTGTAACTTCCAGTGAATGATTATTGTATAAATGCATCATCTGGCAAAATAAAAAAATAAAAGTCAGAAGCAGATATTTGTATAAGCTGAATCTATATCTATATTATTGTATATAAACATTGTGTTTTCAAATTACTTACCTTTTTCTTAAACCATAAAGGAAACTCAGCTTTGTATCTATCTTCTACATTCAATGGATTGTCTTGCACAAGTTGTTTCATGTGTGCTCTAAAAATAACATTGTCATTAATCATATATTGAAAAACACTACAAGTAATTAATAGAAATGTTAAGTAACACTTACACCATATATGGTTCTACTTTAGCACAGTTACTTAGAATATACCAATGAGCTCTTTCCAAATCCTCTTTCAGGTCAACATATTTAGCCACTCCAACAAGTCTAAGTTTCTGGGAGAAAATAGACAATCCACCATCCTCTGCTATATCATTATTCCTTTCTTCTCTATTAAATTGAGTTTCAATTCCACGTAAGTACATTGAACAAAAAGCTAAGCATTCATTTACGATATAACTCTCAGCAATTGAGCCCTCAGGATGAGCCTTGTTTCAAACATTACGCTTATGATCACCTAACTCTCTACAAAAACATATTCAAAGTTATAATCTATAAATTATTCTAATTAATTAAAAAGAACACACTTTGTAAAGTAAATCTTACCGTTCAGTGTGAAACATCCATCTATTTTGAACTGGACCACCAAGCAGTGCCTCATTTGGCAAATGGATTTCCAAATGCACCATTATGTTAAAGAAAGATGGTGGAAAGACCATTTCCAATTTGCAAAGAATTACAACTATGTCAGATTTCATTTTCTCTATTTCTTCTACTTTTAAAGTCTTACAACAAAGTTGTTTGAAAAAATGTCCCAACTCTGCCAATGCATCATACACATCCTTCTTTAGGTATCCATGAATGCCAATAGGGAGTAATCGTTGCAAAAGAACATGGCAATCATGACTCTTCGACCCTGATATCTTGCCATCATTTACCAATGCACACCTTGAGATGCTTGAAGCATACCCATCCGGAAACTTCACAGATTTTAAGAATTCACAAAACCCTTGCCTCTCAGCCTTAGATAAAGTATAACATGCTGCTGGCATTATATATTTTCCATCACTTCTCTTTGTCAAATGCAACTCCTTTCTTATATTCATGTCTTCCAAATCTTGTCTTGCTTTGAATGTGTCCTTTGTTTTACCCTCGATATTCAATAATGTTCCCAAAATGCTATCACAAATATTCGTTTGAATATGTATTACATCCAAGTTATGCCTCAATTTTAATCTATGCCAATAAGGCAAATAAAAAAAATGCTTTTTTTGGTCCAATTCAACTCATTGGGGGAACGTTTTCTTTTTTTGCTACTAGGATGATTTCCAAACTTTACATCATTCAAATTTTTTAGTTGACACAAAATATCATCGCCAGATAGCTCTATTGGTGCTACTCCATGTTCTGTCTTACCATTAAATTTCTTACTTTTTCACCAACTATGATTTGAAGGTAAAAAGCAACGATGTCCCATATAACAAATTTTGCTCCTTAATCCAAGAGAACATATATCTTTATTACAAGTAGGACAAGCAATGTATCCTTTCATTTACCAACCTGATCATGCCATAAGCTGGAAAATCATTTATGGTCCATATAAGAGCCGCTCGCATTTGAAAATTTTCACCCTTTGATGCATCATATGTCTCCACACCAATTTTCCATAACTTGTTTAACTCAGTCACTAAAGGCTGTAGGTATACATCAATGTCCTTTCCAGGTGAAATAGGTTCTGGAATAAGCAATGACATTATAGAGAATTCCTTTTTCATACATTTCCAAGGAGGGAAGTTATACGGGTAAAGAATTATAGGACACATACTATAAGAATTACTCATATTCCCAAATGGATTAAAACCATCAGTTGCTAGGTCAAGCCGAACATTGTGAGATTCTTGGGAAAACAATGGAAATTTTTTATCAAAATCTTTCCATGATTTACCATCAGCGGGATCCCTTAAAATTTTTTTATCATTAACTCTCTTATCCTTATGCCATCTCATATCTACAACAGTTTTACTAGACAAAAATAGTTTTTGAAGCCTGTACTTTAAAGGAAAATAGTGCAATATCTTGTGTGGGATCTTCTTACTTTTACCATCATCAATTTTCCATCTAGAATTACCACATGTAGGACATTATTCGCATTGCTCAAACTCTTTCCAAAATAGTGCACAACCATACTTGCAAACATGAATAGATATATACCCCAATCCCAAATCATTTAATATCTTTCGAGCCTCATAGTGAAATTTTGGGAGAGTCCCACAATTAGGTAACACTTGCTGAAGCAAATCAAGTAATGTGTCAAGAGACTTTTTTTTTTAAAGGTTGTTTTATTATTAATTATCACCCTCACTTTTGGCGGAGGAATATCATTTTTACAAACTAGATCTACCCTTATCCCTTTTACACCCACTTTAAAACATAATCTAGAATTCTAGATTAAAATGTAAATTTCATACTAACGGTCTCTTGGCCGATCAATAACAGTCTCTTGATGAAAGAAAAAAGCATAAGGAATAATTCAACAATGTGTAAGTAAGAGCAGCCTCTTGGCCGAATCAAAGCAGAAATAATTCAACACACTGCCTCTCTTGGCCGAATCAAAGCAGAAATAATTCACAGAACCAGCCATTTCCTTCTCTCTTGGCCGAATCAATGCAGAATACTGGTTCCTTCCCTCTCTAGCTTTGTCCAGCCTGCTTTCCTTTTAGTTAACCTATGCTAGTTCTGTGAAACCTCCTTATTACAGCTTGACTTAACCTGAAAAGAAATCCAACCAAAAAGAGGCCTACCAAGCAATAAAAATTACAAACTCTCTCCTTATTCAACTTCCCTCAGGTTCTCTAATCCCCCTGCCGGCTGCAAGAGAAAAAATAAAAACTGACAAACATTAAAAATAATTTCTTGGTTAATAATTTCAGCCCTTTCTAGGGCTTGCTCAGCCCTTTATCAGGCTTGTAGTTTCTTGATCAATCGTGCTCTTTTATGGGTAGAAATCAGAACTGAGTGCGACAACTCCCATGAGATAAACTCGGCACTGACTCTGATAAGTCTCTTGGCTAATCAATGCACTTGCTCATCCGTAACTGCAGTAACTACGAGATAGTTATTATAGCCATAGCTAACATTATTGCACATAACAGATTCCAGTGAAAAATGATAGTTCTAATCACTATCTCCAAGCCAGTTCCTCCAACCAATCATTTCCTTTCCTTTCTAACTTTGTCTAGGCTACTTTGTTTTAGTTAAACCTTTGCAAGAGCCTTGCTAAAGCTTAACTTAGCCTGAAAAATCCAACCAAAGCCAAAACCAGACAATAAAATTACAAAATACTTCTTATCCGGCTTCCCTCAGAGCAGGGAAGCTATCTCTTTCTACTTTTATCTCCTACCAACTGCAAAAAAAGACAAACACTAACAACAATTCATTAGATAAATAATTTTCTACCCTTTCTAGGGCTTACTCAGCCCTTTATCGGGCTTAAAACAAAAACCTTTCCCCTCCCCCCCTTTTAAAATAAATACATGTTTTTTGAAGCCTAATATACGGAAATGCAATTTTATCTAATCTTATTAGTCCTTTGAATTTTCCAGGTATATTCTCCCCTCTAAATTCTTGTGATCCTTTTTTCATTCCTTCTTCCGCTAATCTATCTGCAATCATGTTTGCTTCCCTATAAATATGCTTAATTTCACCTTTTATTTCTCTTAGAATGCTTCTAATGTTATCAATCTCTTCTTCAAATTGCCATAAATATATCTTTCCCTGTACTAGGTCCACTAGTATTTTTGAATCCACCTATGCTTGAACCTTTTGGTAATTATTAGATTTACAAATTTGCAACCCCTTTTGTAGGGCTATAATTTCTGCTTGCAAGGCAGAAGATGCTATATCTCTTGATGTGAACGCTTTCAGTACCTCTCCTTCCGCATTTCTTATTAAACCTCCTCCACCAGCTTCTCCCATTTCTCTTTTAAAGCTTCCATCAGTATTTAGTGTTAGACTGCCCTGCTCATGTTTATTCCAGTTAACTATTTTCATAATTGGCATTTTTCTTGCTATTGTTGCGAGGTGCCATTCTTTTATTCTATCTTCCTCTTTTTTCCTGTTTTCCACTTTTATTAGATTACAAGCCGTAATAAAAGCACTCTCTTTTTTTATTTCTTCCAAAATGACATTATGTTCCATTTTTACATTATCATATCTACTTCTGTTTCTAGCTTTCCATATGCACCATAGCACTATATGCGGAATATAACTTCTAATCCATTTTAAGATATTATTCTTTGTTTGTTTTTCTGACCAGTTTTCTAGCCTATTTCTTAAATTAACTGTACTTCTTTCAATATTAGCTTCAATTTCTAGTTTATTCCACACTTTTATAGCTATTTTATCCTTAGAAAATAGGTGATATGAGCTCTTTATATCTTGATGGCAACATTCACATCTTGATGCTAGTTTTATGCCCTTTTTCTGAATGTTCGCATCTAGGGGAACAATGTTTGACATGATTTTCCATGATAAAACATTAACTTTTTGAGGCAAATCTTTTTTCCAGAGTAATTTAAATTGTAAGGGTTTTCTGCTTCTTACTAGCTCCTTGGCACTTTTTAATGTGAAGTTTCCGTTTGGATTTAAAGTCCATTTCCACCCACTTTTCGTTAGTATTGTATGCTTTTCCACGCTGCTTTGTTGTTCGCGCATCATTTTCCAGCTTCTAGACGCTTTTTTTATATTTTTAAAAGCATTGTTTCCTAACCCATATTTAGCTTTTACAAATGTCGTCCAGATGTTTTTATCTAATTTGATTCCCCACCAATTCTTACATGTCCACGCTTTGGATATATCTTTTAGGCTGATCAAGCCTAAACCTCCCTCCTCTTTTGGGTAACATAAATCTCTCCATTTTTTCCAGCGCAGCTTATTCTTCCCTTCTCTTTTACCCCATAAAAAATTAGCCATTTCTCTTTCTAGTTTTTTAATGATTATATTTGGGGGTTGTGCCGTCATTAGTATATGTATTAATGAACTATGTAGCACATGGGTAATTAGTGTGATTCTTCCTGCCATATTTAATAAGTTTTCTTTCCAGCCGGCAATTTTATTCTTTATTTCATCCAGTAAAAATGTAAAATATTCCTCCTTTACTCTTCCTTCATAAATTGGGCATCCCAAATACATTAATGCTCCTTTACACTGTGCAAAACCTGTGACCCTTTTAATTTTGAGAGCAATGTTTTCTGGTGTTTTGGCTACTATCAGAAATTGACATTTATTCTTATTAAGCTTTTTACATGTTTCTTCTTCTAGTATTTGTATAAGCTCCATCAAGTTTTCCATTGATTTGCAGCTGGCATTTGTAAATATGATCACGTCATCAGCGTATGCCAAGCAGCATATTAATGGCATATCTTTGGGCTGTTTTTAGGCTAAGATGTTGCCATTTCTATCTTTCTCTTTTAAGTTTAATATAAAAGGATCTAAATAAATATTAAACAAAGAAGGGGACAATGGGTCCCCTTGCCTGAGACCTCTGGTTGGTTTAAATTCTTCACCTGCCTGGCCATTTATAAGAATTTTAATCCAAGCACTAGATATACATCTATATATAATATCTATCCAAAATTCTGAAAACCCCATTTTTCTCATTATATAGCAAAGTATATTTCATTCTACTTTATCAAATGCCTTAGCTAAATCTAGTTTAATGATTACATTATGACCCCTGACCTTAGTCCCTATATCTCTTATCATTTCCGATGTTAAATTAATGTTTTCAGTTATTAGCCTATTTTTAACAAAACCTGCTTGTTCCGGCTCTATTATGTTTGGTAATATTTTTCTCAATTGTTCCTGTAACAATTTGGCTAATATTTTATATATGGTATTACATAAACTGATTGGCCTGTAATCTTCTCCTTTTTGAGGATTTGTTTTCTTAGGTATCAAAACTATGTATGAGCTGGACCATGTTTTTGAGATTTCCGCACCCGCGAATATCCAGTTGATAGCTTCTAGAACATCTTTTTTGATTATATTCCAGCTTCGCTGGAAAAATGCATTATTCCAGCCGTCTGGTCCTGCTGCACTATCTTTATTTGCATTAAAAACTGCATTCTTCACTTCTTCTTCCGTAGGAAATTCTGCTAGCATTTTGTTGTCTTCTTGGGTGACTTTTCTTTTAATTTTCTCCATTAGTGTAAAGTTTCTATTTGTATTTATCCCGCTTAAATGTTTTTTAAAAAATTCTTTTAATTCAATTTTAATATCTTCCTCATTTTCAACCCACTCTCCGTTAGCTCTTTTAAGACCTTTTATTCCTAATCTTTGCGACTTAATTTTTGCCATTGTATAGAAAAATTTCGTATTTTTATCTCCATCCTTCAACCATTTAACTTTCGCTCTCTGTTTCCAGTAAATTTCTTCCATGTGCATTCTTAGTTTTAATTCAGCTTTAGCTTTATTAACTTCTGTTCTGGTTTTTTTATTTTGTATATTTTCATATTCTTTCTCTGTTGTTATGGCTTTCTGCTCTGCCTCTTGAATTTTCATAGCCACATTGCAAACACTTCTTTATTCCATTTATTAAGAGCAGATCGTAATGCTCTCAGTTTTTGACCCAATCTCTGCATGGGGTTACCCGGAATCAGTTTTTCCCATGTATTTTTAACTATAGACTCAAAATCCTTGTGTAAGCCCCACATATTTTGGTATATGAAGGCCTTCTGGCTTACCTTCTTTTTTCGAAGACTTACCTGGAGCGGGCTTTGATCTGAACAAGTTCTGCTTAAATGCTGTACTTTAACTTCCCCCATAACATCTAAGCATTTTGTATTAAGTAACACTCGATCAAGTCTAGACCAGATCATTTTCTTATTCTTCCAGTTATTACACCAAGTGTAATTTGTGCCTAGGTATTCAACCTCCATTAAACTTGCATTTGCAATAGCCTCATTGAATTGATTCATTGCTACCGGATTTGGTGTCCTGCCTCCCTTCTTTTCCGATGGGCTTCTAATTGTGTTGAAATCTCCTTCTATAATCCATGGGGATTTCGTGAGTGCTATTTTTCCCATTTCATGCCAGAGCGTTTTCCTTTTTTCTTTTACATTACTTGCATAAACCGCTGAAAAAATAATCTCTGGTTGCTTAGCCATTTTAAAGTTTATTATTTGATCATTTTCTAATAAAATTTTAATGTCTATGGGGCTATTCCACATAATCCATAATTTACTATTGTGATTCGAGAAGGCCTTTTGCATGCCTATCCTCATCATGTATTTCTCTATCTGATCTTTAGTTACCATTGGTTCAGCTAAAATTACTATTTTTAATTTATATATTTTAATTAAATTTCTAATTCTGTTTATTGTAGGAGCGTTCGCTACTCCTCTTATATTCCAATATAAACTGTTCATAATAAAGTGTACTTGGCTTGCGCACTAGTAGTACATTTCGATTCATATTTCGAGTTAGTATATTTTTTCGTGTTTCTTGTAGCCTTACTAGTACTCGGTGGGGCTTGCTCTATCTTCATTATTTTATTTATCTTTTACAAGCTCATATTTAATTTCATGATTTCTTCTAATGCTGTTTTCCTGTCTTTTGGTGCATGACTGATTTTCTACTTTTTAAGCCATAAATCATCCTTTGGTGCTTTCAGGACTAAATTGTATTCTTCATCGGTGCTGCTGGACAGTGGCCAGCTTTTAGCTTCTATTTCCTCTTCAGAAAGCAAGTCATCCTCATCCCAATCATGCTGGTCTATATGTTTTGATAACTGTTCTTTCTTCCTTTTAAGTATTGTTTTTTTCCTCCCTAGCCTTTCTACTCCTTCCACCTCCCTTGGTATTTTATCTAGCCATTTTCTGATCTCCTCCATATTGTGGTTATTATCTCTCAGCTCTATCCTTCTCTCCTCTCTTCCTAGCTCTTCCCTATTCCTCAACTCATCTCTATCCTTATTCTGGGAGCTGTCGCACTCAGTTCTGATTCTCTACCCATAAAAGAGCATGATTGATCAAGAAACTACAAGCCTGATAAAGGGCTGAGCAAGCCCTGGAAAGGGCTGAAATTATTAACCAAGAAATTATTTTTAATGTTTGTCAGTTTTTCTTTTTTCTCTTGCAGCCGGCAGGGGGATTAGAGAACCTGAGGGAAGTTGAATAAGGAGAGAGTTTGTAATTTTTATTGCTTGGTAGGCCTCTTTTTGGTTGGATTTCTTTTCAGGTTAAGTCAAGCTGTAATAAGGAGGTTTCACAGAACTAGCATAGGTTAACTAAAAGGAAAGCAGGCTGGACAAAGCTAGAGAGGGAAGGAACCAGTATTCTGCATTGATTCGACCAAGAGAGAAGGAAATGGCTGGTTCTGTGAATTATTTCTGCTTTGATTCGGCCAAGAGAGGCAGTGTGTTGAATTATTTCTGCTTTGATTCGGCCAAGAGGCTGCTCTTACTTACACATTGTTGAATTATTCCTTACGCATTTTTCTTTCATCAAGAGAGTGTTATTGATCGGCCAAGAGACCGTTAGTATGAAATTTACATTTTAATCTAGAATTTTAGATTAGGTTTTAAAGTGGGTGTAAAAGGGATAAGGGTAGATCTAGTTTGTAAAAATGGTATTCCTCCGCCAAAAGTGAGGGTGATAATTAATAATAAAACAACCTTTAAAAAAAGGCAGATAGATACAAATATTGATAAACAAATAGATAGATTGATTGATTATATGATTGATTTATATATAGATAGATAGATAGATAGACAAACAGATTGATAGATTGATAGATTTATTGATTGATAGAAAGATAGAAAGATATATAGATAGAAAAATAAACATATAGATACATAGATAGATTTATAGTTTGATTGAGAGATTGATAGTTAGATTGATAGACTGATACATAGACAGATAAATAGACAACTAGATATAAAGATAGATATATAGCTATACTGATAGATAGATAGATAGATATACAGATTTATAGATCGAATGATAGAAAGATTGATAAAAAGATTAATAGCCAGATTGATTGATTGATTGATAAAAGATTAATAGATATATAGATAGATAAATTGATTCATAGTCATATAGAGAGCTAGATATATAGATAGATAGATAGATAGAGAGCTAGATATTTAGATAGATAGATAAACAGATAGATTGCAAGATAGATAGATACATAGATAGATTGATAGACAGACAGATAGATAGACAGATAGATAGATAGATAGATAGATAAATAGATAGATAGATAGATAGACATATTGATAGGTAGATTGATAGGTCTCTTGATACACACAGATTGATAGACTGATTGATAGACATATAGATAGATAAAAAGATTGAGAATAGATATATATATATATATAAACATGAAGACAGATAGATAGATATACTTATAGAAAGATAGATACATAGTCATATTGATTGATTTATAGACTGATAGATATATCGATAAAGAGATATAAAAATAAAAAGATAGATTAATAGATAGATAGATATATAGATTGATACATTGACACATAAATTTATAGATAGATTTATATAAACTTTGATAAACATATTGATTGATTGAATGAATGATTGATTGATTGATTGACACATAGATAGATAGACAGATATATTTATTGATTGAATGGTTGATTGAGAAATTGATAGATAGATATATTGATTGATTGATTGATAGATTGATGAACAAATTGATAGACAAATAGATAGATAAATTGATTGATTGATATATAGATAGATAGATAGACACATCGATCGATAGGTAGATAGTTAGATAGATAGATAGATAGATAGACACATAGATAGGTAGGTAGATAGTTAGGTAGATAGATAGACATATAAATAGATAGAAAGATAGGCATATTATTAGATAGATAAATAAATTAATAGATAGATATATATATTGATTATTATATAGATAGATAAATAGTTAGATAGAAAGATAGATAGATAAATAGATAGACAAAAAGATAGATAGATAGATAGATATATAGACAGACATATAAATAGAAAGATAGTTCGATAGACAAATTTATATACATATAGATTGATATATAGATATTCATATAGATATATATATATATATATATATATATATATGCAAATAGATAGATAGATAGATAGAACAAGATAGATAGATAAAGACATATATAAATAGATAGATAGACATATAGATAGACAGATAGATTGATAGATAGATATATAGATAAATAGATAGATAGATAGATAGAGAATCTGGATAGATTGATAGACATATTTATAGACTGTTAGATAGATAGATTGATAGACAGATAGAAAGGTAAATCGATATAAAGATAGACAAATAGATAGATAGATTCATAGTACAATAGATAGACATATTGAAAGAAACAATGAAAGTCAGATTGATAAATAGATAGTTTCCTATATAGATAGATAGTTAGAAAGATATATAGAATGATAGACATTTTGATAGAATGATTCATAGACAGATTGATAGATTGATTGGTAGACTGATTGATTGACAGAATGAGAGACAAATTGATAGATGATTGATCAACAAATAAATAGATAGATAGATTTATAGATAGATTGAAAGATAAATTAATATATTAATTGACAAATAGATTGATAAATATATAGATAAACTGATAGATTGATAGATAGACTAATAGATATACATATAGATAGATAGATTATTAGATAGATAGATAGATAGATAAACAGCTAGATTGATAGATTGATATATAAATAGATAGATTGATAGAAAATCAGATAAATAAAAAGATATATTTATAGATGGATAGACAGAAAGATAGATTGAAAGATAAAAGATTCACAGATAGATAGGTCGATTGATAGATAGATAGATATATACAAAGATACACAGATAGATAGATAGGTATACAAATAGATAGACAGATAGATTGATAGAATGATAAATAAATAAACTTATACATAGACACATAGTTAAATATATATATAAATAGATAGATAGATAGATAGATAAATAAATAAATAAATTTTTAAATTGATAGAAAAATAGATAGATAAATAGATAGACACATAGATAGATAGATATATATATATATATATATATATATATATATATATATATATATATATATATAAATAGATAAACAAATAGATAGATTAATAAGTAGCCAGATATAAATATAGATAAATAGATTGAGAGATAGACACATGGACAGAAAGATATATAGATAGAAAGATAGAAATATAGATAGATAGATAGATAGATAGATAGATATACAGATTGATTGATTGATTGACAGATTAACAAATAGATTGATAGACATAGATAGATAGATAGACATAATGATAGATTAATTGATTGATAGATCGATAGATAGATTTATACACATATTGATAGAAAGATTGCTAGACTGATTGATAGACTGATTGATATATATATTGATAGACAAATTTAAAGGCATTTAAATTACAAATTGTCAGACAAATTAATATACAAATAGATAGACAAAAAGATAGAGAAATATATAGATAGATAGAAATATAGGTTAATAAATATTTAGATAGATAGATAGACATATAAATAAACCGATAGTTCATTAGATTGACAGATAAATAAACTGAAAGATAGATAGATCGATTGATAGATACATAAATAGATAAACATATATAAAGATAGATAGATAGATAGATAGACATAAAGCCAGATAGATAGATAGATAGATAGACTTATAGATAGAAAGATATAAAGAAAATAAAGAGATAGATAAAAAGACATATAGATAGACCGACTTATAGATAGATAGTTAGATAGATAGATATACATATAAATAGTAGATCTACATAGATAGATAGACATATCTATAGACAAAATGATATTACAGTTTCATAGATAGATAGACATACATACATACAGATTGACAGATATATATATATATATATAAGCATATAGATAGAGAGATAGATTGATAGATTGACAGATAAATTAATAGATAGATATAAAGATAGATAGTTAGAGATATAGAAATATATATATATATATAGTGATAGATAAATAAGTAGGTAAATAGATTTATAGATTGATAGTCACGAAAATAGAAAGATAGATAGACAGATATATATATATATATATATATATGCAAATAGATAGATAGTCAGATAGTTAGAGAGATAGATAGACAGATAGATAGACAGATAGATAGACAGATATATATATATATATATATATATATATATATATATATATATATATATATATATATATATTAATAGATAAATAAATAGGCAAATAGATAGATAGATAAATAGACAGAGAGAGAGAGATATATATATATATATATTTATATTTATATTTATAGCTAGCTTGCTAGATAAACAGACCGACAAATAGATAGATAGATATATAAATAGAATGATAGACATATTGATAGAAAGATTGATAAACAGATTGGTAGACATATTAATAGAGATAATGAGAGATAAATTGATAGATTGGTTGATCAATAGATTGATAGATAGATAGAAATATAGATTTATAGACAAATTGATAGATAAATTAATAGATTGATTTACACATTAATTGAAAAATATAAAGATAAATAGATAGATAGATTGTTAGTTAGATATATAGATAAATAAATAGATCAATAGATAGACTAATAGATATACATATTGAAAGACAGATTATTAGATAGATTGACAGAAAGATAGATAGATAGATAGAAATAGAGATAAAATAAAGAGAGAGAGAGAGAGATATATATATATATATATATATATATATATACATAGAAAGATAGATTGAAAGATAGAAGATAGATAGATAGATAGATAGATAGATCGTAAAATAGATAGATACAAAGATACACAGATAGATAGATAGATATGTATACAAATAGATTGATTGATTTATTGATAGATAGATAAATAAATAAACATATAGATAGACACATAGTTAAATAGATCGAAAGATAGATAGACAGTAAGATAAATATATAGATATATAAATTTTTAAATTGATAGGCAAATATATAGATAAATAGATAGATACATAGACAAATATATACATAAATAGTTAAACAAATAGATAAATTAATAAGTAGTCAGATAGTTATATAGCTATATAGTTTGAGAGATAGACACATAGATATATAAAAACACATAAATATCGATAGATAGATATACAAATAGATAGATGGATTGGTAGACAGATTGATAGATAGATTAATAGATAGATTGATAGATAGACATAATGATAGATTAATTGATTGACAGATTGATTGATAGATTTATTGACATAATGATAGATAAATTGATATATTGATTGATAGACAAATTCATAGGCATCTAAATGACAAATTGATAGACATATACATAGAGAGATATATAGACAGATAGAAATACAGATTAATAAATATTTAGATATATAGCTACATAGATAGATAGACAGATAAATAAACTGATAGATAGATAAATAGATAGACAGATAGATAGATATATAGATAGATAATTAGACATGCAGCTAATTGATAAATAGATAGACATATAGTTATAAAAATAGAAAGAAAATAGATAGACAAATAGAAAGACAAATAGACAGACATACATATAGATAGATAGATAGATATATAGATAAATAGTAGATAGATACACATATAGATAGACATTACAATAGACAAATAGATATACAGATAGATAGATAGACATGACATATAGATATATATATATATATATATATACACAGCGAGAGAGAAAATGATTGATTACTATACATATAGATTATTAGACAGATAGATAGATAGATATAAAGATAGATACACACATACACACACACATACATACATATAGATAGATAGATATATAGATATATTGATAGATAAATAAATATACAAATAGATAGATAGATAGATAGTCACATAAATAGAGAGATAGATAAAGATATATATAAATATATATAGCTAGTTTGCTAGATAGACAGACAGAAAATAATATATATATATATATATATATATATATATATATATATATATATATATAAAGATAGCCAGTCATGAGAGATTGATGGATAGATAGACATACAGCCAAAAATAGATGATCAAATTAGTAAATAGATAGATAGATAGATTGATAAATAGACAGTCAGTTAGTCAGTCACTTAGTTTGCTAAGCAGGCAGATAGTTAGGTAGGCAGACAGACAGGCAAATAGGGAGAGATAAACCGACAAATAGACAAACTTGCATACAATCAACAAATAGATAGATAGATAATTAGTTAGATAAATAGATAGATAGATAGAATAAAGATGGATACACAAATTTATAGTCAGATTAATAGATAGATTATTAGACAAATAGATAGACAGATGGATATATATATATATATATATAGACAGAAAGATATACAGAAAGATAGACAGATAGATATACAAAAAGATAGACAGATAAATAAATAGATAGATAGATAGACAGATTGATAAATAGATAGATATATAGATAAATAAGTATATAGATAGATAGACATAAAGATAGATAGATAGACCGATAAATAGTCACATATATAGATAGATAGATACATAGATAGATATATATATACAGATAGATTGATAGATAGATAGATCTAATGATCGGTTATAGATAAATAGATAGATCGATAGATACATACATTCTTAGATATATATATATATATGTATGTATGTATGTATATATATATATATGTATATATACATATAAATATACATAAAGATAAAATGTTAGACAAATCGATTGATAGATATACACACAAATAGATAGATAAACAGATAGATCGATATATAGGTAGGTAGGTAGGTAGATAGAAAGATACAAATACAAACAGAAAGATAGATAGATATATATATAGATAGACATAAAGATATACAGAAAGATCAACAAAAATATAGAGAGACAAACATATAGATAGATTGATATATAGATACATAGATAGATAAATAGATAGATATTCATATATATTGATCAATTGATAGATTGACAGATAGTTACACAAATAGACTAATATTAGACAAATAATGAGACAGACAGAAAAATTGGTAGAAAGATATAAAGATATAAAGATAAATGGAGATTTATATAGAAAAATAGACAGATTAATAGACAAATTTATAAACACATTGATAGACATATCGATAAATAGCTAGAATGATTGATAGATAGACATATTCATAGACATATTGAAAGACAAATTGATAGACAGATTAAAAGAAAGGTAGATTGATAGAATGCTAGTCAAATAGATAGATAGGTAAATACACATATAGATATATGATAGATAGATAGAAATATCGATAGATTATTAGACAAATATATATATATATATATATAGATATAGCAAAAGATAGTTAAATAGATAATCTTAGAGGTAGACAGATAGATAGACACATAGATAAACAGATATATATGTAGATATATAAAAAAGATATACATATAGATAGAAAGAAAGATTGACATTTTAATAGATAAAAAAATAGACATACAGACAAAAAAATAGATAGATAGATGGATATACAGATAGATAGACATAAAGATAGATTGTTAGACAAATAGATAGATTGATTGATAGTTAAATGATAAATAGATTGGTATGCAGATAGATTGACTGATAGACAGATAGACAGACAGACACATAGATAGATAGATATACAAAAGATAGACATTTAAATAGACACAAATATAGACATATTTATAGATATAAAAATAAATAAATAGATAGAAAAATTGATTGATAGATTGATATACAAATAGATAGACTTATAGATAGATAGATTGTTAGATGAATAGAAAGATTGATTGATATATAGAATGATAGATAGATAGATGGATAGATAGCTAAAAAAACATATATATAGGTAGATAGATAGATAGATAAATATATATATATATATATATAGAAAAATAAATAGATAGATAGATAAATTACAGACATATTTATAGATAGATAGACAAATAAATAGATAGATTGATAAATAGATAATAGATAGACAATCATATAGATATATAAAAAGATAGATAGATAGATAGACGGAAAGATAGACAAATAGATATATAGGCAGATATATAGATAGATAAATCAATCAATCGATAGACAGACAGACAGATAGACTATTAGATATAAAAATAGACAAATAGATATACAAACTGACAGACAAATAGATAGATTGATATATAGATAGATAAACAAACAAACAGATAGATAGACATATAGTAAATAGATTGGTAGATAGATATATTGACGAATACATCGATAAATATATTCATAGATATATAGACAAATAGATAGACATATAGATACATTTAAAGATAGACAGATAGATACTACAAGATATTATTTGTTTAGCTATGGAAATTTAGTTAGGCAAATAATCTCTATCTAAGTTGTGAAGGATTATCTAAGGAATAGCAAGAGATGTTTGATTTTAGTTTGAAGAAAAATTTGTGATGGATTTGTGATGGATTAAATATGGAAATTTTCTATTTAAAAATATCTCGAACTAGTATTGTCATAGATTTTGACCCAAAGAAAGGTGCTAAATTTAGCAACATCTTTAGAGCTGAATCTTCTCTAGTTAATTAGATCAAGATAAAATTTCTCACTAAATCATTTTCTTGAAAATTTTTTTTACAATTATATATTTATAGCAAGTGATTAGTCCTTAAATAATAATTTTCACAAAATATATACATTTAGCTTTGGAATTTTTGCTAGTTATTTATAGATAGACAAATAAATAAATAGATAGATAGACAAATTATATACATAGTTATAGATAGTTAGACAAATAGATAGACAGATAGATTGATAAATAGATAATAAATAGATAGTCAGATAGATATTTACAAAGATAGAAAGATAGATAGATAGATAGATAGATGGAAAGATAGACAAATAGATAGACAGATAAACAGACAGATAGATAGATCGATCGATCAATAGGTAGATAGATATACAAATAGACAAATAGATATACAAAAAGATAGAAAACTAGATAGACATATAGATAGATAGATAGATATATGGATAGACATATAGATAAACAAATAGATAGATTATTAATAGATATATTGATAGATATATAAACAATTATATTCATAGATATATAGACAGAAAGATTGACATATAGATAGATTGAAAGATATACAGATAGATACATAGATAGATACTAAAATAAATTGTATGTTTAGCTATGGAAATTTACCTAGGGAAATAATCCCTAGCTAATTTGTGAGGAATTATCTAGGGAATAGCAAGACATGTTTAATTTTACTTTGAATGACAAATTTGTGGTGGATTTTTGATGGATTATAAATGGAAAATTTCTATTTAAAAATATCCCTGGCTAATATTGTCATAGATTTTGGCACAAAGAATGGTGCTGGGTTTAGCAATATCTTTATAGATGAATCTTTCTTAACTAATTAGATCAATATAAAATCTCTCACTAAATCTTTATCTTGAAAATTCTTTTTACAATTATATATTCATAGCAAGCGATTATATATTTATAGACATATAGATAAAAAAATAGATAGATAGATAGACATATAGATAAACAAATAGATATATAGTTATATTGAAAGATAGATAGACAAATATATTCATAGATATAGATAGATAGATAGATAGATAGATAGGCATATAGATAGATTGAAAGATAGACAGATAGATACTACAAAAAATTATCTGGTTAGCTTTGAAAATTTAGCTAGGGAAATAATCCCTAGCTAATTTGTGAGGGTTTAGCTAGGGAATAGTAAGAGATGTTTGATTTTACTTTGAATGACAAATTTGTGATGGATTATAAATGGAAATTTTCTATTTATAAATATCCTTAGCCAATATTGTCATATGTTTTGGTACAAAGAATGGTGCTAAATTTAACAATATCGTTAGAGATTAATCTTCCCTAGCTAATTAGATCAAGTTAAAATTCCTAGCTAAATCATTATCTTAAAAATTCTTTTACAATTATATATTTATAGCCAGCGATTAGTCATTAAATAATAAATTTCACAAAATATATACATTTAGCTTTGGAATTTTTTCTAGCTATTTACTTCAAGATTATTTCCATCGTTAATCTATAATGAATTATTATATATATATATATATATATGTATTATTTTTTTAATATTTGATATATTTATGTATATTAAAGGTTCGTCATGGTATATGGATTAGGGATCCTTGATAGATACCTTCTCCTCATATAATTATATAAATATGATATTATAAATAATTAATTACAAAAATATCAAAATACGAATAAAAATTTATATTAATAAAGCCTAAATTAACTATTTGTTGGATTATAAAATTTTAAAAATATTTAAAAAATAATATTTGATTTAATTAATAAAGATTTTTAAATATGTGTTTTAATATTTGAATTATTAAAAGAACTCTTCAAGTGTTATAAAAAAATATCTCTATGTGCTTATTAAAAGAACACTTTAAGTATTTTTTTAGAGTTTCAAAAATTTTTTTAAAAAATTACTAATGCTATTTTTTCGTCCTAAAAATACTTAAAATAATTTTTTGGCTTATTAACACAATTAAAGAGCGCTACCAAACTAACCCTACCCTGATTTGAATTCAAGTTTTATTTTTACCCCTACTTAAATTTATAACAAGAAAACCATTGTGTAATATTTTTAATATTAACAATTTTTATATTCCATTCTTAATAAATAATAAATAAATCTTTTTTATTATCTTTTCATTTTAAGTTAATTTAGGATTTTTATAAATTATAAAATATATCAAATAATTTGAAATTTTATGCCTATATATTTATTTCATATTATATTCATAAAAATATATGAATTCATTAAAATTTATAATCATTATATATACATGTATGTGTATATATATATATATATTATTTATTTATTTATTTTATGGTTATAAATAAAATCCTAAAAGTCACTTATGTTCACTAGTCATCATAATTCCTTTCGGGAGATGAACTATGATGAACATAGTTTGATTCCATGCTTTTGTAATCTTCAACCACATTCCCTGTCTATATGTATTAATCCATGATTCCATGCTTGACTATCGTAATTTGATATAAGATTTGCTATAGCTGTTCAACATGATAGAACAAATCCCAGGATTCGAATTGTTAACATCATTAAGGATCGCACTTGAATCATTATCTAATGACCCACTCTTCAACTCCTTCCCATATATTTCTGAAAAAAGACCCTCACCCTTTTTGAACAAGCTACTACTCTTCATGTTTTTAGCGTTGACCTATGCCTTCAGTTCCCTGATCTATTTTATCAAGGCTTCATGATAATGATCATGGACTTTATAATTGAGCTTCAGTGAGTCATAATTTTTTTCAAGAGGCCATAATTTCTTCTAATTGCTTGGTTTTCCACCTAGAATGGTAGTTTTGGAACCAAACAGCTATTTGTCTTGGCTGCAAGCCAAGTTCATGAGCTAGTTTGTTTTTCCTCTCTTGTTCAAGCTTGTTCTCCACTTCAAAGTTCTTATCCAACACTTTCACTTGATCTATTGTTAAGCATCTCTTATTTTCTCCACTCCCATTTCTTAATACTTCTACACATCCTTCTTCAATAAATCCTACAAAAAAGAATTGGTATTCTTTTTTGTAAACATGATTGTTGTTGATGTTGCTTCTTTAACTAGAAATATTTTCTTCTTCTATAGATGGGCATACTGAAATGAAAGCACAGAGGGAATTAAAGTTGTTTCTCACTAGTTAAGGGTTCTATGGATCTTCAGATAACTCTTTAGAAGGAAGAAATGTAGGAAATGAAAGAAGTGAATGATGAGAGGAAAGAAATGATAAATCCAATGGGACAGCATATGACCTAAATGGAGTAATAGTTAGCAGACGTGATGAGATAAATAGCACACAATGTTTCGGCATAGTACCCATGCAAGAGAGCCAAGCACAAAAGACACAAGCTAATGATGACGATGATGATTTAGTTTTAAATGATTATATACCTGTGTTATGTTTTTGTTTTAACTATGTAATTATTGTATAAGATAATTAATTAATAGCTTTTACTTTTTATTAATTATTAATAATGGTTTATAGTATATGTTTTTTTTCAATATGATATAAAAATCTAAAAATATGTAATCAAATTTTTTGTAAAAAAATAAATTTGTAAAAAAGTTTTGGAATAAAAATAGCTATGGATTTTCCCTTCGCTAATTTTGCTAGAAAGTTTTTCTGTATATATTCAGTCTAAAAATATAAATTACTATTCTTAATTATGATCACAATTAAGAAAGGGAAAAATATAATTAGCTAGGGAAATTCTATGTATTAAAAATTTGCTAGGGAATTTTTTTTTCATTAATATTTTGTGATGAGCACTTAATCTTGGGATAATTTCTATTGTAGATCCATTATTATTCTATTTTAGTGAAGGAATAAGCCTAAATAGAAGGGAACTTTCCCTAGCCACTTATGTGT
This sequence comes from Sapria himalayana, assembly GCA_029783825.1. Lineage (NCBI taxonomy): Eukaryota > Viridiplantae > Streptophyta > Magnoliopsida > Malpighiales > Rafflesiaceae > Sapria > Sapria himalayana. Next base: position 275,031 of record JAREIK010003484.1, read on the forward strand.
TTTTTTGTAGTGATAGACAAATAGACATAAAAACAAATAGACAGATAGACAGACAAATAGATATAAAAATATACAGACAAACAGATAGATAGATAGACTGAAAGGAACACAATCAAATAGGAAACCAATTAGGCAGGCATGGAGACAAACAGAGAGATAGAAAATAAATAATCAGACAAAAAAATAAATAGATAGACAAATAGATACATAGAAAAATAGATAGACAGTTTGAAAGATAGATTTATAGATAGATTTATAGATAGATAGATTTACAGATTAATAGACGTATAGATAGATAGATAGGTAGGTAGACATATAGGTAGACAAATATATAGATAGATAAATAAATAAATAGATAGATAGACATATAGATAGATAGATAGATAGATAGACATATAGATAGATAGATAGAAAAAAATGATAGATAGAATGATAAATAGTTAAAATGAGAGATTGATAGATAGATTGATAGATTGATTGATAAACAGATAGATTGATTGATAATTTAATAGATAGATAGACAGACAGACAGGCAGGCAAGTAGATAGATAGATAGATAGACATATAGACAGATAGATAGACAGATAGGTAGATAAATAGATATATAGATAGATAAATAGATAGATTGATTATTAGATAGATAGATAGATAGATAGACAGATAAATAGATAGATAGACAAATAGATAGATAGATAGATAGATAGATAAACAGATAGATAGATAGATAAACAAATAGATATATAGAAAGATAGACAGACAGATAGATATATTAATATGATAAATAGATATACAGATAGATAAATAGATAGATAGATAGAAAAATAGATAGACAGATAAATAAACAAATAAAAAGATGATAGATAGACAGGCAGATTGACAGATAGATAGATAGAAAAAAAGGCTAATAATCAAACAAAAAAATAGATAGATACATAGATAGATAGATTGATAGATTGATGATTGATAGATTAATAGATAGAAAAATAGAAAAATAGATAAACATATAGATAGAAAAATTGATAGACAGATTGATCGACATATGGATAAATATTTTGATATATAGATTGATAGAGAAATTGATATACAAATTTATAGAGAAATTGATGGACAAATTGATAAACAGATAGTTTAATTAATAGACTAAAAAATTGATAGATTGTTAATACATTGATAAACATATTCTTAGATGAATAAATAGACAAATTGATAGACCTATAGATAGACAAATAGATAGATATATAGATTTATTGATAAATAGACAAATAGGTCAATAGATTATTAGATAATTAAAAAGGCAAATTGAAATACAGATAGATAAACAGATAGATAGGTAGGCTGGCATATAGACAGACAGACAGATAGATAGATAGAAAAATAGACAAAAAGAAAGATAGATAAATAGATATATATATATATATATATATATATATATATATATATATATATATATATATATATATATATATATATATAGACATATAGACATATAGATAGACTAATAGATAGACATATAGAAATACAAATAGATAGATACATAGATAGATAGAAAGTTAGATAGATAGATAGATAGATAGAATGATATATAGATAGATAGATAGATATGTAGATAGTTAGACAAAAATATAGATAGATAAATAGATAAACATATTCATAGACAGACAGATAGTTAGTTAGTTAGATAGACACAAAAATAGATAGGCATAGAGATAGATAGATAGATAGATAGATAGATAAGTAGATAGACACATAGATAGATATATATATATAGTCAGACAAAGACAATAAAAATAAAAGATAGACTAATAGATAGATAGATAGAAATTGATAGATAAATAGATAGATAAATAACTTGATAGATAGATACATAGATATATAGATAGATAGACATAAAGATAGATAAATAGATAGATAGATAGACAGGTCATTATATAGATAGATTGATTGATTGATAGTCAGATTGCTAGAAAGATTGATAGAAAGATTTATTGATATATTAATACACAAATTGATAGATAGAATGATAAACAGATTGAAAGACTAATTATTAGACAGATTGAGAGACAAATAGATAGATAGAAGATAGATAGATAGATAGATTAATAAATAGATAGATAGATAGATACATACATACATACATATATAAACAGATAGATAGAAAGTTAGGTAGATTATTAAATAGATAAATATACAGATACATAGGCATATAGATATATAGATAGATAGATATACATATAGATTGATAGAAAGAAAGATAGATATATAAATTTATAGAAAGAAAGATAGAAGATAGTAAAATTGATAAAAAATAGATAGATTGATACTTAAACAAATAGATAGATTGATAGATAGACAGATAGATAGACAGAAATATAGATAAATAGACACATAAATAGACAAATAGATAGGTAGATAAATAGACAAAAAGATAGATAGACATATAGATAGATAGATAGACAGATTGATCACTATAAAAAAATATCTGTTTAGCTCGGGAAATTTAGCTAGGAAAAATCCCTAGCTAAATAGCAAGCGATTAGCTAGGGCTTTGCAAAGGATTTTTCATTTTATATTGAATTAAAAATTATCGATGGATTAGTGACGAATTAGTGATGGATTAGTGATAAAAATTTTTGATTGAAAACTTTCCGTTGCTAATATTATCATAGATTTCCATGTAAAGAAAAGCTGGAAACTTAGCAATATATTTAGTGATGGAGTATCCCTAGCTAATTAAACCGAAAAAAAATTCATCACAAAATAAATATCTGAAATTTTTTTACTATTTTATATTTATTAAATTATATTTTTCACAATATATATGCATTTAGTTTGGGATTTTTCCCTAGATATTTGGGTTCGAGATATTTTTCATTACTAATCTCTAATGATTTAACTTTTCTTTAATAATTTATTTGTTTTAATATTTTATTTTATTTTGTATAATAAAGGTACATATGCCATTGTCTATAAATGACCAATCCATTAAAAACATATTCTCCTCGTATAATTATAAAAATAAGTTATTATAAATAAATAATTTCAAATATATATAAATACAAAAAGAATTATATTAATAAAGACAATAATAACTATTTTAATGATTATAAAATTTGTAAAAAATTATACTAAAATTTTTCTTAAATTTTTATTTATGAAATTTTAAAATTTGTTTTAAAAACATTAAATAATAATTAATTCTATAATTATAATAATTTTTAAGATATTTTAAAAAATAAATGAATATACATTAAAATTTCTACTAATAAAAAGCTAAAATAATTTATTATATAATTAAATAAAAAAATATTTACAAAAATATCTAAAGTAACGAATAAACTAGTAAATATTAATATTATTTTACGTTAAAAATATAGTTTATTGATTATAGAAAACTTTAAATAAAAATAATTACTAAAAGATTTGAAAATTCTAAGTATACAAATAATTTCAAAATTTTCATTAACTTTAAAAGAAAATAAATTGAAATTTAAAGATAAATACATAGATCTTTATACTAACTAAAATTAATAAGAATTAAATAATTGAGCAAGATTTTTATTATTAGTTTTAATATTTCTTCTTTATTAAAATAATAAATATAACTTTTTTTTAATAATCTTCTCACTTTAAGTAATTTTTAGAATTTTATAAATTATAAATTATATCAAATAATATAAAATTTTAAGTCTTTAAAATTATTTCATATTATCTTCATAAAAATTAATATGAATTCTAAAAAATTTAAGTATATAAAATTTTTAAGTTGACATCATTGGGAAATGATAAAATTGGTTTCAATAATTTAAGCCTACAAAATGCAATTGTTTTTCATTTTTGCACCATAATACAATTTTTTGTCCATAATATTAATTATCTTGAATTTGGCATGATATAAGTCATCAAAAATTACCGATTTGGTTTCCATCATAAAAAATTGGGGCGTGGTTGCTATGTTTTTTGATATTTTCAATAGTACCAGAGAGATCTCATTTGATACAGTGGCAGCAAGCCTATTTCATCTATGCGATGCCTATTCGATACAGTGGCAGCAAGCCTTTCCATCATCATTTGTATTGGCATCATTTCTATCCTTTGTTTTTCCGCTTTCATTTATCATGCCTATTTCATCTATTTGATGCCTATTTCATTTATCAAGCCTATTTCATTTATCATTTCTCCTTGTAGTGGCAGCATGCCTCGGTCATCCATTGAATATTCCAGAATCAAAATTGTAAAATATTATCATCGGCTTACTATAAAAGTTCTTTTGATTCTCCGATTTAATGTGGAAGCCTATGGATGAGTCAGACAAGGAGAAGGATGCTTCGTTGAGTTCGAAAGTGTTGTATGGTACACTCTAAAATTCTTTGAAGGATGTCGGTAGTTTTGATGTTTTGAAGCAGAGGATCGAAGCACATTTGGATTTCATCAACTACTAAGAGGTTTTTAGTGTCATGGGTAGTGTTGTTAAGGTCAGAATCTAACCATAACTTGCTCTTTCCATCGACATTCATTCTTGTTTATTAACTCAAGAGAAGTGCTACATTACAGCTTTCATTTCCAAGTAGTGAAGTAAATTTTATTATCTGCTTCATAGAATATTGATGGAGAGAGGTTAATGATGAAGTCACACTACCCTATTATAATAGATGGTTGATTGAAAGGAAAGCCATGCTAGTTCTTAAAAGTTACACTACCCTATTTTATTATCTACATTATAACACAGCTTGGCTTAGAATCAGTCTATACATGATTTTTGGTGTCGACCCCTTGCTGCCAAATGGAGAATCCGATTCAGATCAAAATATTTATTTCTTGAAAATGGTAATTGCAAAATATATTTTCTCTCATGATTCACTTGCCAAAGCTTATGCATATAACAAGACGGTTGAAAGATTGTATCAATCAGGTTACTATGAACAACTAGGCAACATCATATAAAAAAGGTTTTTGATGCTAGTCCTTGTACTCGACATAGCTAAATCCCGAAGCTTCCTACCTTTGAACTATGCTATCGATGGACAAGATGGAATTTTTCCTCCTTTTTTATGGCCCAATCTAGCATCAAGTCTAGCTGTCAAGTCATTACTGGTATAATAGGAATGATCTGTTGAAGAAAATACATTTTCTCATGGCATCTATTTGCTAATGGCTGACATTATTTCTTCAATGTTGTGCTTAGATTTTCTGTCATCAGATGTAATGCATGGAGAAGGTAATCTTTTTTCACATTTAGTGGCAATTGGGTGCAAACTAACATTTGAGCAGGTATATAATCCATTTGTAACAAGCTTCTGGTACCTATTGCATTATAATTCATGTAACGTATATAGATTATATGTCAACTTATATCAATGACTAATTGCTTAAGAAATGGTAGGGATTTCTTGTTGAATATGCCTTCAAAATGAAAGATTTATTTGGTTAACTTCATGATGGGGTGCGACTTTGTCGTGCAATGTAGCTCATAACTAATAATCCATCTATTCTCTTGGTTCATTCTTTTCTCCACTCATGTTACCCTAGGTAGAAAATAAACTTAAAGTCTTATCCATGAGTCAATTGTGTTGCAGAAAAATGTGGCTCCATCAGAATTCACGAAAAAATTGGCTAATTGCAGTGTTGCCTTGCAATATTTAAAGCAATCTAGTGCACAATTGTGTGATGAAGAAGGAATCACAATTGTAGAAGATGACATAGTTGGTGGGATAAAGATGGCCATTTCATACTCTGAAATATATTTGTTCACTTTCAAGTTTGTTTACCAAAACCTGAAACACTTTATTTCTATTATAGAAAGTTTGCTTTCTTTGATGCACATTTCATGTGGACTATTTCTATCAGATGATCAAAGATGTTGAATAGAGCACCTGATTATCTTTTTATCACATGTGCAATGAATTCACATCACTTTTCTAGAAATATTTGATTACTATACAAATAGTAGAATATGTAAATTTGAATGTTGTTCAGATGCTTTGAAGGTTGGATGGTGAATGAAATTGATGGTTTTGGAAAACAAATTTTGGTTAACATCAATTTTATTATTTATATGGGTAGAGAAGATAGTCAATTGTGCCAGTTTTTTCATCTTTAATCAAAGCATGTATCATCTTTTATAGAGCGAAAAAAAATTTTCTTTATTAGTGAAATATACTTCCATAAATAACAAACTAGGTTTTCTTGTTGGGGGTGTTTGTGTTGTTCTTGATGTCTAATCAGGGATATTATGAGATGGGTCACAAGAAAGCATGGGAGTTGAAGAGATATGCCATTGTTTTTGATGCCGGAAGCTCGGGGAGTAGAGCGCATGTGTTCTGTTTTGATCATAACATGGATCTCATTCCTATAGGCAATAGTCTTGAACTGTTTGTCCAGGTAATTTGTCACTCTCATCTTTGATTCTATTTATGTATGCTGTTGTTAAATTATTTTTTTTTTACATCTCTCCTCCGTGCCTTTTTAAACTCCTACTTAACTTTGTTTATTATTTCTTTTGAAACTAAATCACTATGAATTGTTCAGGACAATGTGTAACAAGAACATATCAATTAGTTCATTTATAATATCTATCATACTATTTTAATGTCAGCTCCTAATTTTTGTCTCTGTTCTTGTTATAAATTAAGATGGGGTTGAGTGCATATGCCAAGGATTCAATTCTGCTGCAAATTTACTTGTTTCTCTTCTTATTAAAGCTGTAGGTGTTGTTGCCTCGGAACCATGACCGAAGACCCTAGTTAGAGTTGGGGTGGGTAAATTTTTATATTTTCTTTGGATGTCATTTATTTGATTTTGTTATTTACTATGTTGTGCACTTTGATTTTCTTGTAGGTTACTGCATGATTGAGAACTCTAGGAGATGATACATCTAGCAACATTTTGCAAGAAGTAAGCATTCATTTGTGTTTTATTTTTTTCTTACATGGAGTGTATATTTTCTTTCTATCAATATTTGCTTATATGATTCCCTTTGATCAAGGTTAGAGATCTCTTGAGAGAGAGAAGTATGCTAAAGTATGAGATACATGGTGTCACAATAATGGATGGTTCTCAAGAAGGTTCTTATCAAAGGGAATGTCCATTAAGTACTTAAACTCTTATTAAATTTCTATTTATAAGGATATGTCAATATGATAAGATAATTCTATTGTGCTCTGGATGAAAATGTAGCGTAGTGCCTTTTGAAGACCAAAGGAACAAGGCCACATAATTGAACTTGGTAATACACAAAACTCACTGGGTGAGATTTTGCCTAAGGCATTTACATCGGCATATTAATAAAAGTAGTGTAGCGCCTTATGGGTGTGAATTGAATTAAAAGTTTAATGGAACTTCTTTTCCTGGTGTTCTTTTGAGGGAGAAAAACTAGGTGTCATGTCATCAAAATATTTGAATTTTTAACCTGCTAAGGTAAGACTGTCATTAGATGTGGAAAATATGTTGAGCGGCCTAGCTGCACGGCTATTTTGCTTGGGCTATGCCGATTCTGGAGGGAAGCCCCCTGTGCCGCAATATCATGCAACACTACATTATCCAAATCACCAACCCACCCTGGTCTAATTTGTCCTAGTTGAAAAATCGTGTTCAGGTCATTCTCGACTGCTACCAGTCAGGTTGAAACTATCAACCTGATCTCACGTGCCAAGTTTATTTTAAAACTACTAATGAAAAGGGTTAGGTCGAGCTGGACTCCCAATTCAAGCTTGACATGTGATCTCATGCACTATATTCTATTTATAAATGATGAGTGTCTAATCGTGCCAGATGGATGCATCATATGGGATTGTTGGAATGTCACAACCTATAGTCATTTTAGATTATTAATTAATTAATTAAATTTCGACACAATGGCTATTCTAGCCATTACTTAACCATCGATAATCAGTTGTTTAGATTTTATCAAGTCTAAATCCAATATTAAAAAATTAAATTTAAAAATTCAATTATTTTTATAAGTAGATAAAAAATTTATTTTTTTTCTTTATATTCTATTTTTCTTTGTATGATTATCTATGATTTTCAAAATCGAAAGTTAAAATAAAATTTATTTTTTCATCTTTTTATTCTATTTTTTATTTTTACTATTTTATTTTTATAATATTACATATTTTAAAGTATGTAAATTATAATTTTATATAAATTTCTAATATATCAGTGATGTTGTCCAATGAACAATGAAATAATGAAAATGTTGTAATGAAGATTTAATTTTGTAAGGAACATTATATGTATTTTTTTATTTTACTTTGATATAAGAGAGTATAATGAAATTCTAAGATATTTTTCTTCTACTATATATACATGTTTATTCCTTCTAATAAAATGGATCATAGTAAATTAAATAAAAATGAAATTAATATTTTAGATAATTTTAATGTAGATAATAATAACCAAACTCAAAGCTCCATTTCTAATTTGAATCTTAAGTATCCCTATGTACAAAAAAAATGTTCGGTTTAATAAATGAATTTTTGTAGTACGACTTATTATAATATAATTAAAAATATAAATATTAGAGGATTCTAAGAAAATAATGCTCAATGTAGATAAACACAAAATTTATATATATATAACAATAATAAATAAATTAGAAGTACTAGGCATGAGTAATATTTTAAAGAAGCTATGGAAGTGCTGAAGCTTGTTCTCCTCACTGATTAAAGTTTCAAAAAAAAGTAAAGTCTCTTGTAATTTGAATAGAAACTGTGTGGTTAAATCAGGTAGGGCCACCATATAAGTTAGTGCGAGAATAATCTTGTATGCGTGTTCTGTTTAAGTTTTCATAGGGGTGGATATTACTGCACCAGAGTTTTATGAGCTGGATAAGATGCTTTACGACCTCAAATACAAGAAAGTGGTGAGTAGTTGAATTCTCTATGAGCTTGTAATAGGTTCAGCACAACATTAAGCAGTGAAAGTTTTTGTTTTTTTGTTTTTTTTTTGTTTTTAATTTGATTTGGTTGCTTGGATTGGGCATAGACCATTGATTCATGTTTAGAGAAGATGTTTGGAGCTGCTCTCAAGGACTTGTAGAAGATGCTCGTGAATGAGCATCATATAGCCTCAATCTCCGATTACAACCATATATATGTATATATAAACTGTAGTATTATATATTTAACTAGTGAAATGCTAGTATATATGTACATATATACTGTAGTATTATATATTTATCAAAACATAATCTTATTTATTTATTTATTTTGATTTGATTGACTGGTTTAATTTTCGTACAGATATGATACAACAATGTTCAACTTACAAAGCTTGCAGAAGTGGAGGGATATCAAAATTGGGTTAAAGTTACAGGCGAATATCTTACTTTTCTTGGTGGTGGTACTCAATTCAAAAATGGAGCTCTGCACTACATCGACTTCATCAATGAGTTCGTTCTTTCCCTAATTATAGAAACATAGAGATCTATTGCATCAAATATCATATATTGAGGCTGCTTTAAGGGTACTCTTTTTGTGTGTGTGATGTATGTTCATTCGATGAATAACTTTCATTTGAAGACCTGCATTTCTAAATAATCCAATATATTGATATTTTTAGGAATGGAACTAAATAGAGGTAACCAGTGGATAAATGGACTTGTAATATTCAATTTTGTTTTGATTGTTTGTTTAATTTTTATGGTTAATATTTGAAAAGAAACGAATTGTGATCATGTTTTATTACCTAGTACAACAAGAATGGTGCTTTTATTTTAGCTTTGGATGCTTATTTTTATGCTACATTTTATTGTCATCATGTTTTATTTTTTAATTATTGAATGAATCCCTCAAAGGATGATGCATTTGATAATGTGTTTCTAGATATGCGAGTTAAAGGAAACTCTATCAAGTAGTGAATACCAGATCATTAATGAATGGGTAGTTTATAACATTTTAAAGGTGCCTAATGTCATTCCTCCCTTGCACTATGATTTTATGATATATAATGTTTTGGAATCTGTGGTTTCTATTGATCTCGTTGGCAATGAATCTGAATTTATGGCTAGGGAGCTCTAGGTTTTTGTTAATGTTGTTGTGGTCATCAATCTAGTTAAGCTAAGTTTATTCACTGGGGCTGCAAGAGAATCTTCTTTGACCACATCATAGGTATAGGTTACTTAATTGTGTGTGTGTGTGTGTGTGTGCGTGTGCGCGCGTGTGTGCATACATACATCAGCATATATGTATAGTTACATAGACAGAAAAATATACATTTCATAATACATAAGGTATAAGTTGTATTGCATAATTTTCGAGAACACAATATTTTTTACAGTAGAAAATATGTACATATATACTATAGTTTTATATATGTAACTAGTGAAATGCTAGTATATATGTACATATATACTACAGTATTATATATTTAACAAAATAGAACCTTATTTATTTATTTATTTTGATTTGATTGACTAGTTTAATTTTTGTACAGATATGGTACTGCATTGTTCCCAATATGAAGCTTTTAAAAGTAAAAATATTTTTCACTAGATATGATACGGTGCGAATAGGACAGCTTTGTCGCGGCAGAAAGATGGTGACCAAAGGAGCGAGGGAAGACAAAACAAAGTCAATTTCATGGACAGGTTATACTTTATGCACTGTCATTAGATAAATTGATAAAGAAGATGTAATGAAATTTTGTTATATTTTTGTTTTAACAATGTAACATACTTCATCAGAATTATTTAATAACTACTTTTATTTTTTGTTAATTAAAATTAGTGGTTTATAGTTTATGTTTTTATTCAATTAAATATAAAAATTTAAAATTATGTAATCAAATTTTCTGTAAAAAAATAAAATAGTGAAAATAGTTTTCGAATTAAAATAGCTAGAGATTTTCCCCTTGTTAATTTAGCTAGGGACTTTTCTATAAATTTTAATTACGATAAAAATCAGCAAAGGAAGAAAATTTTCAATATTAAATTTTTTGTCATTAGAATATTTGCTAGGGAATTTTTCTATCATTAATTTTTTATGACTAGCGCTTTAGCTTGGGAAATTTACATTATTAATCCGTCGTTCTACTATTTTAGCGACGAAAAATCCCATATGGCAAGGAATTTTTTACTAGCAATTTAGATTTTTCTTGTAATGATAAATAGACAGACAGACAGATAGATAGAGAGATAGATAATATAGACAAATAATCATATAGATAGATAGATATATACACATATAGTTAGAAATACAAATAAATAGTTAGACATATAGATAGATATATAGATATACAAATGATCAATAAAGAGATAAACATTTATACACTTTGACAAATTGAGATATCAAGAGATAGAAAGATATATAGATAGATAGTTAGAAAAATAGATAGATAGACAAATAGATAAATAGATAGATAGATAGATATATAGATAAAAATATAGATAGATAAATAGATAGATATATAGCTTGATATATGGATAAATAGATAGATAGATAGATAGATAAATAAATGGATAGATAGTAAGATATTCAGATAGAAAAAAAGATAGAAAAATTGATATAATGGCTGTTAGAGAGAGATAGAAAGATAGAGAGATAAAAAGTTAAATAGATAGATAGCAAGATAGATATAGAAATAGACAAAAAGACACAAACACAGATAGATAGATGGTCAGATATACATATGGCCAGATAGATATATAGACACATAGATAGATATATAGATAAATAAAAAGACAGATTGATAGATACACAGTTAGATAGATCGATTTACATATAGATAGTTATCAATAGATATCCAAATTGACAGAATGATAGTTATAGAGAGAAAGATATATATTGATTAATAGATAGATAGACAAATATACAGATAGATAGATAGACATATAAGAAGATATATAGATAGATATATAGACATGTAGATAAATATATAGATATATATATAGATATAAAGACATATAGAAAGATAGATAGATAGACAGATAAATATATATAGAAGAAGGCATATATATAGATTAAGAGATAGGCCGATACATAGAAAGAAAGATTTACAAATAGACATATTGACAGAAAGACTATAGACTGATACATAGATACACATAGATTAAGATAGATAGACTGACATATAGATTGATTGATATGTAAAAAGATAGACAGACAGACAAATAGATTGATAGATAGATCGATAGACATAGATAAATTGAAAGATATATATATTGTCATATAGGTAAATAAATAGATAAATAGATAGAAAGATAAAAATATAGATTGATGATAGAAGAATAGCTAAATAGATAGACAGATTGATAGATACACATATACATAGATAGACATATTGATTGATAGAGAGATAGATAGATATAAAAATAAATAAATAGACACATAGATAGTTAGATAGATAAAAAAAATATATAGATAGCTAGATATATAAATAGATAGACAAACAGATAGACAGATAGAAAGATAGAAAGATATACATATAGATAGATAGGTCGGAGGTAGGTAGATAAATAGATATATAGATAAATAAATAAGTAAATAGAAATATTGATTGATTGATGGACAAGACAAATAAATAGATAGATATATTGATAGATAGATAGAAAAATAGATAGATAGATAGATAGATAAATAGAGAGATAGAAATATATACATACACATAGATAGACATATAGACAGAAAGATATATACACAAATAGATAGATAGATAAATACAAATAGAGATAGATAGATAGATAGATAGATATACTAATATATAAAATGATAAATAGGCATATAGATAGATAGAAAGATCTACAAATATAAAGATAGATAGATAAATAGATAGATAGATAGACTGATAGATAGATATATAGATAGATAGTTAGAGAAATATAAAGAAAGAAAAATGGATATATAGATAGATAGACAAATAGACAATAGATGGATATATACACACACACACACACACACACACACACACACAAATTGATAGATAACTAGATAGATAGATAGATATGTAGATAGATAGATAGACAGACAGACAGATAGATAGATAGATAGACAGATAGATAAAAAGATATATAGATTGATAGATAGATATATATATAGATAGATAGATATATATATAGATATATTGATAGATTGACCTATAGACTTATAGATAGACAGACACATAGATACATAATTAGATAGATAGATATATAAATAGAGAAAGAGATAGATAGATAGATAGTCAAATAGATAGAAAGATAGATAAATAGGTTGACAGATAAACACATAGACATATAGAAAGATAGAAAGATAGGCATATAGACAAATAGACTAATAAAGTGATAGATAGATAAACAAATAGATTTAAGAACAAATAGATAGATAGACAGATATAGATAGAAATATAGACACATAGATAGAAACATAGAGTGAAAAATACTTAGATAAAAATATAGATATATAGACAGATAGATAGCCAAATAAATAGATCATTAGATAGATAGATAGATAGATAGACATAAAGATAAAAATATAGATATACATATTTAAAGATAGATAGATAGATAGATAGATAAATAAATAAATAAACAATGTGATAGACAGATAGATAGAAAAAAATATAGATATATAGACATACAAACACAGATAGAGAGATTGATTGATAGATAGACAGACAGAAATATAGACAAATAGAAAGATAAGCAGAGACATATATAGATAGATAAATAGATAAAAAGATAGATAGATAGATAGATAGATATATAGATATATAGATAGATAGATAGATAAATAGATAGATAAATATTTAAATAGACAGACAGATAGATAGATAGATAGATAAATATTTAAATAGACAGATAGATAGATAGATAGATAAAGAGATATAAAGATAGAGAAATAGATAGATAAACAGATAGATAGATATATAGATAGATAGACCTAAAGATATATAAATATATAGTTTGATAAATATATAAAGAGATAGAAATATAGACTGATAGATAAATAAATAGATAGGTAGACATAATGACGGATAGAATTATAGATAGATATACAAATAGATAAATAGATAGATAGATAGATAAATTGGCCGATAGAAAGATACACAAATATATAGGTAGAAAGATAGAAAGACTGATAATTAAATAGAGATAGATAAATTGATAAATAAATAGAGATAGATGGAGAGAGTTAGAGAAATATAAATATAATTTGATATATAAATAGATTTATAGACAGAAAGATAAATAGATAGATACACAAATTGAAAGATAGACTTATAAGATAGATAGTTAGATAGACAGATAAATAGATAGATATATTGATAAGAAGAAAATTAGACAAATATATAGATAATCAAATAGACATATATACAAATAGATAGAAAGGCCAATAGATAGATAGATAGATATACAAATAAACATATAGATAGATAGATAGACAGATAGACAATAAATAGATAGACAAATAGCCATATAGACCAATATACATATACATAGAAAGATATATAGATAAATAGATTGATTGATTGATTGATGGATAGAGTGATAGACATAAACATATAGATAGAAAGGAAGATAGTTAGATAGATAGATAGGAAGGAAGATAGTTAGATAGATAGATAGACATATATATACAGATAGACAATAAGACTTATAAAGAGATAGACATTTCAACAGATACACACATAGAGATATGGAGATATCAGTAGAGAGATAAATATATAGATAGACGAAAAATGGATATATTAATAGAGTGATATATAGTCACATAGATAGATAGATAAAATGTTAGTTAGAGAGATAGACAAATAGACTGATAGATAGATAAATAGATTGATAGATAGATATATATATATATATATATAAACTGATAGATAGATATTCAGATAGATAAATAGTCAAATTTTAAGATATATAATTAGTCAGATATTTAGATAGACATATAGATAGATAGACAAATAGATAGATAGACATAGACAAATTGATAGATAGTGAGTTTCAGAGATTGAGAGATAGATAGATAGACTAATAGATAAATATATAAATAAATAGATAAATTAATCGATAGATAGATACATAGATATTATAATAGTTAGATAGATAGAAAGATAGATAGAGAGAATAATAGATAGATAGATAGATAAATAGATAGATTGGCAAATAAAGAGATAGATAAATAGGTAAATAGATAGATAGATAAACAAATGGACAATTAGGCTGATAGATAGATTGATAAATAGTCAAATAAAAACATATACAGATAGATATATGGATAGAAAAAAGATAGATACATAGATAGATAGATAACACATAGACAAATAGACAGATAGATAGATTGACAAATATTTAGTTAGATAGACAAATAGACCGATATACAAATAGATAGATAGATCGCTATAGTTATATATATATATGTAGACAAATAGATAGATTGATAGAAATGACATATGGTCTGATAGATATATAGACAGATACAATAAAAGATAGTTTGATTGATACATAGATTGATAGATTTACAAATAGAAAGATAGATATATAGTTAGAGAGAGATATATATATATATATATATATACACACACACACACACACAAAACATATATATAGATAGAGAGATTGACATATACATAGATAGACAGAAAAATAGAAAGATATACATTTAGATAGATATACATATAGACAAAGAGATAGATAAAAAGGTAGAAAAATAGACAATTAGATAGATAAACATATAGAAGAATAGACTAATAGATAGTTATATATATCAAAAGATTGA
The DNA here is from genome assembly GCA_029783825.1 of Sapria himalayana. Lineage (NCBI taxonomy): Eukaryota > Viridiplantae > Streptophyta > Magnoliopsida > Malpighiales > Rafflesiaceae > Sapria > Sapria himalayana. Next base: position 290,720 of record JAREIK010003484.1, read on the forward strand.
TTGATTGAAGGATGGAGAGCTAGATATATAGACAAATAGATAGATAGACAGAAAGACATATAGATATATAGAGATATATACATATAGATATGTATACAAATATAGAGATTGATAAATAGATACACAAATAGACTATAAATAAATAGATAGATATATAGACAAATATATATACAAATAGATAGATATACAAATAGACATATAGATAAATAGACATATAGACAGATAGTCATAGATATATAGATAAATAGACTAATTGATAAAAAGAAAGAAAGATAGATAGAGAGATCAATAGATAGATAGATTGGCAGATAGATAGATAAAAAATTATTAGATGTATCAGATAGATCTATAGATTAGAAGGACAAATAGATAGATAGATAGGTAGATATTTTGTTAGATAAAGAAATAGAAAGATAGATAGATAGATAGATATATTGATAGATAGAGAAGTAGACAAATACATAGATTACAGGAATGATAGATAGATATATAGATAGATAGACCGATAGACATATATATAGATAGACAAATAGACATATATAGAGATGTTCATTTAGAGAGCTCAACAGATAGAGATATAAAGATATGTGCAGTGTGATAAATACATAGATAGATAATTAGATTAATACATTGATAGATAGAAAAATAGATAGATAGACAAATAGATAAAAATATTTTTAGATAGACTAATAGACAGATATTTAGATTAAAATGTACATAGTTAGATAAATAGATTAATATATAGATAGATATATAAATAGATAGATAGACAAAAAGATAGAAAGATTTTTAGATAGACTAAATGATAGATATTTAGATATACAAGTAGACAGAACTATATATATACAAATTGATAGATATATAAATAGATAGATAGATATATAAATAGATAGATAGATATATAAATAGATAGATAGAAGATAGATAGATAGACAGATAGATAGATATACACATTGATGGATAATGAGATAGAGATAAAGTGAGAAAGAAAGTTAGTTAGATAGATATAGATAGATATACAAGTTGACAAATAGATGGATAGACAGATAAATAAATAGAGAAGAATTACACACAAAGATAGATTGATAGTTAGAGAGATTGACAGATAGAGAGAGTGTGAGAGAGAGAGATAGAAATATATATATATATATATATATATAAACAAATAGGCAGATAAATAGATAGACATATAAAAATAAAGATAGATTGATAGATACATAGACTGACATATAAATAAATAAACAAATAGATAGATAGATACATAGACTAACATATAGATAAATAGACAACTAGACAGATAGATAGTTAGATAGATGTATAGATATATTAACAGTTAGATAGATAGATAGAAAAATAACAAATATATAGATAGAGGGTTCGATAGATATAAAAATATACATATTGATAGATATACATATAAAAAAATACATAGATAGATAGATAGATTGACATATAGATGAATAGATAGATAGATAGATAGATAGATAAATCATAAGATAGTGAGATTAATAGATGGACAGCTGGACATATAGATAGATATGCAAATAGATAGAGAGACATATAGATAGAATGACATATAGACCGATAGATATAGAGATATACATATATATAAATAGATAGATTGATTGATATATAGACTATTGATAGATAGACAAATAGACTTTAGATACATAGATAGATATATAGATTGATAGGTAGACAAATAGACAGATAGATAAATATTCATACAAATAGATAGACATATTGACATATACATAGATACAGTAATAGATTGATAGACAAATAGATAGATAGATTGATCGAAAGATAGACAATTACGTAGATAGATAGATTGAAGGATAAATAGACATATAGATAGATAGATAGATAGGTAGGTAAATAGATAGATAAATAGATAGATAGATAGAAATATAGATAGATATATAGATAGACAAAAAGATAGATAGATAGACATATAGCCAATTAATAGATAGAGAGATAAACAAATATATAAATTAACAGATAGAGAGATAAAGAGAAAGTGAGATAGATTGATAGACAAATAGATAGATAGATAAATAGATATATAGTTACACACAAATATAGATAAATAGTTATATATATATATATATATAGAAAAATATTCAGATAGATAGATGCAAATAAAGATAGATTATAAGATACATGCATTGGCAGATAGACAAATAGATAGATAGATAAATAGACAATTAGATAGATATTCAGATATATAGATAGATAGACAAATAACATATTTAAAACACACACACACACACATATATATATCACTATATATAAATGTATTTAACAATATGTATATCAACATATTACTATATATAAATGTATTATATACATCAAAATCCTATACATATCCATATGTCTAAATATATATAATAACATGAAAAACTATATATAACTACATCTACAACATTTATAACTACGTGCTTCAGAAACTTAATATCCATTCATATCATTCATATCATTCATCTCATTCATACATGTTTTTTTGGACATTGAATAAATCTTTATCATTTTCCCATATTATTTAGGAACATAAATTAAAATTTTTCAACCTTATATGTATTTTTATTGTATTTTTATATGTTTTTATAAATCATTATTATTTAATATGTTTAGGGTTTGTATGTTTGTTTCACTAAATATCATTTAACTAAAATTTATTTATAATAAAATGTCCATTTGTTAAAATTCATGTTGGAAATTACGAAACAAAAAAAAATATATTTGTGTAATAAATATTATAAAAAAATTCTAAAATGTTTATGTGATGTAGTTTCAATTTACAATGATAAAACTTTAAAAATAAAATTATTTTACAAAATAAAATTTTCATAGACATTATTATTTTAATAAAAAAAGTATATAGAAAAAGAACAATTTTCTTATCTATTTATGAACTATATTTTCATTTTTAACATAATTGTAAAAATAAAATAATTTACAAATATGTCAACTTCATTTATTTATATGAGTATAATGATAGTTATTTTAATATAAATATTAAAAAAAACTATTTGAATAAAATAGAAACTAATATATTTAAATCATAATTTTATTTTACGCATTAATATATATCATACACACACACGCACACTTACACACGCACACACAAATATTTGTTTTAAATATAAAGAATTTACAATATTTATAAATTGTGTACAATATATAATATTTAATTTTAGTTAAATTTTTAAAATCAAAAAATTTTAAATACATTTAAACACACACACACACAAACATATATATATATATATATAATAGTTTCATGTGTAACTTTAAAAATATTTTTTGTATATAGGTATATGTGTGTGCTTGTGTGGGTGTACATCAGTATATGCATACATACAAGTATATACACACTAATTTGAAAAAGTAGATACATGTGTAAATATATACAAAATTACAAAAATGTGTATGCTGATATATAATGTATAGTAACATATATGGAGGTATAAATGTCTGTGTATGTAGTGCAGTGTATATGCACATATATATTTATGCATTTATATGTAAATATCAACATTAATTTTGAGAAGAAAAATACTTGACCACATAAATATTAACATGTTCCACAAATTCGTGAGAGCAGAAGCAAAAAGTGACATTATTGCAAGATACTACTAATCTCCCATCTATAACACTTTGCCTCAAAATTTGATCAAAGTACTACTTGCAATTATAAGGTTCATTCAATACTACATACCATGAAGTTATATTTTCATTCAATACTATAATTTGTTCAAATATAAAATTTATCTAATATCTTCTAAAAAAACTTTTCTATCTTCTTTTTCTAAACTTGATAAGCTATTTTTAATTTTGATTATATGTACATTTCTTATCTCATATATTTAATTCAAACTATTGTAATAGTAAAATCCATTAAATCAATCTAGGCCTGATATCTTTCTTTTCTATGAGCTATTTGATTATAGAATATTTAGTATATACTATGACTTTGGTTCTCACTAAATATGATATTAACTTGCCAAAAGAAAAGATTTTTGATATAAGTTCTTTCTCTATAGTTGTGTAATTCATCTAGGCATTTGAGAATGTGTTGTTATCATAGTATATGATAACTATTTATAAATATTTTCATAACTATATAAAACTCTTCATAATTATATTTATCTATATTTGTAACAATGTAAACTATTTTTATAACTATATCCATAACTATATATAACTATTTTTTAACTATATAATAATTATAACTATATGTGTAATTCTATATAACTATATATTTATAAATATTTATAACTATATCTTTAACTACATACATATTTCTAACTATATGTGTATAACTTTATATAAATATTTATAAAACTATGTAGTACTCTATATAATTAAATATAACTATATTTGAATCTATGTATACATATATGTATTCATATAATTAAATCTATATATTTATTTATAACTTTGTATATATTTATGTATAACTACTTGTATGAATATATCTATATATAATTATATGTTTAACTATATATAACTCTATTTTTAATTATATATACTATAGGTATAAGAACATATAGAGGTTGACCTCCCTTTCTGGTGACCATCTCTTGAGGTTAATTGATTTTGTGTCTTTTTCTTATTAGATCTCTTTACTACCATACGACAAAGGAATTGAGATTTAGTGGAAGAATTGGGGTTTACATTCACAAAGCTGTTCAATAGCAGGCTGTTTGCCAACAAGGAGATGAGGATTTTGATGCTAGGTCTTGATGTTGTCGGTAAGACAACCATTCTGTATAAGTTGAAGCTCGGTGAAATTGTGAGCACAATTCCTACTATTGTCTTTAATGTGGAGACAGTTAAATACAAAAATATCAATTTCACTATGTGGTATGTTGGGGGTCAAGACAAGTTATGCCCTTTCTCAAAGGAATTACTTTCAAAATACCTAATGTCTCATATTTGTGGTGGACAGCAATGACAGAGATCAAGTTGTTGAAGCCAGAGATGAGTTGCATAGGATGTTAAATGAAGAAAAGCTTTGAGATGCAGTTTTGCTGGTCTTTGTCAATAAGCAAGATCTTCCCATTGCGATAAAAGCAGATGAAATTTCTGACAAGCTAGTACTTCACTCTCTTTTCCAATGCCATTGGCACATTCAGTGTACCTATGCTACCTTTGGCGAGGGCCTCTACGAGGGTCTTGATTGGCTTTCCAATTACATTTTCAGCAAGTCATAAACAAATTTAGTAGGATGAGGCAAACTTTGATGACATATCTGGATGTGGATCAAATCTTTGCATATTTTTTTTGAGTTTTGTTAAGTTATGTGGATGTCATCTTCAGTTTCTAGGGGGTTTCAAATTGTATTTATATTTATATATTGCATGCATAAAATACAAGACCGCATTTACTTTGTTCTGATTGGTTGTAAGCTGAACATTTTTTTCGGTTTTGTATCTTTTTGCCATTGGATCCCAAAGGTATAAGACCATATAACTATAAATAATTGTCTTTGACTATCTGCATAACTATAAAATATTATACATAACTATATTTAAAAATATAATTAACAACATATATCTAATATACATTTTTATATATTAATATATAAAAATGTATTTTATCATATATATACCTATCGATACCTATATATATACATATATAAAATTATATAAAAATATATATATACCAACATGTATAAATATATGTATAACTATATGTGTAACTAAATGTATATCCACATGTAACTATAATTATAATTACATACATACAACATTATGTTTAACTATATGTGTTTAACTATATATAAATATTTGTATAACTATATAATACTCTATATAATTAAATATAACTATATTTGTAACTATGTATACATATATGTAAATCTATATATTTATTTATAATTTTATATATTTATGTATAACTATTTGTTTGAATATAGTTATATATAACTATATGTTTAACTATATAAAAATATTTATCGCTATATATATTTTATGTATAATAAAATATAACTATAAATAATTGTATCATATTATATGTATAACTATAAAAGCTTTATGCATAACTATATTTAAATATATAATTTACAACTTATATTTAATATACATTAGTATATATTAGTATATAAAATATGTATTTTACTTTATTTATATCTATACATAACTATATGTATATTTATATATATAATTATATGAATAAATATATATACCTACATGTATAAATATAAGTATAACTATATGTGTAACTATATGTATAACTACATGTAACTATATTTATAATTACATGTTTAACAACATATAACAATATGTTTAATTATATGTGTATAACTATATATAAATATTTGTAAAACTAACTAAAACTTTATATAATTAAATATAACTATATTTTTAATAATATATACATATATGTATACATATATGTACATCTATATATTTGTTTATAACATTGTATATATTTTTGTATAACTAAATATAACTATTCGTATGAAAATATATATACATACATATATAAATATAAATAAATATATATATATATATATATATATATATATATATATATATATATATGTATGTATGTACGTATATATATATATATAACTAAATGTTTAACGATATATAATTTTTTATAACTTTATATATTATACGTATAATAACATATAAATATAAATAATTATATCTTACTATATGTATAACTATAAAAATATTATACATAACTATATTTAAAAATATAATTAACAACATATATTTAATATACATTTTTATATATTAGTATAACAAATGTATTTTAGCATATCCATACCTATACATAACTATATGTATAAATATATATGAAAAAATATATATACATACATGTATAAATATAAGTTTAACTATCTGTATAACTATTTGTATAACCACATGTAACTATATTGATGATTATATGTATAAATACATACAACATAATGTTTAACTATATGTGTATAACTATATATAAATATTTGTATAACTATAAAAAACTCTATATAAATAAATATAAATTTATTTTTAATTATGTATAGATATATTTAAATCTATATAATTGTTTATAACTTTTTATACATTTATGTATATCTACTTATAATTACTTGTAATGATATATCTATATATAACTATATGTTTAACTATATTTAACTATTTATAACTACATTTACTATATGTATCCTAACATATAATTATATATGGGATAATACTAATTTGTTGCACTAACTTAAAATTAAATGACAAATGATATAATATCAACAATATATAAGCACATAGCATAAGAGTGTCCATTGGTCGGGCTCATATATGGTATAATACAAATAAGGGTCGTACTCTTACCTAATCCGAGCCCTTGGGCTTCAGTCTCATATATGAACTTATGTATGAAAAAAGATGTAATATTTGATATGTTTTTACTGAAGAAATTTTATTTTATGGAATTCCAATGCATGGGTCCCATATTTACCAATTTCAGCTTTATCAAAATGAGGCCTAGCACATATTATCTTTATTATTCCTAAAATATTTTATTTTTACACTCTCTTTCTCTCGAAACACCATTGCTAGACATCTTTTAGATTTTTGTTAAGCTGTATGAAAATTAACTTTAATTTGTGTTTGTTCATTTATATAATAACTATTTTTATATATCTAGGAATATGTTTTTGTGTCCCTGAATTTTTCGGGTAGAGTTTTAGCCTATTTTAGGTATGTAAAAGCCTTGGATGGTCCTCTATGGTGCTATGACCAACATTTTAGCTTCTAAAGCTATGAGATGAGCCAAATAATTTATTCCATGCAAACATAGGTTTGTTCTTTACATTCTTATTTTGTGTAGATATGTGTCGTCGTAGTTCAGATCTACGACTTCTTCTTATCGGTTATTGGTTTGTAAATATAGTATGTTGTGCTCCATGTGCAGGTGTAGCAATGTTCTCTATCTGCATGGAGTACCAGAAGAAAAATAACGAGAAATGCTGACCATGCTTGAGAGACCTATATGCGTGTTTTTTAAATCTTGTATTATTTTCTTTTGTTGTCTTTGATGGTATGTGTATTTGCATTAAAGTACAAGTGTGTGTGTCATCTAATGCTATTTGATTATATATACATACATATAATACTACAGTATATACATACATATATACTTGGTATAAATGAAAATATGGACTAAGTATATATCTACGTATATACTGAGTATATAAGTACGTATATATTGAGTATATAAGTATATACTTAGTATATACATACTTTTATACTGTAGTATATACATACTTATATATCGATATATACATAAGTAGGTGCATATATTTATTTGTAGACATGTATATATTATCAGACGTACACACCTATTTACACATAGTCATACTTTTGAATATATAATTGTTCGGGCTGGTCCGAACATCATCGTGCATTGCTCACTAATGTAGGCAATAAAAGTAATGAATATTAGACTTTTCCTAAAGCTTTGGAAAGATATTTCTGGTCTAGGCCAGCCAGGCAGATAGAGGTTGCTCTTAAAATCTTAGTAATTGTATTGATTTGCAATTATCACATGGTACAAAGCGAACGTATGAATAAATATGTTTTTTTGCTCTAGATTCTGTAATGATTGATTCTAATTGTATTAGGTCTTAGAATGATGATGACGATGATGCTCGTGTAGTGTCGTGTAATTCTGGTCAAGGAGGAATATTGGGTCCTATTTTGGGAGAAGCAGCTCGCCGCCTCGTCAAAAATTCGCTCATTCTCAAATTCATCAGTCGAGCATCATCACCCACCATACATTTATTATCAGCAGTAGTAGCGGCGGCAGTAGTGGTAGTAGCGGCAGCAGTGGTAGTGATGGCTATGGCTGTAATGGCGGCAGCAATGGCGGCAGTGCAGCGATGACAGCAGGGGCAGCAGCACAGCAGCCGTAGTAGGGGCAGTGGCGGTAGCGGCAGCAACGGCAACAGTGGCAATAGTGGCAGCAGCGATAGCAGCGACAACAGCGGCAGCAGCGGCAACAGCAGAAATTATTCTAGAAAGGTATTTTTTCATCGCTAAATTTATTTTGCTAGGAATTATTTTAGTTGCTAGTATTTAGCATTGAGCACTTTAGCTTGGGAAAACTTCCGTCATTATATCCATTTAGCGACGAAAAGTCTCAATTAGCTTGCTAATTTAGCTAGGAAAATTATTTTTTTAATTAGGAATTTTTCCATTGCCAAATTTTTAGCTAGGGACAATTTTACTCACTAAATTTTAGCAAGAGCACTTTAAATAAGGAACTAATCCATTGTTAAACCATCATTAATCCGGCTCTATATCCCATTTAGTGACGTAAATGCCCATTTAGCTAGGGAATTGTCCCGAGCTATATGAGATTTTTCTTGTAGTATATAGGCTGATATATAGATAGATAGAAAAATAAATAAAAAGTATAATAGATAGAAAGATAGATAGATTTACATAAAGATAGATAGACAGATAGATTAATAGACATATTGGCATATTGACAAATAAATATATAGATAAATACATAGATAGGGATATAGACTGATAAATATGTAGAGAGATGGATAGATAAATAGATAGACGGTAAAAAAGATAAATAATTAGATTGAGATATTGACATATCGATAGATTGACATATTTATAGATTGATATATAGATATGTAGACAAATAAAAAGCTAGAGAGATAGACAGATTGATTGATTGATTGATTGATTGATCGACATATAGATAGAAAAATAAAAAGATGGATAGACAACATGATAGATAGATAGAAACATAGACACATAGGAAAATAGAAAGATACATAAATATATAAATAGATCGATAGAAACATAGATAGTTAGATAGATAGACATACAGACATATAGAGAGATTGATAGATTGAAAGAATGATAGATTGATAAATTGATAGAGTGATAGATAGACTAATAGAATGATAGACAAAAACATAGATAGACAGATAAACAGATAGAAATATAGATAGAAATATAAATAGATAGATAGATAAACAAATAGACAGATATAAAGATTTATTTATTTACATATTATTAGATTGACAGATAGATAGACAGATAAATAGATAAAAAGATAGAAAGCTAGATAGAGAGATAAAATTTTAGATAGAGAGAAAGATACGTAGATAGAGAGATATAAAGAATGATAAATACACACATAGTTCTAAAAAATATATAGACACATATATAGGTAGATATATAGAAAAATTGAAAGATAAATAAATAGACAGAATGATATATTGATATATTGATAGATTCATATATTTACAGATAGATAGATTCATTGATAGATAGATTTACAGATATATAGATTTACACATAGATAGATTTATAGATAGATAGATAGACAAATATACAGATAGATTAATAGACTAATTTTCAAATAAATAGATAGATAGAAAGATTAAATACAAATGGATAAAAAGATTGACACATTGATATATAAATAAATAGACAGATATATAAATAAATAACTAGATAGATAGATAGATAGGTATATAGAAAGATAAATATATAGACACATAAACCAATTGATAGATATATAGATAGACAGATATAGATAAACACATAGACATATAGACAAATAAACAAATAGATAAGTATATAGGTAGTAAGATATTTAGATCGATGGTTAAAAAGTTAGAGAAATTGATAGACAGATAAATAGGGAGATAGAAAGAAAAATAGAAAGATACACTAATAGACATATAGATAGATAAATAGTTAGATAGATTGATAAATTGAAAGTTAGATAGATAGTAATATAGAAATATATATAGAAAGATCGATAGATGAAGAGATAGATAACAGATAGAAAGATAGACAGAAATATAGATAGACATACTGATAGTTTATAGATTGATAGGTTGACAGATTGATAGATAAACGATTAGATAGATAGACAAATAGATAGACATGCCAAAAAGTAGATAGAAAAATGAATAAATAGATAGACAAATAGATAGATAGACATATTGATAGATTGACTGATAGACAGACAGATAGATAGATAGATACATGAAAAGAAATGAAGACAAGTACAGATATAGATTGATATACACATAAACAAATAGATAGATAGATAGATAAGCAAATCATAGATATATAGATAGATAGATGTATAGAAAGAAAAATAGATAGATAGATAGATGCACAAATAGTAAGCACATAGATAAATAGACTAATAGCAAAATAGATAGGTAGATAGGTATGTAGAATGATAGATAAATAGATAAAAAGATACATAGATAGATAGATAAACAGATAAATAGATAGATAGATAGATAGATAGACAAATAGATAGATTGATAGATAGACAGATAGACAAATAAACACATAGATAGATAGACAAATAGATATGTAGATAGTCAGACAAATAAATAGTAAGATAGAAAGATAGATAGAAATAAAGAGAGATATATAGATAGATAGAGAGACAAATAGATAGTTAGACAAATAGACAAATAGAAAGTTAGATAGATATATATATATATATATATATACACCCATAGATAGAAAGTTAGATAGATAGATAGATAAACAGATAAACAGATAGGTAGACAGAGATATAGATAGATAGATAGATAGACAATTAGTTAGATAAATAGATAGACAAATAAATAGAGAGTCAGCTAGATAGATAGATATAAATATTGACACATTGACAGATAGAAAGATAGATAGAAACATAGACAAATAGACACATAAATATATAGACATTAGATTGTTAGATAGATTGATATATTTTTAGATAAATAGATAGACAAAGAGATAGGGAGATAGAAAGACAAATAGAAAGAAAAATAGAAAGATACACTAATAGACATATAGATAGATAGATAGTTAGATAGATAGATAAATTGAAAGTTAGATTGATAGTAATATAGAAACATATATAGAAAGATAGATAGATGAAGAGATAGATAACAAATAGAAAGATAGACAGAAATATAGATAGACATACTGATAGTTTATAGATTGATAGGTTGACAGATTGATAGATAAACGATTAGATAGATTGACAAATAAATAGATAGACATGCCAAAAAGTAGATAGAAAAATGAATAAATAGATAGACAAATAAATAGATAGACACATTGATAGATTGACTAATAGACGGATAGATAGATAAATACATAGGTAGAAATGAAGACAAGTAGAGATATAGATTGATATACACATAAAAAAATAGATAGATAGATAGATAAGCAAATCATAGATATATAGATAGATAGATGTATAGAAAGAAAAATAGATAGATAGATAGATGCACAAATAGTAAGCACATAGATAAATAGACTAATAGCAAAATAGATATGTAGATAGGTATGTAGAATGATAGATAGATAGATAAAAAGATAGATAGATAGATAAACAGATAAATAGATAGACAGATAGATAGATAGACAAATAGATAGATAGATAGATAGACAGATAGACAGATAGACAAATAAACACATAGATAGATAGACAAATAGATATGTAGATAGTCAGACAAATAGATAGTAAGATAGAAAGATAGATAGAAATAAAGAGAGATAGATAGATAGATAGACAAATAGATAGTTAGACAAATAGACAAATAGAAAGTTAGATATATATATATATATATATATATATATATATATACACCCATAGATAGAAAGTTAGATAGATAGATAGATAAACAGATAAACAGTTTGGTAGACAGAGATATAGATAGATAGATAGATAGACAATTAGATAGATAAATAGATAGACAAATAAATAGAGAGTCAGCTAGATAGATAGATATAAATATTGACACATTGACAGATAGAAAGATAGACACATAGACAAATAGACACATAAATATATAGACAAATAGATTGTTAGATAGATTGACATATTGATATATTTTTAGATAAATAGATAGACAAAGAGATAGATAGCTAAATATATACACGGATAAATAGATATACATATAGTGAGATAATAAGATTGATAGACTAACATATTAAAAGATTGACAAATAGACAGGTATATACATAGATACATAGATAGATAGACAGATAGATATATAGTTGTTAGATAGGCAGATAGAAAGATAGATAGATATAAATATAGTTAGAAAGATAGATATACACATAGTTAGATATACACATAGATACATATATAAGTAGATATGTATACAAATAGATAGATAAAAAGATAGACAGATTAACTGATTGACTTATTGATAGATTGGCAGATAGATTGATAGATAGAAAGATAAACAGATAGACACACTAGCAGATTAATAGATAGACCAAAAGATAGACATATAGATAGATATATTGTTTGATTGATTGATTGATAAATGAATAGATAGACAAAATGATAAATAAACAAATTGATTGTTAGATCAAAGTAAACATAGACAGATAAACAAATAAAATGATGGATAAATAGACAAATAGATAGATAGATTATAGATAGATAGACAGATAAAAACATCGACATATAGATAGATAAATATGTGTTATATATATACAAATAGATATATTGATTTAAAGATAGATTGATAATTAGATAGATAGTTGGATAGACAGAAAAATAGATAGATAGATAGATAAAGAGACATATAGACAAATTCACAAATAGATAGATAGATATATAGATATATGATAGATAGCTAGATAGATAGACCAATATTTTGCTATCCAAATATACAGATAGATAGATAGATAAATAGATATTTATTTGACATATAGATATATAGATAGACATAAAGATTGATATAAAAATATTTAGATAAATATATAGATAGATAGAAAGATAGGAAGAAAGATAGATAAATAGATAGACAGACAGATAGATAGATAGGCTGATCGATAGATAGATAGACTGATAGAAAGATAGATAGATAGTTTGATAGATAGACATATAGATAGATAGATAGATAGGAAGATAGATAGATAGACAGACATATAGACAGATAGATAGATAGATAGGCATATATATAGATAGATAGACAATTAGATATATATATATATATATATATATATATAGATAGAAAGATACCTAGATAGATCGATAGATATATAGATAGACAGATAGATAGATAGACATTTAGATATATAGACAAATAGACATTTAGACATTTAAATAGATAGACAGTTAGATAGAAAAATATATAGTTAGACAGATAGATAGATAGACAGATAGATAGATACATATATAGAAATACAAATAAATAGATTGATACATAAATTGATAGTTAGATAGATAGAAATATATGAAGATAGGTAGATACGCATATAAATAGATAGTTAGACAGAATGATAGAGAGATAGATAGACAAATAGACAAATAGATAGATAGATAGTTAGAGAGATAGATAGATATACAAATAGAAAGATAGACAGAAAGAGAGATAAATAGATAGATTGATAGAAATAAATAAAGATAGGTAGATAGTTAGATAGATAGACAAAAATATAAATATATAAACATATAGAATGATAGGTTGATATATAGATATATATATATAGATAGATAGATAAATTAATAGATTTATAGATAGTCAGGTATATATAAGATACATAAATAGATAGAAAGTTAGATAGTTAGAGAGATATAGAAAAATATATAGATAGATAGATACATAGAATGAAAAATAGATAGATATATTGATAAATTGATAGATAGATAGACCTATATATAGATAGACATATAAGAAAGATAGATAGATTGAGAGACAAATAGACAGATAAATAGATAGATAGTTAGATAGACAGATATATAGATAGATAGATATGTAAATAAATAGGAAGATCGATAGATATTTTGATGGATTGATAGATTGATATATTGATAAATAGATAGTGAGATAGATAGATAGATAGATTGGTATATATATATACATAGAAAATTAGATAGTTAGATCATTATATAGTCAGATAGTTAGATAGATTGATAGAAAGATATAAAGATAGATAGATAGAATGATTGATTAATAGAAAAATAGACACATTGAAAAATAGATAGATAGTTAGATTGATTGATTGATTGATTGGTATATAGATAGACATGTTTATAGATTGACAGATAAAGAGATAGAGAGATAGACAATTAGATAGATAGACATATAGACAGATAGACAGAGAAAGATAGACAGACTGATAGATAAATAGATATATAGACATACTTATAGGCAGATAAGTTAATAGACAGATAGATAGATAAGGAGATGCATAGATAAACAAATAGACAAATAGTTAGTTGGAAAAATAGACATATAAAAAAATTTACAAATAGACAGATAGATAGAAAGAAAGAAAGATTGATTGATTGATATACAGATAGATAGATAGATAGACATATTTATAGATAAATAGATTAACAGATAGATAGATAAATAGAAAGACACATTTATATATACACATTATGACAGATAAATAGTTGATAGATAGATAGATAGAAAGATAGATAGATAGACAAATAGATAGATTGATATATAGACAGATAGAAAAATACACAGATTTCTACATAGATAGATAGACAAATAGATAGATTGACAGATAAACATACTAACATATAAAAATATAGACATAAATATAGATAGATTTATAGATAGGTAGATATAAAGATAGGTATATAGAAACATAGAAAGAATAACCTATAGAAAGATATACACACTACAAGAAAAATCACAAATAACTAGGAAAAATCTCCTAGCTAAATTTTTTTTTCCTCGCTAAATTGTATATAACAACGGAATAATGACGGAACATTTACCAAGCTATAGTGCTTGTCGCTAAAAATTTACAAGGAAAATATTCCCTAGCTAAATTAGCATGAAAAAAATCCCTAACTAAAATAGTGAGAGAAATTTCCTTAGCTATTTTCATTCTAAAATTATTTCATATTTTTTATTTTTTTACATAAAATTTAATTACATATTTTTAAATTTTTATATTAAATTTAATAATAACATTAATTATAAACCATTATTTATAATTTATAAAAAATAAAATCAATAAATAAAATAATTTGATACAATATGTTAAACAGTTAAAATAGAAACATAAAAAAACATTATTACATCTTATTATACATCAATGTATTTAATGACAGTGCAT
This sequence comes from Sapria himalayana, assembly GCA_029783825.1. Taxonomy (NCBI): domain Eukaryota; kingdom Viridiplantae; phylum Streptophyta; class Magnoliopsida; order Malpighiales; family Rafflesiaceae; genus Sapria; species Sapria himalayana. The sequence goes on from JAREIK010003484.1 coordinate 306,799, forward strand.
AAAGTATAATCTATCTGTGAAATTGATGTTGTTTTCTTTCCGCTAGCTCCTCAAGAACTGCATACTACTCTAGCACCCGAGCATGTCCCTCCATGGCCAACATCTTCTAGTTATTTTTCTCTGATACTCCATGCAGATAGATAACATTGTTACACTTGAATATGGAGCATAACATACTAAATTTACAAACTAATAAAGAACAAAATACAATGCCACTGATAAACAGATAGACTGATGCTTGCAACACCAACTGCCATTTGCTAGATATTTCACATAACAATATAATCATGAGCTTATTTTTAAATTATCATATCAAGATTTTTTCAAGATTTCTAGTAAACTGCTCATCAACATAATCTTTTGTTTTGCCTAATTTCACGCATCAGTCCAGGTTAATTATAAGAAAGTTAGAAAGTACCAAACAAAATAGAAACGAAAGTTGAAATGACAATAGTCGGCATGTTATTGAATTTTTTCACACCTGTAAGTTCATATAGGAATCCAATGAAGCAAAGAAACTTGAAAGAAACCAAAAAAATGAGAAAAAAATGCAATGCACAGGAAAATAACCCATGGTAGCCCACCTATGTATTCCATTCCCCATTTGAGTTTTACAATGACTGTCTTCACAGTCAAGTTGTTAAGAAAAGGCTTGGGATTAATGGGTATGGTATGCAATATTCAGTAATAAAAAAATAATGAAAGATGCTATAACTACTAAAAATTACGATAATACCTACCCAAATTCTGACCAAAAAATTCGATAGCTAATTGCTATCCAACATACGACCAGTTAGTGATCAAAATAAAGAAACGAAAAAAGAATTTTTACCGATAAAAGACCGACCATAATTACCAATCAAATATTTTTGGTCGATAATCTATTTGTAGGGTGGTTATCGAATATATTACCAATCATTTAACAACCTAGCATTATACTTGGTCAGTATAGTCATTTTTCAAATTATTTATAGCTCCGTACATACTGACCATTTACTGACAAGATATATAGGTTGATAATTACTGATCAATTAATGATTAATTTACAGATTTGAAAAGGCACTTTGGAGAAAAATCTTCCGCATAAATTCCCGAGCAACTAACGACCATATATTACCGACCAAATATATTTGGTCGTTAATATGGTTTGTAAATAAAAAGGGAATTAAAGAAAAATATTTCCAAAAGATTACCGACCATTTAACGTTGGTATAGTGGTTATCCAATATATATTTAAGGTTATAATTTTCGACCAAACTGCCGACCAAATATTTAGGTCTGTAATTACTGACCATTTCACCACGCAATACTGACCATAACTTCCAACCAAAATGTTGTTGGTCAGAAATTGTCGGTAAATTAGGATGGAAATAGAAAATAGAAATTACCAACTAATTATTGACCATTTAACAAATAAAAGTGTATTATCATTAAAATTGGTCGGTAAATTGGACTTCCAAATACTTATAAATTTTTCTCATCGACCGTTTGCCGACCATAATTTTGGTCAGTAATCCATTGTTTTAAATTTTTGATTTAAAAATCATAGGCTAAGTCATTATAACCTAAAATCATCGAAATTCCATTATTTTTCCAAAACAAAGCCGACTGTAAGCACGAAATCACAAAAATTTTATATTTCTTCTGAATTCAGGTAAGTTTTTATTTATTCTTCTCCTTCAAATATCTAATACACATCTCCGTCTTTTTGAATTATATATAGACATTCAAAAAATCATTATTTCAGTATATTCGGGTATTAGGTTTTTCTCCTCCTAATTTCTTAAATTTTGCTTCAATTTAATTTAATCTAATATGATTTTGACTCGACACAATTAATTAAACTATAATTTTTAATTTTTTAAAATTTATTCATCTACTATTTATATTTTTAAGGTTGTAGTGATTTTGATTTCAATTAGCTGATGTTTGCATTCGAATAATCTTAATATTAATGGTTTATATTTATATAATCATATGACATTATGTATAAATGTCTATACTTTAATATATATAATGATTTATGTTAATTAAAACTTTTATTTAATGTTAATCTTAAATGTCTATAATAGTATATATAATCTTTTATCCATTTATATAATCGAATGATATTATGCATAAATGTCTTTACTTTAATATATATAAATGTATTACATTTTAAATACACATTGATATATTTATATAAACATATAAAGGTATATATAAATATTTATACATATGTATTAATGTTTATAAATATCTATACAAAATTTATATTAAACTATCCATTTATATATTTTCTTATATAACAATTATGTAATATTAAAAGATTATACAATTTTGGAAATATTTATAATACTTATTATTTTTTATATAAATATAGAATATTTATAATGTTTAAATAAAAGTGATATATATACTATATATTATTTATAAAAGTGTTATATATAAATATAATAATATTTAAGTAACATTTATAAAAATATTTTATTCACAAATATCATATAGATTCACGTATTCAATTATATAATCATATACCATTTCATATAAAAGTATTTTAAACCAAATTTATAATAAATTAAACTACTTTTATAACTATATTTATAACTTTATATAACTAATTTGTAACTATATAATAATGTAGAACTATAAGTATAATTCTATATAACTATATTTCTAAAAAATATATACTATATGTATACTAATATGTAATTATATATAATTATATTTTACTAAATGTATATCTATATAAATGTTAAATATAAATATATCTTTAACCAGATACATATTTATAACTATATGTGTATAACTATATATAAATATTTGTATAAATATGTAACACTATATAATTAAATATACCTATACTTGTAACTCTATATACATATATGTATTAATATAATTGAATTAAATATTTGTTTATATCATTGTATATATTTATGTATAACTACTTATCACTACTTGTATGAATATATCTATATATAACTATTTGTTTAATTATATATAACTATTTATAATTATATATATTATATGTAAAATAATATATAACTATAAATAATTGTATCTTACTTTGTGTATAACTTTAAAAGTTTTATTCATAATTATATTTAAATATTAAATTTACAGCTTATATTTAATATATATTTGTATATAGTAGTATATAAAAAAGTAATTTACTATATCCATACCTATACATAACTATATGTATAAAAAATTAAATTTAAAAATATAAAAACCTACATGTATAAATATACATTTAACTATATGTGTAACTATATGTATAATAACATGTAACAATATTTATAATTACATGTATAACAACATACAATATTATGTTAAACTAAATGAGTATCACTATATATAAATATTTGTATAACTAAATAAATGTCTATATAATTATATATAACTATAAATGTAACTATATATACATTTATGTATTAATATAATTAAAGCAAAAAAAAATTTTATAACATTGTTTATATTTATGTATAACTACTTATTGCTACTTGTATGAATATATTATATATAACTATATGTTTAATTATATATAACTACTTATAACTATATATATTATATGTAAAATAATATATAACTACAAATAATTGTTACTTACTATGTGTATGACATTAAAAGTTTATGCATAATTGTATTTAAATATTAAATTTATAGCTTATATTTAATATATATTTGTAAATAGTAGTATATAAAAAAGTATTTTAGTATATCTATACCTATACATTACTATATGTATAAATATATAAAATTAAATTAACAAATATATAAACATACATGTATAAATATATGTTTAATTATGTGTAACTAAATGTATAACCACATGTAACTATATTTATAATTACATGTATAACAACATACAACATTATTTTAAACTATATATGTATAACTATATATAAATATTTGAATAACTAAAAAGATGTTTATATTATTATATATAACTATATTTGTAAATATATATACATTTATGTATTAATATAAAATTAAAGCAAAAAAAATTTTTATACCATTGTTTATATTATATGTATAACTGCTTATAACTACTTGTATGAATAAATCTAAATTTTTAATTATATATAACTATTTATAATTTTATATATTATATGTAAAATAATATATAGCTATAAATAATTGTATCTTATCATGTGTATAACTTTAAAAGTTTGAAGCATAATTATATTTAAATATTAAATTTACAGCTTATATTTAATATATTTTTGTATATAATATTATATATAAAAGTATTTTACGATATTTATGCCTATACATTACTATATGTATAAATATATAAAAAAAATTAACAAATATATAAACCTACATGTATAAATATACGTTTAACTATATGTGTATCTAAATGTATAACCACATATAACTATATTTATAATTACAACATTCCACATTATTTTAAACTATATGTGTATAACTATATATAAATATTATTATAAATAAATAAATGTCTATATAATTATATATAACTATATTAGTAACTATATATAGATTTTTGTATTAATATAATTAAAGAAAAAAAAAATTTATAACGTTTTTTATATTTATTTATAACAACTTATAACTATTTGTATGAATATATCTATATATAACTATATGTTTAATTATACATAACTATTTATAACTATATATATTATATGCAGAATAATATATAACTATAAATAATTGTATCTTACTAAGTATATAAATTTAAAAGTTTTATGCATAATTATATTTAAATATTTTATTTGCAGCTTATATTAAATATATATTTGTAAATAGTAGTATATAAAAAAGTATTTTAATATATCTATACCTATACATTACTATATGTATAAATATATAAAATTAAATTAACAAATAAATAAACATACATGTATATATATATATATATATGTTTAACTATATGTGTAACTAAATGTATAACCACATGTACTTATATTTCGCTACAAGAAAAATCCCATATAGTTAGTGATAATTGCGTAGCTAAATGGGCATTATCCATTACTAAAAGGGATATAGCGATGGATTAACAATGAATCATTACCCTATCTAAAGTGCTAGTTACTAAAAATTAGCGAGGGAAAGTTTCCCTAGCTAAATATTTTGTGATGGACAAATCACTAGCTAAAAAAAATATTTTACCTAACTAAATTAGCAAGCTAAATGAGATTTTTCGTCGCTAAACAAAAATAATGACGGAAGATTTCCCAAGCTAAAGTACTGGTCGCTATATTTTAGTGATGGAAATAGTCCCTACCTAAATAAATTTGGCAACGGAAAATCCATTGCTAAAATAAAGATTTCCCTTGCTAAATTAGCTAGGGAATTTTCCATAGCTATTTTAGCAAGGGATTTTTCCCTTGCTAATTTATCAAAAGATTTTTCTCTAGCTATTTTAATTTCAAAATTTTTTTGAGAATTTAATTTATTTAAAAACTTTTTAATTAAATAATTTAATAATTTTATATCAAATTGAATATTAAAAGAAACTATAAATTATTTATAATAAACAAAAAATAAAATCATTTAATAACTTATTCTTATTTAATATTTTACATAATTGAAACTAAAAAAACAAAATTTTATTATATCTTATTCATCAATGTTTCTACCAACAATGCATAAAGTATAATAAATCCATTCATTGACGTTGCTTTCTCTCCCCCTGCTCCTTCGATCACCATTTTTCTAGTGCGACAAAGATGTTGAGTCATGGCACGTAATGTTTTATGTAAACACCCATCACTTATACAAGCTTTGTATAAGAAACAATACGGTATCATATCTATAAGAAAATTAAACCACTTAGTCAAATTAAAATAAAAAAATGTTATGTTTTGATAAATATATAATCTTGCAGTATATATGTAAATATATACTAGCATTTCACTCATACATATATTACTATAGTATATGTACATAAAAACTATAGTATTATGTGTACATATATACTAAGTACAAATATACTCAGTATATATGTACATAAAATACTGTAGTATTATTTGTACATATATACAGACTTTATTCATACGTATATACCACATTTGTTGTTGTTGCAGCTATTCTTGCTGCCGTTGCCATTCCTACCACTGCTGCTGTCACTACCAATGCCACTACTACTACTACTGCCGCTACCATCGCTACCACCGCTACCTCTACTGCCACCGTTGCCTCTACTACAGCCACTACTACAGATGCCACTGATCCCGCCATCGCTGCCGTCACCATCACTGCTGTCTAATTCAATGGCTGTCACCAATGCACCCGCAGATGATGCTGCGGCTGCTGCCGCAGTAGCCACTGCCACCACTACTAACATCACTGTTGCTACTGCCTCTATCGCCATCGCCACCTCTGCCACTACTACCGGTGCTACTGCCATTGTCGCCGTTACTGCTACCTCTGCTCCCACCGATGCCGTTGCCGCTTCTGCCACTGCTAACACTACTACCGCCGCTACTACTATCGCTGATGCCGCCACCACAGTCACAATCACAGTCATTTCAACCGCTACTACTGCCACCGATGTCATCACTACCACCACCGTAGCCATCGCTGTTGCAACCGTAGTCTCCGTAGCCGCCACTGTCACTGCCACAGCCACTGCTCCCGCCATTATCGCTGCCGCAGCTACCGCAGCCACCACCGCCACTTCTGCCGCCGCCACTGCCGCTGCCATCATTACAACTGCTATCACCACTGGCGTTGCTATTACTACTAAAAATAGGTTTTTACATACCTATAATAGGCTAAAGCTCTACCCAAAAAATTCAGAGACACATAAACATATTCACAAATATATAAAAACAAATATTATAGACGTGGACAAACATAAATTAAAGTTGATCGTTATACAGCTTCAACACAATTTTAATTAAATAATTTAATATTTTTATATTAAATTGAATAAAAACAGAAACTATAAATGAAAATTTTAAATTAAACAAAAAAATTCATTTAATAACTTATTAGTATACATAAATTTAAATAACTAAAAAAAATAACAAAATTATATTACGTCTTATTAATCAATGTATCTACCGACTAATCATAAAGTATAATCTATCAATGCATTGACATTACTTTCTCTCCCTCTGCTCTTCTGATCACCAACTTTATGTTGCAAAAAAGTTGTATGAGTCTTGGTGCTTCATGTCTGTTGAGAAATTTCTTCACTTATACAAGCTTCGTATGGGAAACAATGTGGTATCATATCGGTAAGAAATTTAAACTACTCAATCAAATCAAAATAAATTAAAAAAAACTATGTTTTGTAAATATATATTACTACATTACATATGTACATATATACTGACATTTGACTATTACATATATTACATGCAGTAAATGTACATATAAACTATAATATTATGCATACATATATACTAGGTACATATTTACTCATTATATGTACATAAAATACTGTAGTATTATATGGACGTATATACTAACTATATACGTACGTATATACCACATTTGTTGTCATTGTTGTTGCTTCCACCATCGCTGCCACTCCTGCCACTACTGCCATAGATGCTGCTGCCACCGTTGATGCCGCTGCCCCTTTACCACCTCTACTGGCGCTGCCGCCACTCCCACCACCACCGCTACTACTGCTACTGATAATAGGCTTTTACAAACATATAATAGGCTAAAACTCTACCCAAAAAATTTGGTGACAGACAAAGATTTTCACAAATATATAAAAATTGTTATTATAAACATGAACAAACACAAATTAAAGTTGATTTTCATACAGCTTCGACAAAAATTTAATTAAATAATATAATATTATTAAATTAAATTGAATAAAAACCAAAACTATAAATGAACATTTTTAATTAAACAAAAAAAATTCATTTAATATCTTATTCTAATACACTATTTTAAATAACTAAAACAAAAAAAAAACACAATTTTATTACATCTTATTAATCAATGTATCTACCGACAGTGCATAAAGTATAATCTATCTATGCATTGATGTTGCTTTCTCTCTCTCTACTCCCTCGGCACCAACTTTCTAGTGTGAAAAACCTGTCCGATTCACGTTGTGTCATGTCTGTTGAAAAATTTCTTTACTTATACAAGCTTCGTATGGAAAACAATGTGGTACCATATCTATAAGAAATTTAAACCACTCAATCAAATCAAATTAAATAAAAAAACTATGTTTTTATAAATATATATTACTATAGTAAATATGTACATATATACTACATTTCACTCGTACATATATTACTATAGTATATGGACATATAAACTACAGTATTATGCATACATATATACTGAGTACATATATACTCAGTATATATGTAGTAAAAATACTATAGTATTATATGTACATATATACTGACTATATACGTACGTATATACTGCATTTGTTACCGTTGTTGCTGCCTATCTTGATGTTGCTATTGCAGCCCCTGCTACTGCTGCTGCTGTTGCCTCTACTGGTACGTTGCTGCCACTACTGCCATTGCTGCTTGTGCTGCCACCACTGTCGGTGATGTAGCTGCTACTACTACTGCAGCCATTGCTGGTGCTGCTGCTACTGTCGTTATTGCCGCCGCTACCACTGATGCAGCAGCTGCCTCTTGCACTGATGCCGCTGTTGCCTCCACTGCATTCATTACTGCTACTGCCACTGATGCCTCCACCGGAATTACTGCCACTGCTACTATCGCTGCTCCTGCTACCACCGTTGCCGATGCTGCCACTGTTGTAGCTACTGCCACTACTACTGCCGCCACTATCACTGTTGTCGGCACTATCACTACTGCTGCTGCAGCAGCCTCTCCCATCACTCCCAGTGCTGCCACCACCACCACTGCTCAAAATAGTCTTTTACATACCTATAATTGGCTAAAACTCTAGCCAATAAATTCAAAGACACAATAACATATTCATAGATATATATAAAAAATTATTATAGACATGAACAAACACAAATTAAAGTTGATTGTCATACAGCTTCAACAAAAATCCAAAAGATGTACAGCAATTATGTTTAGACAGAGAGAGTGTGTGTGAAAAAATAAAATGTTTTAAGAATAAAAAAGATAAGATAAGCTAGGCCTCCTTTTGATAAAGCTAAAATCAGTAATATGGGACCCATGCATTAGAAGGATCATGGTAATGTCTAAATGCTTTGAATTAGAATTTTTTATTGTGTCTCACATAATATGTCTTGCAAAGATTCATAATTAGGTTAATAGGAAAAACAAAGAACAAAACTAGAAAAAAAAATTGAAACCTGCAAAAAAATATTATAATTATTTGCTATGCAAACAAAAATAAATAATAGTTCATAAATAATTCTCAGACGAAATAATCCTCATAATTTGTAGGAATGCTAGCCTCTCCTGTGAGGTTTCACAACTAGATCTCGAAATGCTATATGTTACACCAATGCCACTAACTGTGACTCCATATAGGACATCTGCTGTTGCATTATATTCTTAATTTCTTTCATCTCATTATTCATTTCTTTAATTTCTTGCATTTCTTCCATCAAATTAGTATACTTTTCATCCTTATGTTCTTAATATCATATATTTCTTCATTCAAATAAGATATCTGCACATCCATCTTTTTCATTTCAGTCTTCATAACAACAATACATTCATTTGTTTCTAGTGCTTGTTGTTCGACTGCCTCATCCACCATTACTGAGATAGATGAATTAGAAGCACAACTACTACAACAAAATGTCATTCACTTAGAGTTGATTCTGTACACTCACTACTTCTTTCGACCTCCTATGGACTCTAAATAAATTGGATCATAGTCAATTGGTTGAAGATCATAGTCAATTGGTTGAAGATCCATACAACCCTCAACTTGTTGATGAACAGCTGCCACACGTTCCTCCATTAGATCATGAGATAAAATAGAGAAAAAACCTATTCTAGATATATAAAAAATAAAATAAATATTTTGCATTCCAAACAATTTTCATAATGTACTGTAGTTTTATAAAATCTAATTAATATCACAAATTCTTACAGCAATCATCTGAGACGTGTTGTCAACATACTATTTAATTTATGCATCTTCCTGAAAATCTCATAAAAATTTGGATCTCGACCCAATTATCCAACCTAGAATATGTTTTTAAAGTCATAATAAAACAAATGATCAAAAAATTTAACAAAATTAATAAAACCATGTAGATATTTGATTTATTGGACTATTAGGACAACCACAAAATATATAAATGTTTAGAATATTAAAATAGTATCAAATCTTGATCGTGCTCAATGCTCGACTTTGACCCTCCTGTATGTCGATAGATTCTTGTACCTAGTCTAGCTACCTCACTTCATTGATTTTTGCTATTAATATCTATTTTTTTCTTCACATATGGCTCCTCCCAATAATTAAGCCACTCAAGCAATCATCCTCGGATATAAAATCAGGTATTTCATTAATATTTTTCAATTTATGGACAAAATCAGAATACCGTTGAGCAGCTTTGATCTCCCATAATGACTTCTTTCCATCAAAGTTGCGTGCCCATGTGCACTGATTCTATATATAGAAAAATCACAAAAGAATTTATATTAGCAACAAGAACATAATTATTTACTGCTTTAATAATAACCAATATAATAGTTAAGTAATTAGATAATTATTTTTCAATGCTTTTATTTTGTTATTTTTACCTGAATATCATTAAAATATGACTCTTATGTCGATTCAGAAACTTTCTTCTAGGAGAATGCTTTAGAATCAACCATTTTCTTGAAGACATTGTAATTATAGTCGAACACTTGTGATATGGAATAAAACTATATAAATAAATAAATAACAATGAAAACAAGCAAATCATAACAATAAAAAAATCCACTGACATTTACATCAAAAATTTTTTTTCAAGTCATTTTTATATATTTCTTTTTACCTCTCATCGACAATCTCAATTTCTAACTTTGCACTAACTGCAGAAGAAGGTACAGCATTTGATGAGGTCGTTGGTTTTGTAAATGGGGGAACATTAGTGTAAAATATGGTGTAGAAGATAGAGATGGATCAAAAGTGTGTGCAGGAAGCACATTGGGTTGTGGGCTTACATCTCATAAAAGAGATAGTAGAGGTCTCAATGATGGTGATGGTGATAGAAATGAAGATGGTAATTGTGATGTTGAAGTCTGGATATGGTGGCTATGAGATGGTACTGGTTCTGCAACATGATGTAACATACTAGATGAATTTGGTTCATTTCTATATCTACGTTCACCTCCACCATGACCACATCCTTTAGGTGCCATCTATTGTACAAAATAAAATATAGAACAAATAATAGAGATATGATGAACAGGCATGCATTTTTGAATAAAACGCACCGATAGATTTTAACAAAATATAAAAATTCTTTAATAGTTTAATATTATAATAAAATTATAACAATTTATTTATCAGAATCACTATCATCCCCTAATGGATCGTCTGATATTTTTTCTGATTACGATATAAGTTCGAACTCATCTTTAGATAGAAATTATTCATCTTCAATTTTTATTATGCCACCATTTGAATCACAAAAATTTTCTGGATCTTCATCTACATTCACAGGCTCAATATTATTTATGTCATCTTCTTGGAATGCTAGTGCAATATCTAACTATGCATTTCTTTTTTGAGATGTTGGTACTTCAAATTTTGATCGCGCTTTGATTTTTCAAATCACCCACCAATCTCTATTATCATGAGATAAACTTGGATATGTACAATAATATACTCGAGCGACTTGAACTACCATAATAAATGGCTCATATCGATTATATCTGCGTTTATGGTTAACATCCACTAGCTCATAATTCGAATAAATCTTTTTGCCCACATTTCATGTAGGATCAAACCACTTGCACTTAAATAATACATTGCTATTATTTTCGAGTCCAGGATACTCCAACTCAATAACTTCTTTGAGTTGACCATAATAATTAATCTCATATGCACTATAACCTGAGCCTTTAATGCATACACCACTATTCAATGTTGTTTTAGAAGAACCATGCCTGATTGTGTGAAATTTATATTTATTAACAAAATACCGAGGATAGGTTGTCACATATCTTAATGGGCCTTTACTTAGATTCTAATTGAAAATATTTGAATCTACATTTGAAGGATCAATTGCCTGACATAAATTAAAAAAATGATATTAACAAATAAAAGATACTAATAAATTAATTAATTCAAAAATTTAAAACTTAATAATTCTCACAAAATTTTTTAACCAATTCACAAATTCAGTTTCTAACATATAATCGATATCATTGCTGGAAATTACTGGTTGCCTATATTTTAACTAAACATAAATGCTGCAGAAATATAAAATGAGAGAGAAAAATGTATATCAATTTTTAATAATTCCTATTAAAGATAAAACTAAACTACGATTAAACATGCAACCATTTTGGATATACATACTCAATATATGGTGCAACCTTTTCACAATTAAGTAAAACATAGCTCCGAGTTGCTTTGTACCCTTCATATATTATACATCTTTTCATTGCTCTTCCAAATTCTCTTCCAGGGTGCTTGAAGATAGATAGTTTGTCAACAAACACATCTTATACCATCACATGACCTTCATCATTCCGTGGCACATTTCTATTCTTTGTATTAACATGATCCTCAAAATAATAAGAACAAAATGATGATGCTTCTTCTACTAAATATGCATTGCAAATTGAACCTTCAACTATTTCCTTGCTTCTAATATTCAATTACAACTCAAGAAGATACCTACAACCACAAAGCTAGGTTTTAATTATATTAAATTACAATATTACGTTATGTACGAAATAATAAAACACAGCAAATTCTATGTATATACCTTTCAAAAAAATACATCCACGTGTATTGCACTAGCCCTGCTATTCTTGCTTCATATGCCAAATGGACTGGCCAATGCTCCATTGAGTCAAAAAAAACTCGGTGGAAATATCCGTTCAAGCTTAGAAATAATAAGTGGAATGTCATTATCCAGCCTCACCATGTTATCTATTTTGATTGTGGTTGTAGTCAGCTATTTGAAAAACAAACTAAGTTCTATAAGGACCTTCCAAACACTTAGGGGAAGTAATTCATGGAATGCAATTGGTATTAATCTTTGCATAAATACATGAAAGTCATGACTTTTCATTCCAAATAACTTAAGATTCTTCATATCCATGTAGCAATTCAGGACACAGACAATATTTGACACATATACATCAGGGAATTTCAAATTTTTAACCAATTCACACAATATTTGTTTTGCCTTCTTATCAAGTGTATAGCAAGCTTTAGGGAATTTTCCTATTGCCTCATTCAGTTTCAATTCAGGACACCAACAGTAGTCATTCAACTCTTGTCTTGATTTTAAAGTTTGTTTTATTTTTCCGTCTACATTAAGGACAGTGTTGAAAATACTATCAAATATATTTTCTTCAATATGCATTACATCAAAGTTATGACGAATTAAATTGGACTTCCAATATGGGATGTCCCAAAATATACTACATTTCCTCTGACCAAATATTTTGCCTATTGGTCCATTACTTTCAGAAGCATCATTTTTAGTTATGTTCTTCAAACCCAACCTCTGAATCTCTATCATAATATCATCTTATGTATGAACTACTGGTGCAACTATCATCGCAGTTTTATTTTTTCGAAATGCAGTTCAATTTCTTCGAAATGGATGATTCGTAGGTAGAAACTTATGATAGTTATCAAACCATGACTCTTTACCACTAAATTTGAGGGTAAATGTATCAGAATTTGTCATGCATTACGAGCATGTGAATCATTCTATAGACTCCAGCCAGACAATATTAAATATGCAACAAAGTCACTTACCGTTCACATAAAAGCTGCCCACATATGATTTAACTCTACAATAAGAGGATTTAAGAAAACATCTCACAAATGATTTACCTCTACAATAAGTGGCTATAAGAAAATATCCAGCATGTCTTATGGATTTTTTGGCGATGGAACCAATATTGACAAAAACATAAATTTCTCCTTCATACCCAATCATGAAGACAAGTTATAAGGTGTCACTATCACTGGCCATGTTGAACTATTGTCTAGATTTCCTAAATGGTTGAAATCAATCAGTACAAAGACCTAATTTCACATTTCGACTTTCTACTACAAAATCTTGATGTATAATATTAAAATGGTTCCAAGCAAGTGAATCTGATGGATGACACATTACCCCTTCTTCAACCTCATTCTCAAAATGCTACCTCACATCATTTGTTGTAGCATTTGATACATATAGTCTCTGTAATCGAGGAATTAATGGAAAATAATATATCTTCTAAAAGACAACCTTTAATTTTTGTCGCATATCTATAATACAAGGTGCCTTCTTAAATCAAGGATGATTACAAAACTTATAGCTAATTAAATCACTATCACCACCCCAATATAACATACATCCATTTAAACAACAATCAGCTTCTTTCACTAGTAGACCCATTCCTCATAGTAACTTCTTAATGTTTTAAATGTTATTAGTGATCAAATTATTATCCGGGAAAATCTCCTTCATAAGTTTTACCACCTGATCAAATAATTTCTCAGACATGTGATTTTATAACTTAATGCTCATAAGTTGAGCTACAATTGACAATTGCGAATTTGTTTTATAACTAGGTCACAACTCTTTATTTGTAGCTTTAAGCATTTCATAAAATTCCTGAGCTTCAGGATTAGGTTGTTCATCCATGTTATCTATATTGAAGTCAGCACCATCAGCTTCCATGATCATTTTATGGAATGTGTTTGATTATTCTTCACTACAAGCAAATGATTCAGTACCCTCATTTTTCACAATATTCAGAGACATTGTACTTTCCCCATCATAAATCCAAACAAAATAATTTGGCACAAAACCATATTTAGTCAAATGGTATCTCATAGTGTTTGCATCACGAAAAGGAATATTGTGACACTTGCGATGATTACATGGACCCTTAATTCTTTCTCCATCCATCAATCTCTATTGACTACATGCAAAATTGAAGAAAGTTTCAACCCCAGTCAAAAAATCTTTATTCAAAAATCCAATATTAAACTTTTTGTACATCCATTGATGATCTGAACTATTTTTTCCCAATTTTATATTCAAAAAATAATGCCCAATCATTATTTTGAATAAAACATTATATTACTTCAAAATATACAAATAATTAAATAAAATTACTTATAGATGAATATTTAAAAATTAATATCATGAATATTGAGGCAATGCATTTGTAGAATCTACTTGAATAGATAAAGTAATTTTTAGAACGAAAAAGATTAAAAAATATATCATAGTAATACTAGATAAAGGGAACAAAATATGATAATACACAAGAAAGGAAAGCAAAAAAGAAAGACATTTAAAGTTTGAAGGAGGAGAGGGGGAGAGAGAGAGAGAGAGGGTGGGGAGAAAGAGGGGCAGAGAAATGGGGAGACGGGGGAGATAGAGAGAGGGGAGAGGGAGTGAGAATGAGGGAGAGAGGGGGAGAGAAATGGTGAAAGGGAGAAGGGGAGGGGGAAGAATGGGAGAGAGAGGAAGAGAGGGGGGGGAAGAGGAAGAGAGAGAGAAAGAGGGGGAGAGAGAGAGGGGGAGAGAGAGTGAGAGAGAGAGAGAGAGAACATGCAAGAAAGAAAATAATAAGAGAGAGTGTGTGACACTTAAAGAAAAAGAGGAAAAGAGTGATAGAAAGAATTAGAGAGGGACAGAGAGACACATAGAGATAGCAGTGTTAGAATGAAGAATTATATAAACGAAAATAAAATTTTTCCAGTGCAAACCTATCAAATATTACATCTTTTATTATACATAAGTTCATATTTGAGCCCGAGGCCTAAGGGCTGGGGCTAGGTAAGTGTACGACCCTTATTTGCATTATACCATATATGAGCCTGATCAATGGACACTCTCATGCTATGTGCTTACATGTTTTTGATATTATATCTTTAGCCATTTTATTTCAAGTTTATGCAACAAATTAGTATTATCCCATATATAATTACATGTTAGTATACCTATAGCAAATGTAGTTATAAATAGTTACATATAGTTAAACATTTAATTATATATAGATATATGCATACAAGTTGTTATAAGTAAATATAAATAAATATATACAACGTTATAAACAATTATATAGATTTACATATATGTATAAATAATTAAAAATAAAGATATATTTATTTATATAGAGTTTTTTATAGTTATACAATTATTTATATATAGTTATATACATATAGTTAAATATTATGTTGTATGTTTTTTATACATATAATTATAAATATAGTTACATGTGGTTATACATATAGTTACACGTATAGTTAAGCTTATATTTATACATGTATGTATATATATTTTTTCATATAATTTTATATATTTATACATATAGTTATGTATTGGTATGGATATACTAAAATATATTTTTTATACTGATATATAAAAATGTATATTAAATATAGGTTTTTAATTATAAATTTAAATATAGTTATGTATAAAGTTTTTATAGTTATACATATAATAAGATAGAATTATTTATAGTTATATGTTATTATGCATATAATATATATAGTTATAAAAATTTATATATTGTTATATATATATATTCATACGAGTAGTTATATTTAGTTATACATAAATATATACAATGTTATCAACAAATATATAGGTTTACATATATGTATAAATAGTTAAAAATATAAGTATATTTAATTATATAAAGTTTTATTTAGTTTTACAAATATTTATATATAGTTATACACATATAATTAAACATAATGTTTTATGATTTAATACATGTAATTATAAATATAGTTACATGTGGTTATACATATAGTTACACATATAGTTATACTTATATTTATACTTGTAGGTATATATATTTATTCATATAATTTTATATATTTATACATTTATTTATGTATAGGTATAGTAAAATATATTTTTATATACTAATATATACAAATGTATATTAAATATAAGATGTAAATTATATATTTAAATATAGTTATATATAAAATTTTTATAGTTATATATATAATAAGATACAATTATTTATACTTATATGTTATTCTACATATAGTATATATAGCTATTAATATTTATTATATATTTAAACATATAGTCATATATAAATATATTCATGCAAATAGGTATACATAAATATATAAAGTTATAAATAAATATATAAATCTACATATATGTATACATAGTTACAGATATAGGTATATTTAATTATATAAAGTGTTATACAGTTATACAAATATTTATATATAGTTATAGAAATATTTATATATAGTTATACACATATAGTTAAATATAATGCTGTATGTTATTATATATGTAAATATAAATATAGTTACATGTGGTCATACATATAGTTACACATATAATTATACTTATATTTATACATGTAGAGATATATATATATATATTATTTATTTATTTATTTATATATGTATACATATAGTTATCTATAGGTATATATATGGTAAAATATATTTTGTATATACTAATACATAAAAATGTATATTAAATATTTGTTGTTGATTATATTTTTAAATATATTAATCTATAATATTTTAAAGTTATGCATATAGTCAAAAATAATTATTTATAGTTATATGTTTTTATACCTTTAGGATCCAAAGGCAAAAAGACACAAAACAGAAAACAAACAAGTTTGACTTACAACAGATCAGAACAAAGTAAATGTAGTCTTGTATTTTAGGTGTGCAATATATAAATATAAATACAATTTGAATCCTCCTAGAAATAGATGATGTCACCCACTTAATAGAACAAAACTCAAGTAAAATAGGTAAAAATTAGATCCACATCCAGATATGTCAACAAAGTTTGCCTAATCCTACTAAAATTATTTATGATTTGTTGGCAATGTAATTGGAAATCCAATCAAGACCATCGTTGGGCTCTCTCCAGAGGTAGCACAGGTGCTCTGAATGTGCCAATGGCGTTGGAGAAGAGAGTGAAGTCCTAGCTTGTTAGTAATCTCAGCTGCATACATCACATTGGGAAGATCTTGCTTATTAGAAAATACCAGTAAAACTGCATCAAGAAGCTTTTCCTCATTTAGCATCCTATGCAACTCATTTCTGGCTTCAACTACTCGATCTCTATAATTGCTATCCACCACAAATATGAGACCTTGGACTTTTTGGAAGTAATCCCTCTAGAAAGGGTGAATCTTGCCTTGACCCCTAACATCCCACACAATGAAATTGATGTTTTTTTATTTAATAGTCTTTACAATGAAGACAATATTAGGTATTGTGGTGATAATTTCACCAAGCTTCAACTTATACAGAATGGTTTTCTTTCCTCTAGCATCAAGACCTAGCATCAAAATCCACATCTTCTTGTTGGCAAAGAGCATGCTGAACAACTTTGTGAACGTAACCCCCATTTCTTCCACTAAATCTCAATCCCTTTGTCGTATAGCAGTAAATAGATTTGATGAGAGAAATAAAAAGAATAAATATACCTCAAGAGATGGTCACTAGAGAGAGATGTCAACCTTTATATGTTATTATACCTATAGTATATATAATTAAAAATAGAGTTATATATAGTTAAACATATAATTATATATTGATATATTCATACAAGTAGGTATAAGTAGTTATACATAAATATACACAAAGTTATATTTACATATATAGATTTAATTATATGAATACATATATGTCTACATAGATACAAATATAGTTATATTTAATTATATAGAGTATTACATAGATATAAAAATATTTATATATATTTATATACATATAATTATAAATAGGTATGTAGTAAAAGATATAGTTATATATAATTTTTTTATAGGTATACGTATAGTAAAATACAATTATATATAGTTATATATTATTATACATATGATATATTTTGTTAAAAATATAGTTAAATAGAATTACTCATATAGTTATAAAATATTATATAGTTTAAAAAATAGTTATATATAGTTATTAATATAGTTAAAAAAATAGTTTACATAGTTACAAATATAGTTAAATATAATTATGAAGAGTTTTATATAGTTTTACAAATATTTATAAATAGTTATCATATACAGTGATAACAACACACTGCTAAAATGCCCAATTGAATTACACAAATATAGAGAAAGAACTTGTATCAACAATCATTTCTTTTGGAAAATTAATATCATATTTAGTGGGGACCAAAGTCATAGTATATACTAAATATTCTATAATCAAATATCTCATAGAAAAGTAAGATGTCAGTCCTAGATTGTTTTGATGGATTTTACTATTAAAATAGTTTGAACTAGAGATATTAGATAAGAAATGTACATATAATCAAAATTGAAAATAGCTTATCTAGACTAGAAAAAGAATATAGAAGAGTTGTTGAAAAAGATATTATATAGATTTTTTTATTTGAACAAGTTATACTATTGAATGAAAATGTAACACCATGGTATTTAGTTTTGAATACACCTTTATCATTGCAAGTATTACTCTGATCAAAATTTGAGGCAAAGTGTTATAGATGGGAGAATTGTTGTATCTTGCAATAATGTCACTTTTTGCTCCTCCTCTCACGAATCTGTGGAACATATTAATATTTATGTGCTCAAGTATTTTTCTTCTCAAACATAATGTTGATATTTACATATATATGCATAAATATATAAGTGCATATACACTACCCTACACCCACACACATTTATACATTAATATACATTATATATTAGCATACACTTTTTTGTACTTTTGTATATATTCACATATGTATCTACATTTTCAAAGTTGTGTGTATATACTTATATGCATGCATATATTACTGTACACCCACACACACACATACCTATATACATAATGTATTTTTGCTGTTATACATGAAAATATTATATATGTGTGTGTGTGTGTGTGTAAATGTATTTAAAATTTTTGATTTTGTAAATTTAATTAAAATATGATATTAAATAATGTACACAATTTATAAAATATTATAAATTTTTTATATTTAAAACAAATATTTGTGTGTGTGTTTATGTGTATGTGTGTGTGTGTGTGTGTCTGTGCGTGTGTGTGTGTGTGTGTGTGGCTGTGCGTGTGTGTGAAGCATATTAATGCATAAAATGGAATTATGAATTAAATATATGAGCTTCTATTATATTTAAATAGTTGTTTTTTAATATATATATTAAAATAACTATCATTATACTTATATAAATAAATGAAATTTACAAATCTGTAAATTATTCTGGTTTTATAAATATGTTAAAAATGAAAATATAATTCATAAATAGATAATATTGTTTTTGTTTGTATATATACGTTTTTTATTAAAATATTAATGTCTATAATAAATGCATACCTATTATTTATTGTTATTAATAAATTTTTAGAAACTTCAAAATTCAAACAAATATAATGTAGTTCATATAACGACATGTCTTTAATGTTTCATAAAAATTCAATTATTTATTTAATTATGTTCAATCAAAATAAATTACCATATAAATACAAGAGTATATTTTTCTACAAGTAATTATTATTTTATTTTATTCAAAATATACAAATGACCATAATAATATATAAATTTATTTTTTAAAATTAATTTTTAATTTTTTTTTAATTTGATACATTACATTGTTTTTTTTTGTAATTAATAGATACATTTCAAATATTATTTATTTATAATAAAATAACATATTGAATATTATGAGGTACAAATTTTATTTTGTAAATAAATTTTATTTTTAAAGTTTTTCTTTGTAAATTGAAACTCATCACATATATATTTTAGCAATTTTTTATAATATTTATTACACAAACATATTGTGATTTGTTTTGAAAATTACAAATAAAAAATTAACAAATTAACATTTTATTAGAAATCAATTTTAGTTAAATGATATTAAGTGAAACAAAAATAAAAACCCTAAACATATTAAATCATAATGATTTATACAAACATATAAAAATATAATAAAAAAATATTTAATATTGAAAGAATTAAATTCAAGTTCCCAAAATATATGGGAAAATGATAAAGATTTATACAATATCCAAAAAAATATGTATGAATGAGATGAATGATATGAATGGATATTATGTTTCTGAAGCATATAGTTATGCATGTTGTAGATTTAGTTATATATATTTTTTCATGTAATTGTATATATTTAGACATATGACTATGTATAGGTATTGATGTAGATAAATACATTTATATATAGTAATATGTTTATATACATATTGTTAAATATATTTATATATAGTTATATATCTATTTATATATATGTATATTAAATATACATTGTTATATTTATATATAGTTATGTTTATGTATATTGTTTTTGTATATTGTTTATATATAGTTATGTATATTAATGTAGATAAATACATTTATATATAGTAATATGTTTATACACATATTGTTAAATATATTTATATATAGTTATATATATGTGTGTGTGTGTGTGTGTGTGTGTGTGTGTGTGTATGTATATAAAAATACATTGTTAAATTTATATAATAATGTTTATGTATACCATTTTTTAGTTATATATATATAGTAAAATATACTTATATAAGAAATTCAAATTCTATCACACATGCATAATGATGTATATTTATGTTTTAATACACTTATTTAAAATACACGCATGTTTATGTATACTATTTTTGTATACTATTTATATATAGTTATGTTGGCATACCTAAGTATGTATACTGTTTATATTGATATATAAATGTATACTAGTTATGTAGATATCAAGTCGGCATACCTAAGTATGTATACTAGTTAAGTATAAAATACACATGCATATTGATGTATACTATTTTTGTAGATATCAAGTCGGCATATCTAAGTATGTATACTATTTATATTCATTTATAAATATATACTACTTATGTAGATATCAAGTCGGCATACCTAAGTATGTATACCAGTTATTTAGATATCAAGTCGGCATACCTAAGTATGTATACAAGTTATGTATAAAATACACATGCATATTGATGTATACTATTTTTGTAGATATCAAGTCGGCATACCTAAGTATATATTCTATTTATATATTGTTTTTGTATACTGTCATCATCAAAAGCAACACGATGACAATGTATTATAACACAAATGCATGAAGTATTTATACTCGATGAAGAATAAATATATAAAACATACCTCAAATTAATAACAAATTAAAACTTAAACATCGATTAAATTTTGTTGCGTCGGGATCGAGATATAGATGGTGGAATGCAGAGGAATTTGGTTCAAGTGTTAAAAATGCTTTGGCATCGAGAGACATAATGTATATTTAAGAAAATATTTATATTTTTAATGATTAAAACATTAAATAAACAATATATATATATTATACAAAAATACTCATTAATTTTATTTACTATCAAAATTTTTCAACAAAATTAATGTGCGTGTAGCAAGGTACAAATGAAAAACAAATCCTTTACAATTTTTTATTATAATATTAATTAAACAATAAATATATAAACAATAAAATAAATATGTTTAGCCTTATAAAAAAAATATCAATAGGTACAAAATTAACAAACTTCATATAATAAGACATAAATGAAAAGATGATTTGTCTTCTAGCCACTCACCTAAAAGTTATATAATTCTCTTAATCTTAAAAAATATAAAAAAATTTATATTTTATGGTTATAAATTTTTAAGAATTCATATTAATTTTTAAAATATAATATGAAATAATTTAAAGGCATAAAATTTTATATTATTTGATATCATTAATAATTTTTAAAATTCAAAAAATTACATAAAGTGAGAAGATAATTAAAAAAAGTTATATTTATTATTTTAATAAAAATAAGAAATATTTAAAGTGTATTGTAAAAATATTACTCAATTATTTAATTTGTATAAATTTTAGTAGGAGCAAGCATCTATGTATTTATTTATAAAATATTAATTTATTTTCTTTTAACTCTATTGAAAATTTTATATATTTTTTATATTTCTAGATTTTCAAAATATATATTATTCATTTTTTTTAAAGTTTCCTATAATCATAAAATTTTTTTATACTTATAATAATATTAATATTTACTAGTTTATTTGTCAATTCAAATATTTTTGAATAAATTTTTAATTTTATCATATAATTAATTAATTTACATTTATATTAGTAGAAATTTTACCTGTTAATTTAATTTTTAAAATATCGAAAAAAATTATTATACTTATTGAATTTATTATTTAATGTTACTTCAATACAAATTCTATATTCTTAATTATAAATTTTAGAAAAATTTTTTGTATAATTTTTAAAAAAATTAATACATCATAACAATAGTTATTATAGTCCTTATTAGTATAATTTTTTTATATTTTTATATTTTTAAATTATTTATTTATAACATCATTTTTTTATGATTTTATGAGGAGAATGTATCTTTCAAGGATTGCTCATCTATAGACCATTAACATATATTTAATAAATAAAATTAAATAAAATATTAAAACTAATAAAAAATTTAAAAAGATTAAAAAATTAAATATTGGTTAGAGAAATTCCACCACAATGTTCGGGATTTAATTAACTAGGAAAGATGAGTCACTAAATCCTTCGTTATATTTCAGATTTAATTAACTAGGGAAGTTCTGTCGCTAAATTTGATGATATATTCCGGATTTAATTAGCTAGAGAAGATCCGTCATAAAGATTCATCACTATATCCAGGAAGAATTGGCTAAGGAAGTTATGTCACTATAATCAGTCACTATTTTCAGTATGTAATTAGTTAGAGAAATTCCGTCGCTAAATCTGTCGCAATATTTAGGGGTATAATTAGCTAGGGATATTTTGTTGCTAAAATCCGTCGCTATGTTTTGGATGTAATTAGATAGGGAATTCTATCGCTGAAACCTGTCGCTATGTTCTGGATGTAAATAACTAGGGAAATTCCATCGCTAAATCTATAGCTAAATTCTAGATTTTATTAGCTAGGAAAATTCTATTTAAAAATTCATAGCCATATTCATGATTTTATTAGCTGGAGAAAATCTATTGCTAAATCAGTCACTAAATTATATATCTCATTAGATAGGGATATTCAATCGCTAAATTTATCACTAAATCTTGGATGATATTAGCTAGAAAAAATCCGTCAATAAATCCGTCGCCATGTTATGAATTTTATTAGCTAGGGAAATCTAACGCTAAATCCGTCACTAAATTATGGATTTTATTAACTAGAGAAAAGTACTCACTAAATCTGTCACTAAATTATGGATTCTATTAACTAGGGAAATCATTCATTAAATCCATAGCTAAATTCTAGAGTTTATTAGTTAGGGAAAATCTGTCACAAATTCCATCACTAAATTCTAGGATTTTAATAGTTAGAGAAATTATGTCGTTAAATCCGTAGCTAAATTTCATGCTTTTCTTGAGTAGAATTTATGAACATTTTCCGTGTATGATCCATCGCTAAATCCATCTCTAAATTCCCAACTTTTCTTTAGCGGAATTTACGAAAATTTTCCATCGCTTATCCGCCACTAAATTCATCACTTTTCTTGAACGGAATTTACGATAATTTGTCTTCGCTAATCCTTCGCTAAATCCGTCTCTAAATTCCACACTTTCATGAGCGGAATTGACAAAAAATATTCGATCACTAATCCTTTGCAAATTTTTATTTCAAAGAAAAATCATAAATCCCTTTCTATTCACTAGCTGATCCCTCGCAATTTAGCTACGAATTGATCCCTAGCTAAAATTTCCTAGCAAAATAAACATTTTCTTGTAATGTTTATAATTACATATATAATAACATACAACATTATTTTAAACTATATGTGTATAACTATATATAAATATATGTATAACTAAATAAATGACTATATAATTATACATAATTATATTTGTAACTATATATACATTTATCTATTAATATAATTAAAGCAAAAAAATTTTTATAACATTGTTTATATTTATGTATACCTACTTATAATTACTTATATGAATATATCTATATATAACTATATGTTTAATTATATATATCTATTTATAACTATATATATTATATATATAATAATATATAGCTATAAATAATTATATCTTACTATGTGTATAATTTTAAAAGTTTTATGCATAATTATAGTT
Source organism: Sapria himalayana (assembly GCA_029783825.1). NCBI lineage: Eukaryota > Viridiplantae > Streptophyta > Magnoliopsida > Malpighiales > Rafflesiaceae > Sapria > Sapria himalayana. The sequence goes on from JAREIK010003484.1 coordinate 331,953, forward strand.
AAATATTAAATTTACAGCTTATATTTAATATATTTTAGAATATAGTAGTATATAAATAGTATTTTAGTATATCCATACCTATGCATTACTATGTGTATAAATATATAAAATTAAATTAAGAAATATATAAACATACATGTATAAATATACATTTAACTATATGTGCAACTAAATGTATAACCACATGTAACTCTATTTATAAATACATGTATAACAACATACAACATTAGTTTAAACTATATGTGTATAACTATATATAAATATTTGTATAACTAAATAAATGTCTATATAATTATAAATAATTATATTTGTAACTATATATACATTTATCTATTAATATAATTAAAGCAAAAAAAATTTTTATAACGTTGTTTATATTTATGTATATCTACTTATAACTACTTGTATGAATATATCTATATATAACTATATGTTTAATTAAATATATCTATTTATAACTATATATATTATATATATAATAATATATAACTATAAATAATTATATCTTACTGTGTATAATTTTAAAAGTTTTATGCATAATTATATTTAAATATTAAATTTACAGCTTATATTTAATATATTTTTGTATATAGTAGTATATAAAAAGTATTTTAGTATATCCATACCTATACATTACTATGTGTATAAATATATAAAATTAAATTAACAAATATATAAACATACGTGTATAAATATACATTTAACTATATGTGCAACTAAATGTATAACCACATGTAACTATATTTATAAATACATGTATAACAACATACAACATTAGTTTAAACTATATGTGTTAACTATATATAAATATTTCTATAACTAAATAAATGTCTATATAATTATATATAACTATATTTGTAACTATATATACATTTAGGTATTAAAATAATTAAAAAAAATATTTTTCATAACGTTGTTTATATTTATGTATAACCACTTATAACTACTTGTATTAATATATCTATATATAACTATATGTTTTATTATATATAACTATTTATATCTATATATATTATATGTAAAATAATATATAACTATAAATAATTGTATCTTACTATGTGTATAACTTTAAAAGTTTTATGCATAATTATATTTAAATATTAAATTTACATCAGCTTATATTTAATATATATATATATAGTAGTATATATAAAAGTATGTTACTATATCTATACCTATACATTATTATATCTATAAATATATAAAATTAAATGAACAAATCTATAAACTTACATGTATAAATATACGTTTAATTATATGTGTAACTATATGTATAACCACATGTAACTATATTTATAATTACATATATAACAACATATAGCATTATTTTAAACTATTTGGGTATCACTATATATAAATATTTGTATATCTAAATAAATGTCTATTTAAATATATATAACTATAATTAGAGACAACTGCGTTTGTTAAATAAAATGATTTTTTTAACTAGTCATGAAAGATGATCGTGAGTGGATTTACAAGGGTCTAATAATCAAAGGAATGTTATCTAAAGAATGGGAGAATAAAGTTGATGATAAAGTTGATGAATTTGTTGAGTTTGCTATGAGACATCCTGAGTTATGAATGGTGGTAAGATATCCGGTGTCCTTGCACTTTAGTTGAATATTGAGACTGTGAAGATGCATTTGTATAGAAATGGTTTTGTGATAGATTACTATGTTTGAATATACTATGGTAAGAAGCAAGTCCACCAAAGGTATACGAGTTTAGTACGGATGTCAGTAAGTGAAACTGATCAGATGGTCTCAGATAATATTAATCACACTACATAATATAACATGGTTTTGGATGCTTATTGTCTTGAATTCAACCCGAAAGATGAACTCAATGCCGAGGCAAGAAATTTCTATGATATGATTCGAGCTTGAGACAAACTTGTATATGAGAGAAATTCTAAGCATACTCAACTTTCTACAGCCATGAGGATATTAGAAATAAAGTGCAGACATAGGTGTTCACATGCATGGTTTGATGATATGTCTAAATTTATTCAAGAATTGTTGCATAAGATAATCTGATGTCATTGGATTTCTACAGCACAAAGAAGTTAGTTAGAGGCTTGGGATTAACCTTTCAGCTCATTAATTGATCTATGAACAACTATATGATATACTGGGATGATGATAGTGACCTTAATAGTTGTAAAATATGTGGGCATGCTCGGTACAAGCAAAAGATTAGGGGCTCAGAAAATAAATTGTATATATGTAAGTTGAAGGTGCTGTATAAGAAGATGCACTATTTTTCAATAACACCTTGGTTGTAGAGATTGTATGCATCAACCGCAATAGCTAATGAAATAAGGTGGCATTTAGAGCAATATATGGAGAATGGTAAGATGTGTCACCCTTTCGATGCACCTGCTTAGAAAAATTTTTATAGGTGTTTTCATGATTTTTTTTCTGAAGTTCGAAATATTAGGCTGGGTTTATTTGCTGATGGTTTTCAACCATTTAGTCAATATGAACAGTAATATTTTTTGTGGCCTGTGTGGTGATCCCATATAATTTTTCTTCTGTCTTATGTACGAATGAGGAATTTATGTTTTTGACTATGTTAGTGTCGGGGCCTACGAATCCAAAAAAGAAGATAGATATTTTCTTGTAGCCATTGATAGCGGTGTTGAAAAATCTTTGTGGTGTTGGGGTTCAATCTTAAGATATTTCCAAATGGAAAAATTTTTACATGCACGCTACCCTCATGTGGACCATAAATGACTTTCCAGCATATTCTATGATGTCTGGATGGAGTACAACTATTTTGTTGGCATGTTTGCATTGTATAGAAGATTCTAATACTTTTAGATTAACTAAGAGTGGAAAATAGTTGTGGTTCGATAATCATCAGAAGTTTTTGCCTATTAATCATCCATATCGACGTAACACTAAAGACTTCATTAAGAATAGAAAAGTTACTAAACAATTCCTGGGGTTAGATATGGGGATGATATTCTGTAGGAATTGAATAATAGAGGGTTGAGGAAGGTGATAGATATTGATGCTGAGGTTGTGAATGTAGCTATATCTAAGAATTGTGGGTCTAATAAGAGAAGTATTTTCTTAGATTTGCTCTACTGGCATTAACACTTATTTACGTACAATCTTGATGTTATGCATATCGATAAGAATGTCTTTGACAATATTTTCAATAAATTATTTAACATTCCATGGAAAACTATGGACATATACAAGTAAAGAGATGAGTTGAATAAATATTATTGTCGTTCACAATTTACAAAAAAATCTTGCCACCAAAAAATACCCTGATGTGCCATTTGTTCTGTATAAATCACAGAAGAAGGTTATGTTGGAGTGGGTAAAAAAACTTAGAATTCCAAATCTATGGATGCTTCTAATCTCGAGAGATGTGTGGATGCGAAAAAACTTAATATGTTTGGCATGAAGAGTCATGATTGTGATGTATTCTTGCAAAGGTTATTACCAATTACTCTTCGAGAATTCCTACCAAATTGAATATGGGAGCCGATAATTGAGATTTCTTTATTCTTCAAGCAATTGACTTCTTCTTCATTGACTAATGAGGAGTTGAGGAATTTGGATGAAGAAATTCTTGTTATCTTATGCAATCTTGAGAAAATCTTTCCTTCTAGTTTTTTTGACTCAATGGAACATTTCCAGTGCACTTGGCTTACAAAGCAAGGATTACTGGTCCTGTCTATTATCATTAGATGTATCCTTTAGAAAGGTAATATTAATTCGCTAAACCAATTCTTTTCATATATATATATATATATATGTATATATACACCTTGTAATTTTCAATAATCTTTTTTGTAGATACTTGACGAAAATAAAGCATACAATAATGAATAAGGCTCAAGTTGAAGGTTCTATATCAATAAGTTATATTATGGATGAGGCAGCAAAATTTGCATCATTCTATTTCAAAGAAGGAAAACTAACTCTTCCATTTAATGAAAATCAGAATGAGGTTTATCTTTAAGACAATGTGGATAATGATATATTTGAAATTTTCAAGCCTCCGGGTAAAGCAATTGGTGCTTAAGGCAAAATGTATCTAGCAGACTATGAATATACTACACCTCATCTATATGTCCTAATGAATTGTCCAAAGGTTCTACCATTCATTGAGTAAGTATTTCATAATTGTCAAATGACATCTATTACACATTATAATTTACAATTTCCTATCAATATATCAAATATTTTTAGTTTCTTTTTTTTATTGATTTTGTTACATATAAAAGTAAAAAGTTTCCAAACATAAATGAAGAAGCAATCAATGCTGTGACGGAGAAAGAATTTCCATCATTTTTTGAAAAATACGTATATTTACTTATAATAAAAAACTCAAAATAATTGTATTGTTATAATAAAAATTAATAATTGTAATCTAAACAATCCACTTAATTTTGATTATAGGTTCATAATTGTGCAAATAAAATTTCCAATTATTATTTTCGAAGTATAGCACTAGGTTCTCTAAGAGAGGTTAAAATGTGCAATGGTTACTGTGTGAATAGTTTAGAATTTTACACTAAATTATATGGTAGATACTGGGCAACAGATAATATGGGGGTATGCATTAAAGGATCTATATACAATGAAATTGAATATGACTATTACGTGATTCTGGTCGAAGTGATCGAGTTAGAATTTGAAGCCCTCCCAGTTAAAAAAACTGTGTTATTCAAATGTTAATTGTTCGATCCAACACAACATGTTGGTATTATTGTCCATCCTTGATAAAAACTTGTTGATGTGCCCTATAAAAAATGATTCAACAAATATGAACCTTTTGTCTTAGCAGTACAAGCATCTCAGGTTTATTATTTTGAATATTTGAGTTGGACCATCCTAGAAAAGATTGGAAAGTTGTGTACAAGATAAAAGCAGGGGCTCAAATTGACATCCTCGCATCACCAAGTACTGATTTTATAAAACGAGCTTTTCAAAATGATGAAAAAGATGTTTTAATTGAAGCTGTGGTGGGAAACGAAGACATCCTTTTAGTCATATCTTCTGAGATGGATACAAGTGGAGATGTAGATGTTGATGAAAATTTAATTGATTATGAGGAAGAAATGAGTGATGAAAATGAGTTTGGAAATATTATTACTACATCTGAATTAGACGAATCAGATTTGGATGATTCTAATGAGAATAAGTAGAAAGTGAGTTTAATGTTATATTAATTGTTAATCATTTTTGTTTATTTTCATTGCCTTAAGTAAATTTTACAGGTATGGTACGTGGAAGAGGTATAGGCTGCACATTTTAAGGCGGTATGAGTTATGGTATAGGCAACACAGCCTTAGGTATGATGAAACTGGTTGAGGGTCATGGGCGGAAGAGATGCCACAGCAGACAGAGAAGGTTGTGAAGGTACCGCAGTAGTAGCATCAGCTGACTGATCCACATAATGATGGTGAGATTTTGATGAATGATCAAGAGATGTGGGAGGGAGAGGGGGGAGAGGATAGAGATGTTGGTGAGTCTTCCATAAAGCACCCAACAGACGAGACTCTCCCAATTGCTCATTTTGATCCGATAATTGATAATCCGTAAGATATAAAACTTAACAAATTATTTATTAATTTATTAATTTATTTCTTACTTGCTAATAAATTTTTTTTACAGGATGAAGTTAGAGCCTTCTGGTTCCATTTTAAGATTTTGAGAATAATTTTCAGGAAGTCCTTTAAACTTAATAGACATAATTGAAAGTCACTAACACATAAAGACCAATTAATTATTTGGAGAGTATTAAGGTAAATATTACTGCCTAAAAATAATTACATCTTTTATTTATTCTCGTGTTCACTTATTTAAAATTGTTTATTTATAATTGGAAAAAGTTTACAGGTGGACATAACCAAAGGAGTCGGTCAAAAGTGTGTTCTACAAACATGCTGCCAGTCGATATAAAGACACCGTATATGAGATGAAAGATGAATGGCTGATGAAGAAAGAAAAAGATTCAAGTATCCCGGATCATGTTTTCAAGGAGTGTAGGAGCAAATGGGAAGATTCGGATTATAGGAAGAGGTGTAATAAACAGAGCAACAATCATCACTCAGAGCAGGCTAGAGAGGGTAGTGGCATGTCTACACATACTTGTGGATCCCGCTCTATGCATGAGCACGAACGAGCATTGGTATTATTTCAAATTTATACTTTTTATGTTTATTACTTTGCGAATTGACTTCATTTATGCCTAAATTTCATTTCTCATTATGATTTTTTTTTTCAATATAATTAACGTATGTATTGTGTGTAATTATAAATATTCAAAGAGGGTAAGAAGTCTAGTGCTCCTCGCTTATTCAGATACATGCACATGAAGGCTCATGATGAACAGATTTTCGGTGATCAGAGATCTCGTGTAACAAATATAAGTTTAAATAAAAAAAATTATGTTTGAATATAAATTGAAATACTTTTCATACATTTTTATTAGGCGAGATTTGAGGAAATGTTAACTGCTATGACTCAAGCATATTCCCAGTCTACTTCATGTTCATGTGATGGTGCAATAGGTAGTTCTCATTCATCATCTCCACCAGTTGATGTGATTCAGATTTTATATATGGCTATTGATGGCAAGGAAAAGATACCTGTCAATGGCATCGATTCGTCGACATCATCATTCTACTCACTTAGATGACCAGACTATGAAGCTGAATTTTAAGGACTAGTTTTGAATTTGTTCTCGAAAATAGAGGATTTTCAGAATGAGATATGAAATTCGATACAATTTCAGTTGGCTTATACCATGCAACGCATGATCGACTATGAGGATGATAGGGATGAGTCGTGTATACTTTTTGACTGGCTTACAAAGAAGTTTCAGGAAGGATGACTGCAGTTCAAACCAGATGATCTATCTCGGATTGTTCGGCATAATGCTCCAACTACAACAACTACTCCATCACCTAAAGCAGTATATGCAACAGCCACATTTGGACTAGTAGTAACAGATAGCTCTACTCTAGTACCCGACATCTCACCGTGTGGACTAAAAATGTCACAGCATAATGATTATGAAACTAAGTTGGAAGATTGAGTGTATTACACACATTTTTTTCAATGCCTTAAACTTTGATTTGGGATTTTATTTTTTTATTTTATCTTGATGTTTTTAATATATATATATGCAGTATATAAAGTTGTTTGCTGTAGTTAATTGGATTTTTATTTTGTTGTTTTATCTGTAAATGTTTCTACAGAAACTAAATCAAAACTGGGAGCAAAATGATTTTTTTTTTGTGTTTTATGTTCTAGTTTCTGTAGCAACTACAGAAATACTGCAAAAAAAAAAATTGGTCGGTAATTACCGCCCGAATTGCGACCAAATCAACCAAAATTTGTTAATATCAATGGTCGGTAAAAGGTCACCAAATGGTCGGTAATTCTTTTGGAGATCAATTACCAACAAATGATTTAGATTTTGATCAGTTTTTTGTAGCAATTTTTTTGGTTTTTACCGGCCATTTCTTGACCTTTTACAGACCAAATGCTTTTGGTTGGAAAATAGTTGTAATTTAGTCGGTAATTATTTGTCAGTAATTGGTATGTAAATGGTCATTAATTACTGACCATTTAAAGACCATCTACATAACTTATTTATTCGGTTGGTAAATTGTCGAGATATAGTCGGTAAATCATTGTCTATAGAGGATCGGTAAATCGTCGGTAACTTACTGACCGATTAATTTTTTGTTGGTAAAAAATTTAGCGACAAGCAAAATTGCGACCAAATATTTTGGTCGGTAAATGATCACTATTTTGTTTACCGACCAAAAAAACCGAATTAGCGACTAAAAAATTGGTCAGTAATTCGGTGAATTTTGGTAGTGTATCATGCACTTATGCATCAGATATTTCACTACATTTACTTAAAAATGCATAGGCATGTATATATGCAATATACATGCATATAACATATATATAGTATAATTATATGTGTCCAAACAAACACACACACACACACACACACTATTTTCCTATCTTCTTATATTTCTTTATCTTGTCCATATATTACACATTTCTAGTTCAACTGAACCATTGATGAATGGAAATGGTCATTATCAAAAATCAAAATTTTTTTTACTAATCTACATATCCGACATGACCTAAAATTTATTATTATGTTTCTTTACTTTAGAAAACTATAAGAAAACTTTTTTTAGGAAAAATAAATGACCATTTGAAAGAATATTTGATGGTTGTGAGCATGAATAGTTAATCTTACTTCAATGCACTAGAAATTAAAAGCTAGTTTTAATATCATTCACGAAAGCATAAAATCTATGAATATCTCATGTACACAAAAAATTATATCAAATAAGAAAACTTGATTACTACTTCATACAAATTTTTTTAACCTCTCATTATCATCATCAATGAAATATTATCTCAACACTATCTTAAACAAACATTACACTAACCATATGAATATGAGTTCAATCAACAAGAATACCAAATATACTTCATCAGGATGCTTGTCAAATCACCCATCATGATGTTAAAGTAGATATCTTACCTGCATTCCATTGCCATTATAATAGCACATCCAGCTTCTCTACACAACTTTACAATTTCAATGCATGTAGTTTGTCACTGATGTAATCTAGTTTTCCTCGATAAGAAGGGTCTATGCTCTATCCAAGCAACCAAATCAAATTAAAAACAAAAAAAAAAATTTTAACAGCTAAATGCTATGCCAAGCCTGTTATGAGCTCACAGAAAAATTAACATCTCACCTCTTGCTTGTATTTGAGTTCGTAGAGCATCTTATCCAGCTAATAAAACTCAGATTCAGCAATATCCACTTCTATGGGTCACATATGGCAATAATGTAGTTGGAATCGAGGCCTAAGCCTTGTGAGAAATATTTTTAATAACACACAGTGGGAGTAGAGGTGTCAAACGGGCCGGCCAAGCACGGCACGGCCCGTTTTTCACGTGCCCAGCCGTGCTACCGTGCCGTGCCCGGCACGGCATGGTTTTTTAAATTCGGGCACGGCACGGCCCGCGGGCACGGCAAGGCCGTGCCGTGCCGGCCCGCTCGGGCACGGGCGCACGGCAAGGCAGGGCAGGCGGGGCGGGGCGGGTCGGGTCTGTTTGGACCCGACCCGCGGTCTTTTTACCGGGGGCGGGGCCCGGTTGGGTCACGAGTCACGACTCAGTGAGTCGTGACCGTGAGTCGTGACTCGCGACTCACGACTCACGACGCAGGCACGGCACGTGCTTTGTTCGCCCGGGCACGGCACGGGCCCGGGCACGTTTTTTTATCGTGCCGGGCCGGCCCAGGCACGGCCGAACCGTGCCGTGCCTCGTGCCGGGTCGGGCCGGCCCGGCCCGTTTGACACCTCTAAGTGGGAGTGTCATGGATTCAATAAAATACAGTAAGTGAGCGAAGATTGACATAGCACACTATGTGTGGGTAATCGTGGTAGCTAGTGCACAGTGGATGCACTCCTTCTAAGAGTTTATACCTCTTTCCGACACACCCCCCCCCCCCCCCCCCCCCCCATAGTTTACCTTTCCCAGGGGTCACTTTTGATACCATGAAAAATATTAAAACACAACATAAAATAAATATAATACACTTGATGAATAACCTCGTAGAAACAATGCCATATATAACATGTTATTTTTATTAGGGCAACTCATAGGATGAATAACCTCTATATCAATATCAAAGTGTACCTGTGTGTGCCAGTCATGCCTCAATGTGTAAGGCATGCTAATTCTTCCTCCAAAAAACTTTCAATAGAACAACGTATCAATTGATAAATTTGAGAACTTGGCACCTAGCAAAACACAAACAATATCACATACATCATCCTCATCAATATTATAGTTATATATAGTATATATGTACATATAGTACTGTAGTGTATATGTACATATACTAAATATATATGTACATATATACTTCAGTATTATACATATGCACTGTAGTATATATGGATGTCTTATAGATATAGAATAGCAGGTATAGATATAGATATATAATAGTTGGTAAAGAATTATCTGATTTATACTTCACAAAGAAGGCACAAAACATCACTTTCAACATTAATAAGAAATGTGAATATTATTTAAATTTTCAAAAATATATCTAAAAACTCTTAGAGGAAAACGTGGAAGACAAGCCATGAGCCAGGCTTGGCGAATTAAAATTCACACCCTACTTTTTTGCAACCATAACTCTCTCATGGTCCCAATGCCTATAAGCGGGTTGCTCTGCCCTGCCACTCCCAGTAGCACCAATGCTTTCGTGCGGCTTTCCTAGAATGTTTCTTCTTCTCTCCGTGTGCTTGCACCAATGTTTTTGATCACTTAGCTTCATTGTGTTAGTCAATCAACCCTATAGTTTCAACTGCCACATGGTTCTTCTCTTGGTTCAAAAGCAAGCACCATCACTTCGTTGTATGTGACAATGTAACTGTAGAATAGTTCGTTGTCATACTCATCCATGGCCGGAGACAATTCAATATGCACTCCATAAAAAGACTATGCACACCATAAAAACAATACACATTCACAGATATATAAATATGGAAATTATAGACATGAACAAACAAAAATCTGAGTTGATAGTCATACAACATCAACAAATATCTAAAAGATGACAAGCAGTTATGTTTAGAGAGAGAGAGAGAGAGATAGAGTACAAAAATAAAATATTTCAAAAATAATGAAGATAATAATAGCTCACCCTCCTTTTGATCCATTAGAGATCTGTAAAGATGGAATCCATCCAGAGGAAGGACCATGATAATGTCTGAAGGCTTTGAATCAGAATTTATTCGTGTGTCTCACATTAAATGTCTTGCAAAGGTTCATGGTTAGGTTAATCAGCAAAGCAAAAAAAACTAGAAAAGAGATAAATGATACCACCAAAACAGTCTCATCCTATTTAGCTACACATAGACATAAATAAAAAATAGTTCAGAAATAATTCTGATACAAATCATCCTCATAATTAGTTGGTGCATTTGTGCTAGCCTCTTCTGCATGGTTTCGTAGCTGGATATTGGAATGCTATCTGTCGCGTCAAATCTAATAATTGTGACTCCGTATAGGACATCTATAGTTGCATTACATTCTTAATTTCTTTATTCTCATCATTCATTTCTTTCATCTAATCATTCATTTCTTTCATTTTTTATAACCAGGCCACAACGCATTATATATATAGCTTTAAGTATTTCATAAAATTTTTGAGCTTTAGGATTTGGTGGTTCTTCCATGTAATCCATATTAAAGTCAGCACCAGCAGTTTCCATGACCATTCTAAGGTATGTGTTTGATGCTCCTTCACCACATGCAAATGATTCACTACCCTCAGTTCAGTCAATGTTCAGAGCCATTGTAATTTCCCAGTGATAAATCCAAATAAAATAATTTGGTATAAAGCCATATTTAGCCAAATAGTATCTTATAGTGATTTAAATCATAATAAAGGATTTTTTGACACATTGTAGTTATTACATGGACACTTAATTTTTTCTCCATACATCCATCTCGATTGACTGCACGCAAAGTTGATGAAAGTTTCAAGCCCACTCAAAAAATTTTGATTTCAACATTCCATTCATAAACTTTGTGTACATCCACTAATGATCTAAACTCATTTTATCCTATTTTATTTGCAAAGAATAATGCTCAATCATTATTTTGATTTAAACATATAATTACTTCAGAATACATTAATAATTAAATAAAATAACTTACAGATGAATATTTAAAGATTAAATATTTTGAATATCGAGGCAATGCATTTGTAGAATGTACATTAATAGATAAAACAATTTTTAGCACAGTAAAGATTAATAGATATCATGCTATTGCTAGTTATATAAAAATGTATATAAAATATATGTTGTTAATTATATATTTAAATATAGGTATATATAATGTTTTTATAGTTATACATATAGTCAAAGACAATTATTTATAGTTAGATGTTTTTATACCTATAGTATATATAGTTAAAATTAGAGTTATATATAGTTAAACATATAGTTATATAAAGATATATTCATATAAGTAGTTATAAGTAGTTATACATAAATGTGTATAAAGTTATAAACAAATATATATTTACATATATGTATATATATATATATATATGTATACATAGTTACAAATATAGTTATATTTAATTATATAGTGTTACATAGTTATACAAATATTTATATATAGTTATATACATATAGTTAAACATAATGTTGTATGTTGTTATACATGTAATTATAAATATAGTTACATGTGGTTATACATATAGTTACACATATAGTAATACTTATATTTATACATGTAGGTATATATATTTTTTGATATAATTTTATATATTTATACATATAGTTTTGTATAGGCTATAGATATAGTAAAATATATTTTTATATACTAATATATAAAAATATATATTAAATATATGTTGTTAATTATATAATTAAATATAATTATTTATAATGTTTTTATAGTTATACATATAGTCAAAGACAATTATTTATAGGTATATGTTCTTATACCTATAGTATATATAGTTAAAAATAGAGTTATATATAGTTAAACATATTGTTATATATAGATATATTAAAACAAATAGTTATAAGTTATACATAAATGTATAATAAGTTATAAACAAATATATAGATTTAAGTATATGAATACATATATGTATACATAGTTACAAATATAATTATATTTAATTATATAGAGTGTTACATAGTTATATAAATATTTATATATAATTATACACATATAGTTATAAATGTGTATGTAGTTAAAGATATAGTTATATATATCATTTTTATAGTTATACACATAGTAAAATACAATTATATATAGTTATATATTATGATACATATAGTATAATTTGTTAGAAATATAGTTATATAGAATTATACATATAGTTAAAAATTATTATATAGTTAAAAAATAGTTATGTATAGTTATAAATATAGTTATAAAAATAAATTACATAATTATACATATTGTTATAAATACTTTTATATATAATGGCATATGATTATATATTTATACGAGTGTTTAGATATAATATTTGTGTTTAAAATATTTTTATAAAAGTTACATATAAATAATTATATTTATGAAACACTTTCATAAATATTATATAGTATATATATCACATTTATTTAAACATTATATATATTATATATTTATATAAAAATTAATAGGTTATATAAATGTTTACAAAAATGTATAAACATGTTATATGTTATATAATTGTAATATAAAAAATTATATAAATGGATAGTTTTATGTAAATGTTGTATATATATTTATAAACATTAATACATATGTATAAATATTTATATATAACATTAAATTTATATATAATATAATATGTTTATATATATTAAAGTATAGACATTTATATATAATGTCATAAGATTATATAAATGTATAAAAGTTTATATATAATGTAATCTGTTTATAATATTTTTGGAGACAACAAAAATAGAACTTATAAACATTAAGTTTGTTTTTTCATAAGTTACAGAAGAAGAAAACATTAAGCATAATTTTTTTTCTTACGTTACAGAAGCAGAAAACAATATGCAAACATTTAGTATTTGAAATCCATTAAACCATAAAAAATTAATCAGTTAAAGAACAAAGTTTACACTAACCATTTATGGTTTCATTAATGGTGTAAGCTAAAATCATATAAGTGATATGAAAATAGAATAAAATAAAAGAAAAAAGAAGAAAAATTAGGGGAAAATAAAAAAAAATCAAATCCAAATATTTGTAAAACCCAAACTCCACCAGTGGTAATCAAATTGAGAGAGACAGTGTATATATATATATATAGCATACCTAAGGAGAAAAGCAATGATAATATTACATGGTAACAAGAAGAGGTTGATTTTGTAGGTTATTCTCATAGTCCAGTTTTGCTTCTCATTTCTTCGTAGTTGAAAGATAGAAAAAATTTAAGTGTTTAATGCCTCAGCAATTTTTTTCACGGATACTATAAATAAAAAATTGGATGTAAATATATAAAAAATAAAGAGACAAAAATATAAATGTAAACTAAAATTATAAAAAATAAATAATTAAATAAAAAAATGAAATTTATTTTTATTTAACCATAAATGATATTATTTTATTAAAAAATAAAATAAAATTATATAATAATAAAGTATTTCATATATATATATATATATATTATGGTTATAACTTTTTAAGAATTCATTATAAAGGCATAATATATATATATATATTATGGTTATAATAATTTATTTTTTTTAAATATAATATGAATTAATTATAAAGGCATAAAATTTGAATCTTTTAGTCATTATAAATTTGAATCTTTTATGCGTTCATTTAAAAACTACACTAAGATACTTATATTGTATATCATCAATTCTTTTTTGATGTAACTAAAACATCTGTGTATTAATATTTAAATATCAATTTATTTTTTTTAAAATCTAATGAAAATTTGAATTTTTTTTATAATTCAAAATTTTTAAATCTATTAGTCAATATTTTTTTATAGATTCATATAATAATACAAATATTTTTTTTATTTTAAATAATATAAATATTTTCTTATTTATTCGTTAATTCATATATTTTTATAATTTTTTTTAGTTAATCAACAATTATTTAATTTAGCTTTTTATTAGTAGTAATTTTTATTAATGTTTATTTATTAATTGAAATATTTTAAAAAGTATTATAATTATATAATAAATTATATAATGTTTTTTAATACAAATATTTAAATATCATAATTATAAATATCAGAAATATATTTGGTATAATTTTAAAATTAATTTATAATCAAAAAATAAGTTTTTTAGTGTTATTTAATATATATTTTTAATAGTATTTATATATTTATGAAATTTTTTATTTATAATATCATATTTTTATAATTATATGAATAGATTGTGTCCTTCATGGATCACTCACTATAGACTATGACATATCTTTACTATAAAAAATTATATAAAATATTAAAATAAATAATACTTACAAAAATTGAATCATTAATGATTAGCAATGGAAATTATCACTAGCCCAAATAGCTAAGGAAAAATCTCTAGCTAAATGTAGATTTTTTGAGAAAATAAATATTTAAGGAAAAATTGCTTCCAATTATATATAAAATCATACAAAAATAAATTCAGATAATTATTTAGCGATAGATTTTGTTTCGTTATAATTTGCCAGGGAAATTTTGTCGCTAAATCAAGTACTAAAATTCCAGCTTTTCTTTATGCAAAAATCTACGATAATATTAGCGATGAAAAATTTTCAATAGAACATTTCTATAGCTAATCCATCACTAATTCATCGTATTATTTAAATTTAATGTTAAATCAATCATTTCTTGTTATTCCCTAGCTAATCTTTCGATAATTAGCTAGGGATTTCATGCCTAGCTAAAATTTTATAGCTAAATAGACATTTTCTTAGAGGTATAAAAGATATAGATGGACAGATAGAAAGACAGATATATAGAAAAATAGATAGATAGACAGATGATAGATAAATAGATTGAGAGATAGATTGTTAGATATATAGATTGATAGATAGATAGACTGACAGACAGATAGATAGAGAAATAGACAGATAGATAGATAAACATATAGATAATAGATGGATAGATGAATAGATGGATAGATGAATAGATGAATAGACAAATTGATAGATAGAGATAGATAGATATATAGATATACATATAGATAGATAGATATATAGACATATAGATAGATAAATAGATAGATTAATAGACATTTAGAATTTAGGCAAATAGGTAGATATATCGATAGATTAAAAAATAGAAAAATAAATAGATTGAAAAATAGATAGAAAGATAGATAGAAAGATAGACAAATAGGTAGATAGGTAGAGATGTAGATAGGTAGATATAAAGATAGCTAGATAGAAAGATAGATAGATAGTAAGATAGAAAGATAGATAGATAGACATATAAAAGATAGATAGATAGATAGATAGACAGATAGACCGATAGATATATAGATGATAGACAGATAGATAGATATACATATATAAAGATAGACAAAAAGATAGAAAGATAGTTAGATAAATAGATAGATAGACTGATAGACAAATAGAAAGATAGATATATAGATAGATAGATAGATAAAAAGATATTTAGAAAGAGAGATAGATAAATAGATAGAAAGATAGATAGAAAGATAGATCGACACATAGATAGATTGATAGATACCCAATTAGTTAGATAGACAGACAAATAGAGAGATAGATAGATAGACATATAGACTAGATAGAAAGATATATAGATAGGTAGATAGAGAGATAGATAGATAGATAGACAAAAAGATAGATATACAGATAGAAAGATACATCAATAGAAAGAAAGAAGAAAGAAAGATATATAGATAAATAGATAGACAAATATATAGATAGATAGATAGCAAGATAGATAGATATATAGATATATAGATATATAGATATATAGATAAAAATAGACAGATAGATATAGAGACAGATATAGATATATATAGATAGACATATTTAAAGATAGATAGTTTGACAGATAAATATTTGATTAATAGATAGAGAGATAAAAAGATAGATAGACAGATATAGAAATAGAGTGATAGAAAGATAAAAAGATAGACAAATAGACATATAGACATATAGATAGATATACAGATAGGTAGATATGAAGATAGGCAGAAAGGTGGAAAGAAAGATAGAAAGAATAATAGATAGACAGATAAACCAATAGATAGATATATAGATAGATAGTTAGAGAGATATAGAGATAGACATATAATCAAATAAATAGGCAGATAAATTGACAGAGAGATAGATGATAGATAAAGAGATAGATAGATAGATAGACAATTAGATAGATAGATAGAAAGACTGATAGACTCATAGACAGATAGACAGACAGATAGATTGATAGTCATATATACTAAAAGATGTATAGATGGATAGAAAATAGATATAGATAGATAGATAGACAAATAGAGAGATTTACAGATATTCAGATAGATAGATATATAGACAGATAGACAAATAGACACAGCTAGAAAGAAAGAAAGATTGATTGATTGAATGATAGACATTTATATATTTAGAAAAATTGGTAGGTAGAAAATAGACAGCTAGATAAAAAAACAAATAGATAGATTGATAATATTGGCAGATTGGTAGATAGGTAGATAGAAAAATAGACAGATATATAGATAGAAGGATATACAGATAGAAAGATAGGAAACTAGATAGATATACAGATAGACAGATAGACAAATAGATAGATAGATAGATTGATATACATATAGATAGATAGACAAATAGATAGATAGATAGATATACAGATTGAAATATAGGCAAACGAATAGACAGAAAAAACAGACAGAGAGGTAGAAAGATATATAGAGAGATAGATAGAAACATAGTTAGATAGAAAGAAAGATAGATAGATAAACAGAAATAGATATAGACAATTAAGAATAAAGATAGATAGATAGAATATATACATAGAGAGATAGATATATAGATGCGATAAACAAATAGACAAATTGCCAGATAGATAAATAGACTGATAGATTGATAGATAGATAGATGAATAGTTTGATAGACAGTCTAACAGATAGATACATAGATATATAGATAGATATATTGATAGAAATATAGATAGATATCTAGATAGATAGATTTATAGATTTCCTACTAGATAGATATATAGAAAGAAATATAGATAGATATATTGATAGATATATTGATAGATATATTGATAGATATATTGATAGACAGTCTAATAGATAGATACACAGATATATAGATAGATATATTGATAGAAATATAGATAGATATATAGATAGATAGATTTATAGATTTCCTACTAGATAGATATATAGATATATAGAAATATAGATAGATATATAGATAGATAGATAAATAGATTGAGATATAGACATATAGAATGAAAGATAGATAAATATATAGGTAGATAGACTGATAGACAGATAGATAGAAAGATAGATAAAAAAATAGAAATATAGATAGAGAGATAGATAGATAGACAGATAGATAGGCTGATAGACATTTAGTCATTTAGATACATAGACACATACACATAGACATATATATAGATATACATATAGGTAGAGAGGTAGAAAGATAGAGAGATAGATAGGCATATAGACTTATGGACAGATAAAGAGATAGAAAGAAAGAAAGATAAATAGATACATATATAAATAGATAGATAGACATATAAATAGAAAGATAGATAGATAGTCAAATAGATACATAGATAGACAAATAATTAGACAGATAGATAGATAGATAGACAGATATATATTCTAATAGATAAACATATATATAGATAGATAGATAGATAGATAGATAGAAAAATATATAGATAAAAAGATATACAGATAGACAAATAGAAAAATCGATAGATTACATATAGATAGATAGATAGAGAGGTCGAAAAGTCGACAGTTAGATAGATAAATAGATATATAGATAGATAGATAGATAGATAGATAAACATAAAGATAGATAGATAGACAGATAGATAGATAGAAAGTCATAGAAAGAGAAATAGATAGAAAGAAAGATAGAGAGATAAATAAATAGATAAATAGATAGACAAATAAACAGATAGATAGATCGATATATAGATAGATAGATTGACTGATAGATAGATAGATATAGAGATATAAATAAAGGAAGAAAGAAAGAAAGATAAATAGATATTTGATTAGATAGTAGATTAACAAATAGATAAATAGATTGATTGATAGAAAGATAGATAAAAAGATAGATAAATAAATAGATGGATGATTGAATGATAAATAGCTAGATAGAGGGATAGAAAGATTGATAGGTAAATAAATAAATAGATAGATCGATAAATACATAGATATACAAATAAACATATAAAAAAATAGATAGATAGGCTTATAAACAGATGGACAGATAAACACAAAGATAGATAGAGAGATATATAGATAGATAAATAGAAAGATAGAGAAAAAGATAGATAGACAAATATACATATAGATCTATAGACATATTGACAAATAGACAGATAAACAAATAGACAGATTGATTGATTGATTGATAGTTAGATAGATAAATAAATAAATAAATAAATAATATATATATATATATATATAGAAAGATAGGCAGATATATAGAATAATAGATAGATCGAATAAAAATAAATAAAGAAAGATAGATAAATTGATATATATATATATATATATATATAATTAAAGAAAGCTACATAAAAGATAGAAAATAGTTAGATGAATATACATATTGATAAATAGATAGATATATAGATAGTAAGATAGTTAGATTGATAAATAGATATATATATATATATATATATAGTTATATATATAGCTAGAGAGATAAATAGATAGATAGGGAGATAGATAGATAGATATATAGATAGATAGATATACAAATAGATAGATAGATAAATATATAAGCAAAAAGACAAATAGATAAATACATACATAGATAGACAGATAGATAGATAGACACACGGATAAATAGATAGACAAATAGATAGACATACAGATGGATGGATAGAATTAAAGATAGATAGATAGACTAAAAATAAATCGATCTTTAGAAATATAGATAGACAAATATATAGATAGATAGATAAATAGAAATATAGATAGATAGATAGACATAGAAATAAATAGAAAGAAAGATAGATACTTAGACATATAGATAATTAGATAGATAGATAATTAGATAGATGGATAGATTGACAAATAGATAGATAGACAGATAGAAAGTTAAATAGATATATAGATAGAAAGATAGACATATAGATTGATAGATAGACAGACAAATATATAAATAGATAAAAAAGAAATATAAATAGATAGTTAGATAGATAGGTAGATAGATAAATAGAGATATAGATAGATAGATAGTCAAATAGATATATAGATAGATAAACAAATAGACAAATAGATAAAAAGACAAATAGATAGATAAAATGATATACAGATAGATACAAATATAGATAGATAGAAATATAGATTACATATAGACAGATTAATAGATAGACACATCACAAGTAGACAGGTAGATAGATATATAGATAGATAGATAGATAGATAAATAGATAGATAAACAATTAGATAGATAGTTATAGAGAAATATAAAAAGATAGATAGAAAGACATATAAGAAGACAAATAGAAAGATAGATATATAGATAGATAGACAGATAGATAGATAGATAAATAGATTAAAAATTAATTAGATAGAGAGATTGACAAATAGACATATAGATAGCTATATAGATAGATAGATAGAGATATATAAAGAAAGAAATAAAGATGATTGATTTATTGATAATTATACAAATAGATAGAATGACAGATAGATAGAAAATATATCTATCATTTAGATATATAGATAGAAAGATAAATAATTAGATATATGGATAGAAATATTTATAGATAGATGGACAAATAGATAGATAGATAGATAGATAAATAGGCTTATAAATAGATATACATATAAACAAAAAGATTGATAGTCAAATAGATAGATAGATAAATAGACAGATAGATAGATAAGCAGATAGAAAAATAGATAGATAAATAGATAGACAAATAGGTAGATAGAAAGACAGATAAATTAATTGATCACATACACAAATCAATAGATAAATAGATATACAGATAGAAATGTAGATAGATATATAGATAGAAGATTAATAATTCAATAAAAAGAAAGAAATAAATAAATAAAGATAGATAGAAAGATTTATTAATAGATACACAGATTGAAAGAAAGTTAGATATATAAATTGATTAAAGATAGAATGATATATAGATGGATAGAGAGATTGATTAATAGATATAAAGATTGAAATTTAGATAGTTAGATAATTAGATACATAGAGAGATAGAGATATAGATATATAGATAGAAATAAAAATAGATAGTTAAATAGATAGATTGATAGATAAATAGGCAGAAAGATAGATAGATAGATATATAGATTGATAGAAAGATGAATAGATAGATAAAAAGATAAAGAGATAGATATATAGATAGAAAGATAGATAGACAAATAGATAGATACATACATAGATAAGTAGATAGATAGTTAGATAGATCGATTGATAGATAGATAGATAGTTGGACTAATGGATAGATAGATAGATAGAATAATTAATAAATCAATAGATAAAAAGATAGATAGACAAATATATAGATGGATAGATAAATAGACACATACACATGTAGATAGATAATTTTTAAATAGATATATAGATAAATACCTAGAAAGATAAATAATTAGACAAATAGATAATTATATAGATATATAGATTTACATATAGATATATAGATAGATAGATAGAATGATTGATTGATGATAAACATATAGATAGATAAATAGATAGATATATAAATAGATAGATAGATAGAAAGTTAAATAGATAGATATATAGTTAGATGGATATATAGTTAGGTAGATAGACATATAGATAAAGAGATAATTAATATATATAGATAAAATAGATAGGAATATAGAAAGATAGATAGATAGACAAACAAATAGATTAATAGTTAGATAGATAGATAGACAAACAAATAGACAAACTGCCAGATAGAAGATATATAGAAGGATAGATTGAAATATACATATATAGATAGAAAGATAGATAGACAAATAATAGATAGATATATAAACAAATAGACATATAGATAGATATACTTATAAATAGATAGAAAGATAGAAAGATTCAAAGACATATAGATAATTAGATAGATAATTAGATAGATTTATTTATTAACAGATAGATAGATATACATATAAATAGATAGAATGATTAATTGATTGATTGATATAGATATAGATTGATATATAGATAGATAGAAAGTTAAAATAGATAGATATATAGAATGATTGATAGATAGACAGAAAGATGTATAAATAAATAGACATATAAATAAATAGGCAGACATACATATAGTTAGATAGATAGAAATGTAGATAGATAAATAGTGAGAGAGATATATAGACAAATAGATAGATAGATAGCCAGATAAAAAATAGACAAATAGATAGATAAAATGATATACAAATAGATAGATAGATAAATAGATAGATAGATATATAGATTACTTATAGACAGATTGATAGATAGGCACATCAACAAGTAGACAAGTAGATAATTAGATAGATAGATAGATATACAGTAAGATAGATAGATAGATAGATAGATATATAGAAAAACAAACAGATAGATATTTAGAGAGACATATAGAAAGTCAGATAGAAAGACAAATATAAACACACATAGATATAGATAGATAGATAGACAGACAGACAAATAGATAAAAAAATTGAAAATTAAATAGATAGATAGATCGATAGTAGACATATAGATAGATATTTACATAGATAGATTGAGAGATATAAAGAAAGATAGATAGATAGATTAATTGATTTATAGATAGATTTACCGATAGATAAATAGATAGATTGATAGATAGATAGATAAATAGATAGATAGATTGATAGATAAATAGGTAGATAGAAAGATAAATAATGAGATACATGGATAGAAATATTTATAAATAGAAAAATAGTTAGATCGATAGATATACAGATAGACTGATATACATATAATCAGATTGATAGATAGACATATAAATAAATATACAAGTAAAGAAATAGATAGATAAACAAATAGACAGATAGATAAATAGACACATATATTGATAGACAAATATATAGATAGATAGTGAGATATACAAATAGATAGAAAAATATATTGATTAATATATAGATAGACAAACAGATAGATAGATAGATAGATCAGACAGACAAAAAGAATAATAGATAGATATACAGATAGAATGATAGACAAATATATATATATATATATATATATATATATATATAAAGATAGATAAATCAATAAAAAGATAGAAATAAGGAAAGAAAGATAGATATAAAGATATATAGACAAATAAATAGATAGAAAGATAGATAGATAGAAGATATATAGATATATAGATTGATATAAAGTTTGATAAATAGATAGATATATATATATATATATATATATATATAGAATGATATATTAATAGATAGATCAACACATACAAATAGATAGATATACAGATATTCTAATAGACAAATAGATAGATAGATATACTAATAAAGTGATACTCAAAAAGAATAGAGAGATAAATAGATAAATATATAGTATCATAGATAGATAAATAGATAGAAAGATAGATAAATATACTGAAAGATAGACAAATAAATAGATAGATAGATAGACAATCAAACAGACAGATAGATATACAAATATATAGATAGACAAATAGACAGATAGATAGATACACATTTAGATAGACAGATTGATTGATTGATTGACATATATGTAGATATATAGTAGATATATAGATCGATAGATAAGCAGATATATAAATAGATAGATAGATAGAAAATAATATAGAAAGACAAATAGATAGTTAGATAGATAGACAAATAGACAATAGAAAAATAAACAAATAAACAAATAGATAGATCGATAGACCAATAGAAAGATAGAAAATTAGACAGATAAATAGACAGAAAGATAAATAGATTAAAAGATAATTAATCATATAGATAGATTTATAGATAAATAGATAGACATATAGATAGATAGAAAATTAGGTCGATGGATATTTAGATAGACAAATTGACAAATATATAGAAAGGACAAATAGATAAATAGATAGATAGATATACAGATAGACAGATAGATTGATTTATAAAATGATTAATAGATTGATAGACAGATAGATATATATACTATTAGATATATACATAGATACACAAATAAATAGATATACATATAGAGAGATAGATAGATAAAAAGATATAAAGATAGATAGATAAAAAGATATAAAGATAGACAGATAGACAGATAGACACATAAATTGATTTATAGATAGATAGATTGATATATTGATGGATAGGCTGATGGAGAGATAGAAAAATATTAGATAGGTAGATAGATAGACCGCTAGATTATTAGATAGATATATAGATAGACAAGTAGACAAATTGATTCGAAGAGATGTAAATAGGTAGAAAATTAGATTGGTCAACAGGTAGACACATAGATAGATAGATAGATAAACAGATAGAAAAATAGATAGATATACATATATATAGAAACATAGATTTATAAATAGATAGATAGATAGATATACAGATACACAAATAGAAAGATAGAGAAATCGGCATATATACAGACAGATAGATCTTTATATAGAAATAAAGTTAGATAGATAGAAAGATAGATTGACATGTAGATAGATAGACATATAGATAAATAGATAGATATATAGATAGAAAGATAGAAAGATAAATAGATAGATAGATAGATATATAGACAGATATTCATATAGACAATTAGACAAATAGATATATAAATAGATAGAGACATAGATAGACATACATATTGATAGATAGATTGATTGATAGATCAACAGATATACTGATAGCCAGATAGCAAGATAGACAAGTAGATATATAGACAAATAGATATATAGACAAATAGAGAGAAATATAAATATAAAGATAGATAGATATAAAGATAGATAGATAGACATATTAATAGATGCATAGATAGCCATATAGTTTGATAGATAGATAGATAACTAGATTTGTACATAGATAGACAGAGAGATAGACATGTAGAAAGATATACAGATAGATAGATAGATATATAGATAGATAGATAGATGATAGATAGATAGATAGATTGTAAGATAGACATATAGATAGATAAAAAGATAGATAGAAATTTTGAAAGATTAATTGATAGAAAGATAGACAAATTGATAGATAGATAAATATATAAATTGTTAAATAGATAAAAAGATAGATACTTAGATGGATAGATATATACAATGATTTATAGAGTGATAGTTAGATAGATGGATAGATTATTATAATAATAAATAGAGTGATAGATAGATGGATAGATGGATGGATAGATTGATATATAGATGGATAGATAGATATATAGATTGATAAATTGATAGATCAATTGATATATAGATAGATAGATACATTATTAGATTTATATATAAAAAGATATATTAATAGATATGTAAGTAGATAGATAGATAAATAGATAGAGAGATAGATATATATATATATATATATATATATATATTTTGTGTGTGTGTGTGTGTGTATGTATAGAGTAAGATATTCAGATAGACAAATAGATAGATAGATAGATAGATAGAGATATATTTAGATATATATATAAAGATGGATCGATAGATTGATAGATAGAATGACAAATATATAGATTAATAAATAGATATATATATATATATATATATAGATAAGTATATAGATAGATAGATAGTAGATAGATAGAAAGATAGAAATATTGAAAATAGATAGAAATAAATAAATAATATATAAATATATATAAATATATAAATATATATATATATATATATACATAGAAAAATAAAAAGATAGATAGATATATAGATAGATATAGATAGATATATAGATAGACAGACATATAGATATATAGATAGATAGATAAATAGATAGATAAATCAATAGCTAGATAGGAAATGAAATAAATAATTAAATAAATAGAGAGATATATATATATATAAATGATAAAAAATTAGATAGATATACATATAGAAAGATAGAATGATAAACATATAGATAGACCGATAGATACATAGATACATAGATATATAGATATATAGATTAATATTTAGATATATAGACGACTTGATTGATAGATATATAAATAGTTTGACATATAGATAGATAGATAAAAAAATAGATTAATAGAAAGATAAATAGCTAGTTAATTTTATAGATAGATAGATTGGTAGATAGATAGATAGATTGACACACACACACACACACACACACACACACACCACACACACACACACACACACACATATATATATATATATATATATATATTCATTGATAGATAAACAAATACAAAGATATATAATTAGATAGATAAATAGAGAGAGAGATAGAGATAGATAGATAATTAGACAAATAGATATATAGA